>CM076580.1:856160793-856655359 GCA_034641835.2 Pinus albicaulis | reverse complement strand
GATCCGCCCTTTGCCCTTGATGTCAAAGGGGGAGAGTGACATGGTGTTTGAATGAAGAGAAGATAAGTGACATGGTGTTTGAATGAAGAGAAGATAATGATGTCAAATATTTGGGAGAGTGACATGGTATCTATCTGCTGTGGTAACCAAACACCATCGTGGTTGCCATCAAGTCCAAAGGGGGAGATTGTTGGAAATATGATGCAGAGTGTTGTCGTTGATGACAACCCACTAAATGAAGATGAAACATGCGACTGTTGACATGTGTTGTTGACATGTGTTGTCCTTGATGGCAAACCACCTGATGAAGTTATTCTTGACTTGATGGACTTGGTAAGTGATGTAAATCTGATGGTTGTTGACAATATGATGCTGAGTGTTGCCTATGAAGATGATGACAACTTACTTGATGAAGTTGTGCTTGAGAGAATATGTTCCTGATGAAGAAAATATGATGTATCTACAGTATGTACAAAAGGAAATGAAGAAAGGAATTCAGAATGTGCTCAAAATATGATGAAAAGAGTATGTCTCTTTGTATACGCGGATTTGCCTAGGGGAAGTCGCGTATGCATGCGGAAAGGAACGTTCCAAGTCGCGTATGGGAAAAAGCGCTCAAAAAGTGAAAAACCAGTGGTAACCACCATGGTATTGACCCATTGTATTGGGTAATGATCTGCCTAATTGACCCCGTCCAGGTTGTTTTGGGCTCATGGTATTGCTTTGGCCCATGGTATTGAAAAAGGGGCTCATGGTATTGAAAAAGGATAAACCTATATAAGGAGAAGAAATCCATTGTGCAAAGGATGAGAGTGAGTGCAAGATGTCTGAGCTTGAATGAATACTTCTCTCTGAAGTATATCTGAATGGAAAGGGTTACACTTGAATGATAAATCTGAAAGTATGATGCACCAATGATGAAGAAGGGGATCTAGATCTGAATTGCTCTTGTATTTACTAGATCTGATTATGGAAGGCTTAGATCTGTGATGAGGCGAGCATCTAGGCGAACATCTGTCTGAAGAAAAAGGGTAGATCTGAACTGAATATCTGATCTGATGAAGTACACTGCTCTGTAATGATTGAAGATCTATACGCTACTTCGCCGTGGAGGAAGCGCGTATATACGCGGCTTCAGCGAAGAGAAAGCGCGTATGCGCAATAAAATATACACTGAGGTATACGCTGGTTTGTGTGGATGGAAGCGCGTATATACGCGACATCAGTGAAGTGAAAGCGCGTATGCAAACTAGGGTTTGCTGAAACAAAGGGCATGAAATATCTGATCTGTTCTGCTATGTTTTTGCTATCCCGATCTATCCGTTGGTGATGTATGTTTGTGCTAAAAGTTTGGAAAAGGGCTTCAGTCCGGAACATGATGAAACGTGGCTCGCAAGTGTTGTTCCCCATTGATGTTGTTGGGATCCACAGAAAAATTGATGAAACGTGTCCAAGGTGGTGCTGAGGGTTGTGCCTTCAAATGTAGGTCGAGCCCTTCCAGGAGAGGTCGGCAAACGAGATCGGGGTCGAGGCTCCCTTCCGTGAGAGGCCGGTAAACGAGCCGGGGGTTGGAGCTCCCTTCCAGAGAGGTCGGTAAATCCAGCACAAAGGGTGCCTCGCGTCGAAGTCGAAGTCTCCATAAAGACACATGTTGTAAGAAGTTTTCTCATAATAAAATATTGAAGGTTGAGCAACTGCAGCGGTGGTTTTCTCCCGATTTGGGTTTCCACCTAAAAATCCTGGTGTTCATGTGTGATGCTTTGTGTGATGGTTTATTCTGTTCTTACTGCACATGTTTACTGTTTATTGATCATCTGATGAATGAATTATGGAATAATATAGGTGAAGATTTAATGACAGATCTAAATCTCTGTGTATACGCTAGTTTCATAAAGGGGATCCGCGTATATACGCTATTTTACTGAAGGAAAGTAGCGTATGGGTTTTAAGGAATGAAAAAGTAAAAAGTTTTGATTATGCAGTAAATACTGATTCACCCCCCCCTCTCAGTATTTTTCCCAACAAACTCATGGCCGAATCAAATTATCATGATTTAGATATAAATTGAATTGCCCAAATAGATGACTAGGAAGAGATGGCGACTCCAGATATCATTGAAGCCTTTTTAGACTCACCATGGTATGCAAATATTATATTTGTATTACTAAATTTACAAGCTCCTCCTAGATTATAAAGAACTAAAGCAAGATTTTTAAAATTAAAGGTAATGAAGTTTTGTATCATAGACAATGCACTGTTTTGGAAAGATCATGGTGGAATTTTATTGAATTGTTTGTTTAAAGAAGAAGCTAATAAATTTTTGGAAGAGTTTCATGCAGGTGACTATGGAGGAAATATTTACCGGAAGACTATTGCATATAAAATCTTAAGAGCTAGTTTTTACTGGCCTACCTTGTTTGCAGATGTAAAAAAGTATGTGACCTCCTGTCACAAGTGCCAAATCTTTGAAGGAAAGAAAAAGCTGCTACCTTTTCCCCTAAAACCCATTTCAACAGAAATTCCTTTTCAACAATGGGGTCTTGACTTCACTAGTTAAATTCACCCTCCATCCTCAGCCCAACACAAGTGGACTTTGACAGCCACAAACTATTTCACTAAGTGGATAGAAGCCATACCTTTCAGGCAAGCCACTGATACTATCATAATTTCATTTTTAGAAAAAAACATACTCTCAAGATTTGGATGCCCCTAAAAGATCATCACTGATAATGCAGTAGCATTCAAGTCCAAAAAGATGATTGACTTCTATAATAAATACCGCATTACCCTTGGCTATTCTACTTCTTATTACCCTCAAGGTAATGGTCTTGCTGAATCCTCTAATAAAAGCCTTGTGAACATCATCAAGGAACTACTAGAAGACAATAAGAAAACTTGGAACAAAAGGTTAGTGAATGCCTTATGTGAAGACATACTTACCACAAAGAAATCTATTGGTACACCCCCTTACCAGCTTGTTTATGGGATGGATGCTATTTTTCCATCTTCTTTAGGAGTACCAGTAATTATGATGATAATCCAAGAACTACAAGTGCAAACCAATGATATCCAAAGAAGAATAAACCAAACCATACACTTGCAGCAAACCAGGGAAGAGGTCTATCTCAGGTCTCAAGTTGTTCAAGAAAAGATTAAAAAGATATTTGACAAGAAGACTAAGGAAGATGATTTTTATATAGGTGACAAAGTTCTAAAGTGGGATTCAAGGAGAGAAGAGAAAAGTAAAGATGGGAAATTTGATTTCTTATGGAAAGGCCTTATGTTATTTATGGTTAAAGAGATAACAATTCTTTCTTTTTGAAGGAGTTGGATGGATAAGATCTTCCAGGTGGACCTGTCAATGGTATAATGCTGAAGCATTACTATTCCCCAAAATAACAAATAGTTAACTTTGTTTACTTTAATCATTGTACATAACATTGCAGATTTTAGATTGGATTGGATGTTTTTCTAGCAAAGTTGAAGCCCGGAGAGAAGGCCCTAAGATTTCAAGGATAAAATATCATAAGTAAGAATAATGCAGAGGTCAAAAAACAGTTCCAAGGCCAGCACGGGAAAAATTCAAAGGCTACTAGTCTCAAAGTTCTTGACATCACACAAGGAGATGTCATCCTCATGTGGAGCCACTGTTAGGGTCCTATAATAATAGGATTCATAATTTTTGAATTGACTTTGATTAGTCTTGTAATATGTACATACTTTTCTTTTTGCAAATTGTTTTCCCATATTAGAAAAATAAAATAAAAAATGTAAAGAGGGTAAAAGTCCTAAAAGAAAAATCAAACGACTTGAAAGAAAAAATATCAAAAAATAATAAGAAAATGGACCCCAGACAAAAAAGAGATAAAAATAAAACATGAAAATGATGCAAATCCAAATGCCACTACTATTTACCTTTTTTGCAAAATAAAGATTGTGTGCAACTTGTTACAATGCTACAATCCATGAAGGTTAAATAGCCTAACCTTAACCTCTCATATTTTAATTTCATGTTATTAGATAGAGAATAAAGATCTAGCCAAACAGTTTAATCTTGGCAGATCAGTAGTTAGGTAGAGAATCAATAAGGAGCTCAACAACTTAATCTGAGCCCTTGGAAGAAATAAGGATAGAACTACTTAGTTTGTTGTTTTAAAAGAAAAATGAATAAGGGTTTGCAAGCTCAAATGCACCCACGTAAATAAAGAAAAAATGTTAGGGTAGCATATGGGTAGGCTAAAGAATTTTTTATAATCATGGATAAGCAGAAAATTGGTCATTTCCATCACTAACTTCCATAAAAAATCATCCCCTTATAAAATTACTTCATCCCCTCCATTTTCGTTCTTTCCCCTTCATTTTTCCCTTTTTCCATTATCATTCAGTTTCCTTTGCAAAAACACCATTTTCCTAAGTTGAAAACCCATTATACTTAAGCAAAATAAAACCTTTAACTAATTCCCCTTTTATTCAAAAATATCCAAAAAGTACTTTATCCTAAGTGTAAAAACATTATGTCGGGACCCACAACAAAGGAATTTATCCCTTTATCATGTTTTACATTAGGCTTAATGTATTCCATCTCCCTCATCTCATTTCATTACTAACACATTAATTTATATATTAACTCCTATATTTCACCTTTTAGCTCGTATTAGAATAATTCCTTTATATAATATATCCCAACCCATATTTTAATTTTAAACCTATATATTATTTCCCCATGTGATATATATTCCCACTCATCCCATAGGTTAAAACTATTAACACTATAAATAACCCCTGCTAATGCTAAAGTTACATACGCCCGCATTATATTTGTTACATAAAACATTAATATCCGCCTATCATATTTAACTCCAAAAACTATGTATTAAACCTTTCTTTAAATACATTTTCCACCTCCCGCTGCATAGAAATCCTAGGCCCCATGCCATTTCACCTCGTAGTTTTATCACGTCATCTCACTTCCATGCATCTTAATTCCATTGGATCGCACCGATCATTCCAATCCCACTTACCACCTATGAACATTGCGAAAACTGCTTGGCAGTTATTCCCTCCCCGCGCCCAAACTGCTTATCTTTTTGAATTGACCCTGCATTTAATGCATTCACTGTTCAATGAAATTTTTTATAAAAACACCGAAATGCGTTCATTCATACCTTTATTTTACCGTTTTCTGCACAGAATATCATTCCAGACTGAGTTAAGCACTGTCGACTCTGTTTTTAGCCTAAACAAACAGAAATCACCAAATTCAACTGATACGATCACTGCAGAAGCCATCAGAGTGCCTATAAAGACCAGAAAAAGCTTCTAAAAGCTTTCCAACCCCATAAACCCTTCTACATAGTGAAATTCCAAATTCCCAGGTATTCTTCAGAGGAAAAAGATTCATTCATCAATATAAAAGATTTATACGGTTAAATGAATCATTTAGGAGCCTGTGTACTTAAAGAAAACACTTTTGCCTCATAAATAATTTAATTCTATAAACCCTGAGCATTTCTCACAAATTTTGTAACCTATAAATATTTTAAATACAGAATTTGATTAAGTCTAGCCATCTACAGGCCTAAGAAAACCTCTAAGACCTTCAATCCTTTCCTACAATACTCAGGCATCCTTTTTCTCATAAAATTGATGTATTAAGATTGTTTTTATCAGAGAAAGTCCACTGTAAACCCTAAATATCATTTTTTGAGGCTATAAGGTCATGAAGTTTCTCTTTTGATAAAGAAATTATAGTTTGAGTTAAATTGATCGTAATTACCCCTTTGCAGAAAAAGATAGAATCCTTGTCATATCTAAAATCCTTCTACAAACTGTTTAAACTTACAGAAGTGTTTTACAGGCCTAAATCATTGTTTTAAAGGTCAAAAGTATTGAAATTAATAAATCAAACAAATCTATGGCTTCCAAAAGCACTCTTGTAATCAACCCTCTACAATCCCCTGTAGTAGATGCACAACATATTCCCCTGGCAGATGTAGACTTCAAAATCACAGATACTGTGACAGAGTTCAACCTTCTTGATCTCCATTGCTAGAGCCAAGAGAAATCCGTAGATCAGGCTGATGAAGTGTTTATCTGGGAATAAAAATTACCAAAATATGTTGTTCCCAATACTCACCAATGCCCAGAAGCAATTGGACTTTTCCAATCATTCTCTTGATCAAAGAGCCATTGTGAACCATGAAAAGGAAGTTTTGCTTACCATTACAACCGAGTCTATCAACCAGATGCTTCAGTTACAGCCTGGGCCAAATGAATTTCCTTAGCTATTGAAGCCCTCACTAAGTTCTACTTGGATCGATATTTTCCCAAGAGATTCCATATTTTTCAAACTTTCATGCCATCCTATGTGGAAATTCACAAGCTCAATCCTCCTTACTCATTTGCTAAATTCTCAGAAAGGACTAGACATATTATTTCCATGTTTTCCTTTATCCTTACCTATTTTACAGATAAAAAGGTTGATGTTGCAGTTCTTGGTTTCTTGTCCACTTTTACACCTGGTCAACCTCCTGTTACCATCTTTAACTTTGCCCAATATATTGCTAATAGTACGCATGAGAAACTAGTCAAAATTCCTTCTAAAGGTGTTTTTAGGTATTCTTCATTCATATTCCACATGTTCCTTTATTTTCAGTTTGAAAAGTTTCCTATAAGCCTTTAGAAGCTTGATGTGGAAGGATATCCACAATCTATCATATTCTGGACTTCCTTGATAAGGAAGGATTCAAATGAGTTTACTTATTCAGAGTTCATAGATTCTTTCATCCATCCCTTGCTCAATTTGCTAAACAATAGTGTGCAGCCCGGAATTAGCAATGAAATCAAGAAATTTTTTCAATTTTCTAAACATGACAGGACAGGTGATTGGTACTTGTACCAAAATCACACTGAAATCAGTGTCTATGGGTCAGTCCTTATTCCCTATAAATTGCCAAAATGCCTCCCTATGAGTTTATTTTCTCTAGAGTATATAAGGTTGATTTTAAATTCATATGATGTAAATTTCTTAATTGCAAAAAAGAAAACACAATTCAAGTTGAAGAACTAGGTTGGCCCATTCATCTGTAATAATAGAGAAGCAGGTCCAGAGGCAGAAAAACTGTTGCAGGAGTTCAAATCCATTCCTAGTTTTCTTTGGTATTATGTTCCCCTTGGTGTTATCAGCAAAATGAGAGTTAAGTGTAAATTAACTCCATACATACATGAAAAGAATCCTAAGATTGAGAAATTCTCAAACCAATCTGAATGGTTAGAGAATACATTGGTAGAGGTTGAGAAGCAAAGTGATACTAGTCAAACTTTGCAAAATCCAGCCCAAGAAGACAAACGTATGAAAATAAACAGAGAGGAAGGGTCTTATACAGCTGAGACTACTACAGAGACAAAATTCAAACTAAGATACAACAAAAAGCTAAAGATGAATCCTGCCAGTAAAGAAAAGGAGACAGTAGAGGTCATTGACAGAGAAATTGCAGAAAAAGACATTGTACCTCCTACAATCATTGAAGAGGAACAAAATCCAACCACTTCTAATACACAGTTAATTTAGAAATAAAACAGTATAGAAGTGTCTTCGTCCAAGAAAATAACTGAAAAGGACATGGACATAAAGGAAAGATACAAGTAAATTAAGGCCAAAAATGAAGAAATAAAAAATTAAATATATTCTCGGTACCTAAAGCAAACTCCTAGCATTTAGAATAGGTTGCTTTCAGCCTTTGACTACAAGAACAAAAAGATGCTAATGACGGTTCTTCATCACACAGTTCCAACTCCTAAATCATCCTCTGATTATAAAAAAATTGATTTTGAAGTTCCAATCCAGGATATTCATCCTCTGGATCAAATTGAATTTCATAAGCAGGCAGGAGAGATGATTTATTCCACAATGACTACTAAGGCCATGAGTGCACAAAAGCTTCAATATAATTTGATAAATGTAAGAGATCATCTCAAACTGGAGAAAGCATATTCATATGCAAAGGATAGCAAAATCAAATCCTTTGAAGAGCTAGTGATTGAAGTAGGATATGATCCTCAAAATATAAAGGTTGTAGCGGAATAAATCAAAAAGAAGAATGTTGATATCTCTGCGCTTAAGAAACAATTGAAGTTTCCCCCTATAGAACTTCCACAAGCCAAGGGTTTTACATGATTCTAATTAGAAATATGAGATGATGAGTCTCATTTTTTAGTTAACAGCCCAGATTGAAGAAATGGAAATTGAAATGGACAAATTGGTCCAAGAGAAAAGAAGCCAACAAAGCACAGGAAGTTCCTACCATTGTGATTCATGTAGTTACAACAGTTGTACCATCTACTTTGGCAGAAACACTAGCTCCTAATGTTCCAATGGCCACAACAGTTCCAGTGACTTCATCTACAACTTCAGCCACTGAATCTTCAACAACAGTAGCACAAAAATTAGATTAAGCAAGAAAATTAGTAAAGGAAATGCAAGACATACCTATACAAACCAATGAGATAAACAAGTTAAAAGAACAGATCAAAAATCTTGAAGACGCTAAAAAACTTGCACAAATAAATGCCAAGAATTAAGAACAAAAAGCTAATAGGTTGAATGAACAACTGAAGAAGTTGGAAAAAGAATTAACTTTGAAGAAACCTATGGCACATGTTAAGTAGCAATTATCGTCCAATATCATTGAATCAGTCCATGATATTTTTCCATCCATATAGGTCATCTATGAACAGAAAGATTTATTGAAATCGGCAAGAGAATCAATAAAGAAGACAAAATAAGAGCTAGGTAAAAAACCTGAAGAAGCTCTAGAAATAATAAAATTTCTCAATTCCATAAATAAACAAGAGCTGGAAGAAATTGGAATTACTAATAGAATAGAGGCCGTCCTAGAAGTCAGGAAGGTGATATCCAAGAATAATTTGATGACACAATTACAGGAAAAGTGCCAAAACATGGAAATTGAAATCACAAGATTCATGATTAAATTTGATGTTCTAAGGCAGAAATACCTTCCCAATCCTCTAGTGACTAACGATAAATTAATGAAGCAGGAGGATTATGACAAAAAGATAAGAGAATTTTCCAAAGAGTAGGTGAATAAATCAGCTTTGCAGGGAATCCCAACAAGGAAGGTACTATATAAGAATTTTGACAATTTGTTTTACTTACAGCATGAAGTAAAACACTTATTTGTGAACAAACCAACGTTTTCAAAATATATTGAAGCTGATGAAAACTTCAGAAGGATTATGAAGATAAATTTCCAAAAGTTGATTTCTTGGAGAATTTGACTGATCTATTGTAAGATCAGATTACAGTGAGCACAGAGTGAAATTAAAAAAAAAAAATTGTTGTTTTTACACCAGCATTGATAGTTTTTTGCAGTAAAGAGTATCAGGATGAAAGTGTATCAGATGAAAGGTTAAAGACAAAATCAAAGCAAAAATGAATCTGCCAGCGTGAAGGACACCTCATTGTCTAGCTGCAATATTCATTGAACAAACTAAGAGAGAAATAAATGACAAAATCAAGACAGCAAGCCATTTTATTTCAATAAAAAAGGGACAACTAGCATTAGTTAGGAAGTTGTCACTAACTTCTTGCATGAAGATATTTATTTTCCATCAATAATTCCTAAATTTATTCTAGTATATTTTATACAAATTTTGTATAAATACTTCCCATTTGGAAGTATTGAGTGTGAATGAATTGTTGAACATTTCTGTAGTTATACTATTATGAACCTAAGAATTTTTTGTATCAATTTCAAGTCAGCAGATTGGATCACAGGAAATAAAGCATCATATTATAGGATTCATGTGTTGGGCCACTACAATGACGTATTTTCACTTGTAACTTTGTCAATTTTCTTTCTATTTCCATCTATGCATGTATGTGTTCTTATTCTAAATGATAAATCAGGAATTGTTATTTCAGAATTTGTTAAAAGCACTCTGTTTTGACTAATTATCATTTATATGTTTTCCATTGATATCCAGATTAGGGAACCCTTAATTTCTCCCTTGTTTCGATTGAACTCTGCCTTTTCACTCATAATTCGGATTTAAGAATCCGTAATTGCTCTTTATCCCGATCAAAACCATTTCATCATCAGCCTTGAAGATCTGAAGTAACTCAACTATCTTTCCCTTTAAACATTTACCTTTAGACCTTGATCCTGATATGACTACTTAACACATTGACGCCATTTGCCCAATGGGATACAAATGTATAGCTATCCATCCAAGTAAGTGATTTCACCACCGAATAAAATATAAAACCCAAAACCAATTGGCCCTATATAACTAGCCTAAAATCAAATAAAATCGACAAAGTTAAAACCTATAGACAGAGCCCTCTCTGAGAAATAGGAAGGCTAGATCCTAAGGCTTAAAAGTAGGCTTGTGGTTACCTCTAATATTATTTAAAACTAAAATAAAAAATCTCACATCTTTTGAAAATTATTGGAGTGATAATAGTTGGTTCAGAGGGTTTCTGTCGTGCGCTAGCTTCATCTTATGCATGCCGGAAACTTACTTCAGGTTGGTTACTTCACTTTACTTCATCTGATTCCTTCCAAATCTTGGCATGTGGGTTACACTTGTGCTGGACTAATGTGGGATGCCTTAATGCATTACTTCCAGCAGATCTTTTCCCATCGACTCTGACTCATTGCCCTGGGAATGAGGTCTAGAGTCCTTTTGTCAGTACCTTAGATTTTTCAGTCATTAGTGGCAGGCTCTTCACTATCGACAGCAAGAATTCATCATTGTCTCCTGATTGATAGATTATTTCAATTGTTCGACACTCATTATCATTATCGGTGGGTTGTCTCGCGTTTGTTAATTGTATATTCAATGACCAATAATCAAACGATTTCTCACATGGTCGACCTCAGCTCATTTATTCCCATTGTGTAGAATTGTGCCATGGTGATCGGTGAAGACCTCGGGTTTTCATCAGCATGCTTTGGTTCACTTTGACAGCTCCTTCAGTTTTCTACCGGTGACACCATCCACCTTTATATGTTGCGGACTCATCACATCAGTATCTTATATGTTGGCTCACGAGTTGCGTGTTGTACCATTTTTTCCACCACTTATGATTTGGTACTTGCAGACTCAGTTGTCACTTTTGTGATCAGGTATCTTTGCAGCATCATCAATCAGTCTTGTATATGTGATACTTGGACATGATTTTGACTTATAGATCCGAGCAGTGATCAGTGGATTCACTATGTACTTTACATTTCAGCTATACTTGTATACATATTAGATCCGCTCCATATTTCATATGAGGACATGCTTTTATTTCACTAAGCATGGGTATGTTTCCTTCAGAAATGAGCTATCTTTCTGATTTCTATCACTGGTTTTTTGGCAGGCTGAAATCTAGTGAAGTCCTCTCTAGTCCTCGCAAAGTTATTTCTATGTGCATAATACATTTTAGCCATCATGTACCCTTTCTGACCTCATATATTATGGGGCATCTATTATATCATCATTTATCACCATTATATACTTGATGACCTACGCATTGGCCTTGGGCGACCCTTCCAATTAGACTTGGTCATGTTTCTCAAAAATAGTATTTCCAAACACATACGCGACTCTGCCCAGACTTTTCCATGTATACACGCGATTCCATACATAGAGAACTGCGTATGCTATTTAAAATATTAAAAAAATATATAATTTCCCTACTTTTGAGGCGAGGTTTACATTTTTTCCTGTAACTTAACTACCCCAGCCCGTGGCCTAACTGTTCCCCAACTGAAAAATTAATTTGAAGGAGTATAAAAACCCCTCAAGGGAATGGCATAAAGGAGGAAGAGAGAGAATTATAGATATTATACCCTGCTATAGCCCTATCCAAGTATGATATTTCCCCTATGCCTCCTGCACTTCCCAGATTTTCAGGAAACCCTTGTTTCCTTGAGATGCTCACTCATCCTATGTGACATCCATTGTGCACTATTCTTGGAAGAATTTTTGCGAGGCTAGGGCTGGACGAATCCAGAGGACGGTATGCTCGAGGCTATGGCAGATTTCAGGTGATCTCTGTACATTTTCTTACTATACATGTTATCAATAAAAGAAGTGCCATATTTTTCGTGATTTTCACAAGTCATTTATCTCTTGTACAAGCTTAATGATCTTAAATAGTTCATTTATTATTGTTTTTATGAGATTATGCATGCTTTTTTCTAACATCTAGAACATATATATGCTGTACAACTAGGTTTTTATGCTTGTTCTTTTCTGGTTTGAAGGTTCTGGAGCACAAGGAATTGCACGGGGTTTGAACCCACAAGATCTACTACAACCGAAGGATAAACGAGTAAGATCTGGAATCCTTATTCGCTAGTTTAAAGTATATAATTTGGTTAATTGATTCCTTCTTGTGATTACATGCCCCTAATCTGTGAAGGTTTATCAACCCAAGACCTTAGGGTAACATTTCCCATAACAGATCCCCTAACCACTCATGAAGTGATGTCTTCACCATTATCCAAGAAGTGTTTTCAAAGGGGAGGGAAGGTCATGGTTTCAGGGGTTACATTCACTATATCATCTAATGTAGTAGCAGAGACCACAGGGATTCCCAACCATGGTGAGAAATGGTTCAAAAACCAAGACCTAGACATTCAAAACTACAAACCCTACCTCAGAAGACACTATCAACAACACATGAAGAAGGTTTTTCCTATTGGGTACCTCCTTGAGAAGTATACACCACTGATGAAGATCATCATGAAGTACTTAATTTGTGAGGGAAGATTTTCCAGACTATACAAGTATCATTTCATACTACTCATGCATTTCACAGGGGTAAAGCCACTCAATTTTCCCTACTACCTCTATAGAAGTCTGGAGAATATGGCAGAACGCGTTTAGCATAGGCAGAGTGGCCTTGAATTCAGCCTCTTCCACCATGATCTTATTAAAATCATTGTTTTACACCATCTTGAACATAAGAGAATCTATTGGGAAACCTTCATGCAAGTAGATGTCTTTTTTCCTTCTAGTAGCCAGTCTACTAGCCCTAGTTCACGATCAGCACCATATAAACATGTGGAGGTTGGCTCACCTAGCACAATTTTAGTGAGGAGGAAGATTTAGGTCACTCAAACATACCAGAGAGGCAGAAATCTTGTGTTTTTTCCTCATATTGAGGAAGGAGCCAAGCTCACATTAGCAGAGTAGGGATTGCCATTACATCATGAGATGTCTTTGCATGATGAGGAGCCAAGCCCACATTAGCAAAGCAGGGATTACCATTACATCATGAGACGTCTTTGCATGATGAGGAGCTCATCCATGATGACATTGATATAGTAGACTTTGAGGCTAGTGAAGAGCATGAAAATCTAGAGAATATCATCAAGGAGAAATATGCCCAGATCAAATAACTCAAGGACAATTTGGCAAGGGCTAATTTCATAATTTCAAGAACAATCAGCTGAAGGTAAAGCAATTGTCTTTAGAGAAGAATCAATTTCAAGCTAGTATGCAAGTTGTGAAACGAAAAGAAGTGGTTGAAATTAAATATTGATATAAGCATGAAGATCAGGTGACAAGGAAAAGGCCAAGGACAATGGGTCTCTGAAGGGCACTTCAGAAAGAAAGAGAGAAAAATCCACCAGATGAAGAGTTGACATTTGAAGAAAGCATAACAATGCAAAATAAATGAAAATACGGAGTTTTGGCTTGATAAAGTAGATATTCACTTGGGTAAGCTCCTTGACAAGGCTATAGTGATAAAAAGTTACAAAAACACATGGCTTCCCACTACTACACAAGGAATCATATTTACAAAGTCAAAGTCAAACAATTGCAAGAAAAAATGAAGGAAACCCTAATTGGTCAAAAGGAGAAGGGTAACTTGGATTTAATTGTTGATGCCTCCTTAGTAGCATAAAATACCTTGTCAGGAATATCTGGACCAATTTTAAAGAGTTTTGGAGCAAATTTTGGTTGTTGTGAGTTCTTGGTCAAAATTGGAAATTTTGAAAACTAGTCCTGCTGGGAAAAACACAACGTGGGCAACGCTGGGATTTTTTTGGGGATGTCAAATGGCTTCATTCTCTACATTGATGGATTCATATTTATGTGTACCTAAATCTTAGTCAGTGGTGGAGCCATGTCAACAACTTTTGGAGGGTCAAAATGTCCAAAAACTAGTAAAAAATGACCTTTCTGCCCTCCTTTTGGAGGCCACACTGCAGTTTTTTAGTAGTCTTGGGAGAATGAATATTTGGAGGGATAGAAGCCACCTTTTTGAGTGCTTGAACATACTATCATGTAGAAGAAATCCAAGGCTATCTATAGCAACTTTCAGATAAACATTTGGACACCTGGAAGGCCTTCAAATTTCCTTTTTCCCCAGCATGCTACGTTTTCTCCAGAATTCACTGTGTTTTCTTGAGCAGGCATTTTTGACAGGAAGTTTGACCCATTTCGAATTCTTAAATAATTAATAGATGAATGATGATTATTTTGTGATGTCATCAAGTGTAATTGAGTAGGTGAATAGTGAAATAGGGTAGATACATGCTTGTTGATATAATTTTTTGTTAAATGTATCTAGTTTCTTATGATGAGGTGAATTGATTGACCTCCCTAGACATTAGGGTTTTGTTTATAATATCATGTAATCAACTCCACAACTGATCAATTCAACCCTTGAGAGAGGGTAGAAGTTTTTTTTGTCTATATCTATCATTTTCAGAGTCATTTGACTAGTTGGACATCAAAGGATTGTAACTCTTGTAGCTTGTACTTTCACTTTAATATTTAGAAATCAAAGGGTGAAATTGAAAATATTATCTAGGAATTCATGTGTAGTGAGTTTATGATCATGTATTTTATCTGTTATAGTCTTTTATGAATGATATATAGCTTCTCTTTCCATACTTAGATACTTAGATCTAGCTACTTGGTTTCATCCATGATCTAGCATCAAACCCTAAGGCACTCAAAAAATACCCGAGCCTATCATATCTAGCCTAATATCCTTCATATCACAGTCAATCCTTGACTGTGATCCCATTAAGAGAGCCCTCTTAGCCTAGTAGGGATAGCTACCAGTTCAAAGTGGTCTGCGGTTACCTTTGTGAGACTCCTTTTCGGCCTTCGGAGAACTGGTGGAGTGCTAACATTCTGGCGTCGTTGCTCGGGAATGCAGTGACATATCTTCCTTGGGTGTACTATTACTTTTCATCAAATTCTAGGCCTGTGGGTGATAGACCCTAGTGTTTGTGAAGGTTTATTCAAGTTTTAGAGAGTCGAGGTGGAGAAAGTAGGAATAAACCTGCTCCGAAAAGATACATAAGATCGAACAATGATCCAAATCTAGCCTCTCATGTTGAAGATTTGGAGAAACTCATCAAAAAATAGATATCTCAACATTCAGAGATTCAGTTGAGTTCATCTACATTGGTAAGGTCTACATCATTTCCTGAAAAAATATTTTCCCTTGAAGATATTCCATTCGATCTCAAATTTGAATTATCTTTGTTTAAATCAAAATCAGAAACATCCTTGCTTGAAATAGTGTTTGATCCCTTGAAGTTGTCTTAAATTACATCATTATCTGAAATAATATTTGATTCTCTAAAGCTTGAAGATAGTATATTATTTGTAGAATCCAAATCTGAGTCAGATTTTAATAGGAAGGTCTGGAGTCAGTTTGATAAACTTGAAAAATAGACAACCAACTCCAATATACATCTAAGAAAGATATCATCTAGTATCAACAAGATTTTTTGCTCACTCCAACACCATCTTAATCAGTTGTTTCCACTTCTTCCATCCCTTCTACATCATTTCCTCCTTATAAAAATTCTCAGTCTACCCCTCCCATTTTTACTCCTGCACCACATTCAACAGCGTTCACGGTGAGATTTTCACCTCTATTTTTGCCTAGTCAACTTGCATCCTTACCTCAAGGATATGGTCAAAGGTTTCCTCTCTTTGATGAAACTTCAGATATTAGTGCCAGACAACACCTAATGAAAGTTACTGATTTCATTGATCTAGAAGAGATTAATGCCAATGATGCAAAAATAAGCATCATTACCCAAAGCTTCTCCGAGGATCTAAAAATATAGTTTCGTTCTTTGGCTGCCCATTCCATAGAAAATATGGTGAAATTAACTGATGCATTTATAGCTATATGGGAAGTGAAAAAGAATCCACTTTAGGTTCTTTCCAAATATGAAAAATTAAAAAGAAATCCTAATAAGTTTGTTCATGATTTTACTACTCACTTTAACTGGGCATATCACTCAATCCCCAATGATATCAAGCCTCCTCCAAGTTTGGCTCTCTTTTACTATCCGGATGCTTTTGATCTTGATATGGAATATCATCTCCGAGAAAGAAGCCCTGCAAAACTTGAGGAGATGCAGAAAAACATAGTTAGTGTTGAAGCAAATTTGATGATAAAAAAAAAGTCAAAGACCAAAGGTGAAAATTAAGAAAGGAACAATCCACATCCTCTTATTCCAAATTGGATACCCTGATCAGGACTTTGGAGAGAATGGTGGATAGAATGTTTATCACTGAAAGGAAACCAAAAACTCAGGTTCAGAATCCTAATTTCTGAGGTCAGCAACAGCAACAACCTTAGTTTAGGATTAAACAAAGAGAAAAAGAGCTCTAGAGCAGTCAACCCAATAGCAGATCCACACTCCTTTGTAGCAGAATTATGCTCAAGGGGTTGAAGAGGAATATGAGATTGTAGAAGAGAATCATTTCGTCACAAAATATGGACAACCTATCTTCCTTACACATGATGAAGAATACATTGAAAAATCATATTTACCGAAAGATGAGGACTATATGCTTGCAAATGATGATGAGTTTGAGGTCCAATCTGATGACTATCAATGAGGGTATCTTAATATTCTCACCTCACATAAGAGACAATATTCTTTGATAAAACAAGATTTTCCTATCACTCCTATTCAAAATAGGACAACTCAGCAAAAATATATTGAGCCCAAATAAAATCCCCAAGTTAATCAAAGCAAGGGAAAGGAGCCTGCTGCTAAAAATTAGAGCAAGAACAACTAGCCATATACAAGTACACAAAACAAAGGTAAATAAGGCCAAAGGAAGGAATATGTAACAAAAGATCAGCCTGACAAGAGGTACACCATTGTAAAAGAGGTAGATAAACAATCCAATCTGTTTAGCTTAGAACATGAAATATCTAAATTTAAAGTTCCTATCCCCTTGACACAGCTTGTGAAAAATAACCAATACAAATCTCATGTTGCTAAAATGATTAATATGACATGGTTAATGTTGAAGATGATCAACCCGAGCTCCTTTTTGGTCCAGCCATAGATGGTCAACTAGAAGATAATGAAGTTCCCTCATTTTATCTTAGTTTGAGAGTTCATCAGTGTATCCTCCATAATGCCTTGCTTGATTCCAGAGCTTCTCATAACCTGATGCCAAAGGCCATAATGGAAAAATTGGGCTTGGAAATAACCCAACCTTACCATGATCTTTACTCTTCTGATTCTGGTAGCATATGATGTCTCAGTCTTATAAAAGACTTAGTGGTTTCACTTGAGAAAATTCTTGTTAAAAATGTCTTAACCGATGTGGTAGTGGTCGATATACCTCCGCAGTATGGAATGTTGTTGTCAAGCTCATGGGGAGAAAAGTTAAGAGGTACTCTACAATTGCATTTCTCTTATGCCACTATCCTGGTTTTTGCGCAACTAAGGAAGTTGTACTTGGAGACAAAAATGAAGTATATGATCACCAGTAAAGAGAAACCAAAAAATCACCCTATCAATTATGTACATACTGACCTTCAGTCCTTTATTTTGTTTAATGATAGTGGTTTTGATGATTTATATAGCCAGATTATAGAAGTTGAGGAAATTATGGAAATTTCAAATAGTGTCTTTAGATGAAGGAAAAGGAAATCAGCCTAGTACTTCAGAGCAGATATCAGAAAAATCAGAAAAGGGAAATGAACAGGTGGAAAAGGTGGCCCAAAAGGAAGAAACAAATCAAACTGAAAAATTCCAAATTCCTGATGATGAGAATGGTCTTTGGACCATGGATTTCGACGGTGCCTTAGGAAAATATGGGGAATGCATCAGAATCTAGATCCGTAGTCCAATTCATCAATCAGGTAAACTTCTAAAAAGTGTGAGATTGTGTTCCCATAATTTAGCTTTCGATTGCTCCAATAATGAAGATGAGTACGAGGAATTGATCACTGCCCTCAAAATCCTGAAAAAAATTAGGTGCAAAGAGAATCATTTTTTATGGCAACTCTAAGCTTGTAATCAAGAAAGTAAAAGGAGAATACCAAACAAAGCATCCAAGGATGAGAGCTTATCGAAATTTTGTACTTGACATTCTCAAAATTTTTCTTTAATATACATTGTCGGTCATTCCAAGAAGTCAGAATCTTATTGCAGATTCACTTTCCACAATGGCAAGTAACTTGAAGATTCCAATATTCTCTAATAGGAAGTTTGAAATTAATGTCAAACACCGACTAGTTGTCCCTGACAACTTGAGGTATTGGAAAGTGTTCTGGGATGACAAACAGGTGAATAATTTTCTACAGATGGAAGGTGAGTTTGAAAATTCTTATATTGATGAGGTATATGATAAAGACGATTAATTGATCTAGGCTACTCAATTTGATGTGTTATAGCTTAAAGATAATAACATTCGAAGGGGTCTTGTACCTTTTGAAGAGTTGTTTGATCAAGATGATGTTTCCATAAATTTGACCATGGTTCCTACTGAGAAGGGTGTCGAAGATGTGAATATTGGAACAACAAACAATCCCAAAATGGTCAAGCTTTCCAAACCCTTATCTCCAGAGATGAGAGGTAAATACACTTCCTTGTTATTTGAATGTTATGATGTATTTTATTGGGACTATGTAGATCTAAATATCATCCAACATACAATTTCGGTCAAGATTGTTCAAAAGCCCTTCCGACAAAAATTGAGAAGAATAAATCCAATATTGTTACCGTAAATAGAGAAAGAGGTAAAAAGACTCTTTAATGCTAGTATCATTGTTCCCATTAGAGTTTCTGAATGGATGTCAAATCTTGTTCCGGTGAGAAAGAAAATGGGATAAATTTGTCTTTGTATTGATTTCAAAAAAATGAATAAGGTGTCCTTGGAACATATCCTACAAAGAGAGGTTGGGTCCTCTCGAATGTCGCTTCTTGATGGATATTCGGGATATAATAAAATATTGGTGCATAAGTATGATCAAGACAAAATTGCTTTCACGACACCTTGGGGCACCTTCAAGTATGCCAAAATGCCATTTGGGCTCAAGAATGCAGGAGCCACCTTTCAGCGGTGATGGACATCACTTTCAAAAATGAGAAATATGTTTTTCTAGTAGTGTACCTTGATGATTTGACTTATTTCTCACATTGTGATGATGAGCATTTATATCATTTGAGAGTTGTATTTCAGAAGTGCAGAAAATTTGGGATTTCACTCAATCCCAAAAAGAGTCTTTTTTCCATGGAAGAGCGAAATATTCTTGGCCATATCATCTCCAAATATGGTATCTATATTGATCCCTCCTATATCAAAGCCATTTAACAAATAGATTTTCCATGCAGCAAGAAGCAGATCAAGCCTTCAATGGTAAGATGAATTTCTTGAGAAGATTTATCCCAAACCTTGTCGAGCATCTTCAAGAGATGACCAATATGCTCAAAAATGATAGTGAGGAAAGGTGGTCAGAGGATGATAAAAAATCATTTAATTGTGTTAATTTTTATTTGAAAATAGCTCCTATTTTGATCAGCCTCGACTATACCATTGATTTCATCATATTTTCATTTGCCTTTGAACATACTTTGGCTATTGTATTGATGAAAAGAAGGATAAGACAGAGCAACCTATTGCTTTCTTTAGCCATAGCATTAGAGATGTTGCCCTTAGATATAACATCATTGAGAAGTAAGCCTTGGCCCTCGTAAAGGCATTAAAGGACTTTCGAGTGTATATCCCTCACTCACACATTCTAGCCTACGTTCCTAAGGCAGCAGTGAAGGATTTCCTGATGCAGACCGATCCAGAAGGAAAAAGAGGAAAGTGGATAGTAGCTATTCTAGAGTATGATCTCGAGATCAAGCCTACAAAGCTAATCAAAGGATAGGGATTGGCCAAGCTGATGGTTGAATCCAATTTACATGCACTTGATATCAAACCGATTTCAGTCTTGTCCGAAGAAGAAGATGATGACTCACTCATATAGGTATAAGAAATTTTTGTCTCGTCTCCTTGGTATGCCAACGTCATTTATGTTCTTCAGCATCTAAATCCTCTGCCAGATATGTCTAAAAGGAAAGGTAGATCATTAAATTTAAAAGCTTCCAAGTACTGCATTTTAGATAGCGATCTATATTGGAAAGACTCAAGAGGTGTCTTGCTAAATTTTCTGGTAGAAAGTGAAGCCAAAAAGGTAATGAGTGATTTTCACAAAGGATATTGTGGAGTTCATGTGTTTTGGAAAACTACAGTGAATAAATTTTTGAGGGCTACTAATTATTGGCCCACTCTTTTTTCTTATTTGTATAAAACCGTGATGAGTTGTCACGAATGCAAAATATTTCAAGGTAAAAGGAAGTTGCTCCCACTGCCTTTGCATCCCATATCCATGCAAGTTCCACTTCAACATTGAGGCCTTGATTTCAATGGCGAAAATCCACCCTGCATCTTCTGCCCAACATAAGTGGATTTTGATAGCTACCAACTACTTCACCAAATGGATTGAAGCAATCCCAATGAGGAAAGCTATTAATTTAGTCATTATTTAGTTTTTGGAAACTAATATTTTGTCTTGATTTGGTTGTCCCCACAAAATAATTACATATAATGTGATTGCATTAAAGTCCAAGAAAATGGTTGAGTTTTGTGATAAATAGAACATCAAATTGGGTCACTCAACTGCATATTATCCGCAAGGTAATGGATTGGCCGAATCTTCAAAAAAATATTTGGTCAACATTATAAAGAAGATGTTGGAGGAGAACAAGAAAATCTAACATAAGAAACTTCTCAATGCCTTGTGGGTGGATAGAGTGAGTAGAAAGAATTCAATAGGTATGTCTCCTTTCCAATTAGTATATGGAGTCGACAAGTTTTTCCCTACATCACTTATTGTCCAAGTTATGAAACTGTTATAGGAATCAGGTAGTGAAATGAATGATGTGCATCGTCGGATCAATCAAATGATTCGTCTCCAGCAAACCAGGGATGAGGCATTTCAAAACACCTCTAAGCTTCAAGAGAGAATTAAGAAGTATATGACCGCAAGACAAAGGAAATTGATTTCAAAGTTGGTGATGTGGTCCTCCGTTGGCATGCTAGAAATGAATAGAAAGGGAAGAACCGTAAATTTGAGAACTTATGGAAGGGACTATGCAAAATTTCAGCTTGAAGAGGGCATCATGATTGTTTATTGGAAGAAATGAATGGATAAGATTGCATAGGAGGACCAATCAATGGTAGGCTTCTCAAGCACTACCTTTTTGTATCATATTTATGAAGTTTCGTAACCATATTTTACATATCAATTTATTTTTTCTGCCGAATTGTGACAGAGAGAATCATAGGAGCTTGGAGCTAGAAGTGAAGGCCATAAAGCTTCCTTGATTTGCTTCTGATTTCTAAGTTCAGTAAGAGTCAAGTTAGTTCAGTTTTTAGTTAGTTTTCATTATTAAGTCTCATCTTTTGTTTTTTGAATCCATGCCCAATGGTAAGGCTACTTAGTCTACGGTGTTCTTGACACCTCCAAGGAGCTTCCATCCCCAGCTGGAGCCAATTTTTTTGTCAGCCTATTCAGCCTGTCACCAGTGATCAAATGTGCTCTTACAATGTCTTGTTAGGTTTTCAAAGTCACATTTTTGTCATGTCATTAGGTTTTCAAATAAAAATTTGGTCACTGGATAGTGTGTCTAGGGTTATTTCCACTCCTTTCAAAAAAATTACATGTCGGTCCTTATCATCACTCAGTTGAGTGTACCATTATTTAAATATCATCATCATCATTTCAATCAACATCATCATGATTTCATTTATTTCAGTGTCACTTTTAGGTCATTATGGTTTCAATCATCCAAAATATGTCATTCGATACATAAATCCAGCAAATGAGGAGTGTTAATAGGTAAATTTGTTCTATAAATTTGGTTTCAAATGTAATTTATGTTTCATATTATGTAATAAGTTTCAAATTCCAAAGCTGCATAAGAAATTTTCAAAGCTACATAAGTTTTCAAAGAAAAATGAAATGTAATGGGCCATCCCACTAATATGAAGAAAAGTGACCATCACAAGCTATTAAAGACCATTTAAAGTTAATTTTCTCATTCACCTCATTGAAGAAGAGTTCTCTCACACCTACCTAGGCAATCTCAACAAATTCAAGTCAAAGATAATCCAAAATTTGATGCCAAAGCAGCCACGCTATGTTTTCTAGGCTACACGCTATGTTTTCTCTCTCAAAAGGCATCAAATCATTCTCTGAATGTTTTTGAAGGATATCAAGGCATCTAGCATCATTGCACAAGTAAGTTACACCTCATTAACCCCTCCTTGCAGCTCAATTTCATTGTTTTAGAGTGTAAACCCTCCATTGGCCCGTACGTTGTGTTCATTAGGGGAATTTCCAGGTTTAAAATGGGCCTCCTAAGGAAATTATAAAATAATAGTGGATATAATAAAATAATATTCGATTACATCATCAAATTAAGAGGGAAAAAAGGGAAAACTATTTTTTCAACTCATATTTTCAACTTATCTCCCTATGGGTTTACTCAAATTTCGAGCGAAAAAACTTTTTGGATGAAAAAGTTTATTTCTCACCCAATGAGTACCCATGTTGCATACTTTCGATGGACCCTGCTACACAGAAAATGAGAAATACATGAAAAACATGATTGTAAACACGTTTTTTCATGCATTTCTCATTTTTTGTGTAGCAGGGTCCATCGATATTGTGCAACATGGGTACTCATTGGATGAGGAATTAAATTTTACATCCAATAAGTACTCCCGCTCAAAATTTGAGTAAAACCTTAGGAAGATAAGTTGAAAATACGAGTTGAAAAAGTAGTTTTATTATTTTATTATCTTTTAATCTTTTTTACTTTCTTACTCCAAAAATGGTGAATCACCCCCCATGGTTGACATCATCATCTTGAATCCTATTGGTTCTTATAAATTTTATTTTTGTTGTACATTTTTCTTAGGAGGCCCATTTTAGACCTCAAAATTTCCCTAATGTAAGTGGTTGGCCCATATTTTCAAAATTTGCAAGATAAACACACTTTCCCATATACTTGTTACCTTCCCTTACACTCAAAAATATATACCATAGCCTTCACACCCCTTCATTCCCATTTCCTAACCCCAAACCCTAAACCCTAGCCTAATGCTACATTTTTTGGCATTTTTACTAGATAGGACTGTGTAAAACTTCCATATCCTAATTCCCATACCCATTTCACTTCATTTGTTATGCCCCTATATTACTAGCGTAGTCCCTTATTTTTGTAGTGTAGCCCCCTTATTGTTATTATTGTACCTCTGTACTCCCCATATTGTTATTATTGTGCCACATAGAGCCCCACTATTGCTATTGTTGGACCTTAGATTATTATAGTTAGGTCGGCTAGGTTTATATTGTGACCCAATGGACTCTTATATATAGAAATGAGGTTTTGTTATTTGAATCATCCAAGAATTTTTCATTTATATATTGTAAAGGAGGTTTCCCCCTTGAAGTGTATTATTTATAAGGTGTTGATCTCTCTATTTATTCTATTTTGGGGGATGTTTTCATAACATTTTCTATCAAAGCTTTGGATTCTAGGGTTTCACTACTTCAAATAGGTCATCATGGCATGTTCACTATACATTTTTTTCTACGAAGTTTCAGACGATTAAAAAAACCCATTTGCGAAGAAATCCTTAGGAAGTTTTTCTAAAAATTTCAGATCTTGGTTTGCAATATTTTCAGAGATATGATCTGTGGAAGTTAGGGTTTTTGCAAGATCCTGAATTTCATCTCAAAGAGGTGACCTTGGGAAAATTTTCATAACTCTCTCTCTGAGCATCGAATTGGAATTGTGTAAAATGTGGTCGAAAATACATGGACTGTACTTTTATGTGTATCAATTTCAGAGCCAAAGGAGGAAACAGTGACACATGGCACGTCATACAAGGTCTCTCTACTGAACCAATCCATAATTAGGTCATTGTGGGAGATTGGGAATAAATTTTCCTTGAAGAATCCAAATTAGGTCAGACTTGTGGAACTAGAAAGAAGACTCGAAGGGCTATTAAAGGACTGAAGCTTAAATCTTAAGGATCCGAAATTACAGAGATACATCAATTTAAATTTCAAGCTCCTCAAAGAAATAAAAATGTGTGTATTTTTTTTTTTCAAATTTCATAATTATTGTTTAAATAATCGGTTTGAAGTGATTCCGAGGGCATATTGAAGCATAGATATCAGTATTAGGTTCTAAAATGCCTCCTAAAAATAATTCAATACCCATTAAGCCCTCAAAACATTCTCCTATGACTCATGAAGAGGAAGAAGTGAAACATGATATATCAAAATCACAAGAGAAAGTGCACGAAACTTCACTCTTGCAAAGAGAAACAAAAAATGAAATGGAAGTTTTGAAGAAAAGCATGGAAGCCAAGATGGATGGTTTGAAGAAAGGCATGGAAGCTAATATGGATGGTTTAAAGAAAGGCGTGGAATCTAATATGGATGGCATGGAAGCTAAGACAGATGGAATGGAAGCTAACATGGAAGACACGAAGAATGATATAAAAGCATACATAGAAGTTTTGAAAAAGTTAATACAAGAAATGATTCCTAATGTTGAAAAGGTAGTACAGGAATCTGATGATGAGAAAAAAATAAATGTTAATCGTGATTTCATAAACTCTAATGTTGGATTGAAGACCCACCATATTCCGAAGATGGATATGAGTAAGTTTGATGACAAGGATCCCGTAACATGGATACTACAGATCAAGCAATATTTTTATCTCCATAATGTGACAAACACACAAAAGTTACACATTGAAACTTTACATTTAGAACAAAATACATTTGTATGGTATCAATGGCTTTGCTCTCATAAAAAAATTGTCACTTGGTCAATTTTTATGGAGGAAATGATAGCACATTATGAGGATACAAAGAGAAGCACCTTATTTATCCAATTAATAAATCTCAAACGAAAAGGTTCAATGGTGGAGCACATTAAGGACTTCCAAAAATTGAATATAGGGGTGAATTATATTCTAGAGGAACACGGGATTTATGTCTTCATAGGGAATTTAAAGGATAGCATCCAACATGAGGTTTGCCTTTGGGAACTTGATTCATTGGAGAAGGCATTCAGGTTGGAAAGAAAAATTGAAAGTAAATTTATGGTGACAATAAAGCCTACCACTAACATCTATCAAGATGGAAGTGTTGCTACTCCTAGACTTCCACAACCTACAAGGTTGACACCACAACAATTGGAAGAAAAAAGAGTAAAATGGATTTGCTACAATTGTGATAGAAAATACACTAAAGGTCATAAGTTTGTTGAGGAAAAAATATTTTACATAGATTGTGAAGAGGAGGAAGAAAATGAACAAGAAACTTCAAAGGAAGAGGGTATACACCAAGAACCAAGCCTAGAGAAAGAAGAAATAAGTTCAACCATCTCCTGTAATGCATTGGCACAAATTACTATTGCGCAAACTCTCAAGATAGAAGGACATATCAAGAAGAAAAGTAATAGTGTTTATTGATTCAGGTAGTAGCCATAATTTTATTCATTGTAAGGTAGCCAAGGAATTGAGTTTCTTCCTATACCCAACACAAGAGTGTCAAGTGATAGTTGCAAATGGAGGGACTATAAATTTCTTTGGAAAATGCCACAATATCAAGCTAACCATGGGGGAATATGTATTGAATAGTCCAATGCTTTCCATTCCAGTGGGAGGTGTTGATGTTGTACTAGGAGTACAATGGTTACAATCTTTGGGGACGGTAGCTTTTAATTTTCAAGAACTTTTCTAGAATTTTTTTTCGGAAGAAAAGGAAGTTGAATTATGGGGTATCGCAGGGAAGCCTAGAAAGATAATAAGCTCTAATGTCATGATAAATTTTCTGAAGAAAGAACAACGAGGCGTAATTTCACAATTATGCTCACTAGAAGTTCCAACATCAAAATCATCTATTTTTCCAGACCTCCAAAAAGTCTTGGACAATCATTCCAAGATGTTTGAAACTCTCAAAGGACTCCCACCTATTTGTGATCATGATCATGCTCTTCATTTGATTCCAGAAAGTGTTCCTTCGAGCATCAGGCCTTACAGATATCATTATGTACGAAAGAGAGAAATTGAACATATGATTGCATAAATGTTAGAGGCTAATATAATTCAACCTAT
Organism: Pinus albicaulis; assembly: GCA_034641835.2. Taxonomy (NCBI): domain Eukaryota; kingdom Viridiplantae; phylum Streptophyta; class Pinopsida; order Pinales; family Pinaceae; genus Pinus; species Pinus albicaulis. Next base: position 856,628,860 of record CM076580.1, on the reverse strand, counting down.
TCAAAGTTATTTCTCTACTCCAGTAGTGTTGGTGCACAAGAAGGATGGATCATGGTGCATGTGTCCAGATTATAGGGAGCTCAATGAACTCAGTATTAAATATAAATTTCCCATTCCCATTATTAATGAATTATTGGATGAATTACATGGAGAAATTTATTTTACCAAGTTGGATCTTTTTTCAGGATATCATCAAATTAGAATGAAGACTGAAGATATTCCGAAAATAGCATTTCGAACTCATGAGGGTAATTATGAATTTTTGGTCATGCCTTTTGGCCTTACCAATGCAACTTCTACACTTCAAGGGTTGATTAATTCCATTTTTAAACCCTTCCTTAGAAAATTTGTGTTAGTATTTTTTGATGATATACTAATCTACAGCAGGTCTTGGAAGGATCATGTTCAACATGTTGACAGGGTGCTCAAACTATTGGAGGAGAAACAACTATATGAAAAAACCTCCAAATGTTTCTTTGGAGTACAAGAGGTGGAATATTTGGTTCATATTGTATCTCAGGAGGGTGTTAAGGTATACCCTAAAAAAATTAAAACCATTAAGGAATGGAAAGTCCCCACAACCATAAAGAAGTTGTGAGGATTTCTAAGGTTAACAGGGTATTATCACAAGTTTGTTAAGAATTATGGGAGAATAGCAGCACCTATAACAACATTATTGAAGAAATATGCATTTTCATGGACTCCTGAAGCAACTAAAGCCTTTTAACATCTTAAAGAGGAAATGTGCCTAGCATCGTTCTTAGCTACACGAGACATCCCAAAAACATTTATTGTGGAATGTGATACCTCAGGAAATGGAATTGGTGTTGTTTTAATGTAAGAAAGAAGACCCATTGCTTTTGAAAGTCATCCAATCAAAGGAAAGTATTTACAAAAATTTATTTATGAGAAGGAAATGTTGGGAATACTACATGCACTAAATAAACGGTGACCTTACCTAATGGGAGGACACTTCAAGTTAAAAAATGATCATGATAGTCTTAAATACTTTTTGGAACAAAGACTATCTTTAGAAGAGCAAAAAAAATGGGTCACAAAAAAGTTGGGTTATGACTTTGAGATCATCTACACAGAAGGGAAGCTAAATTTTGATGCAAATGCACTCTCATGAAAGGATGAGGAGGTGGAAGCATTGCTTTGTGCCATTTCTATTATCCAACTAGATTGGATAACTGAAGCAAGGTGGAATGGAAGAATGATGAAGAAGTGTGGACTCTCATTCGAAAGTCACAGCAAGATCCCAATACATCTGATACATTTATTTGGAAAATTTATTCCTTATGGTACAAAGATCACTTATATCTTTGTAAGAATTCCCAACTAAAACATAATATTATTTTTGAATTGCACACCTCTCCCATTGGAGGACACTCAAAATTTTTAAAAACTTACCACAGGGTGAAGAAAGAATCTTTTTGGGATGGCCTTAAATCTGATATTCAAAATTTTGTTGAAGAATGTTTGGTTTTCCAGAAAAATAAAGTTAAGACAATTAAGAGCCCAAGTTTGCTACAACCTTTACCCATTCCAAGTCAACGTTGGGAGGATGTTTCAATGGATTTTATCCCATTTTTACCTAAGTCCGAAGGAAAGAGTATCGTCATGGTGGTAGTTGATGTAATTACCATGTATGCATACTTTTTTGCATTACCTCATCCATTTAAAGCAAGTATAGTTGCTACTGCATTTATGGAAACAATTCAAAAGCTACATGGAAACCCAAAGGTTATTGTAAGTGACAGAGATCCCATTTTCACTAGAATTTTTTCGACGAAATTATTTTCTTGTTTGGTTGCTCAGCTAGCCCATAGCTCATATTATAATTCTCAATCTGATGGGAAAACTGAGAAAGTGAACAAATGTTTGAAATGATATCTTTGTTGTTTTGTACCTTATAAACAAACACAATGAGTCAAGTGGTTACCTCTGGCTGAATGGTGGTATAACACTTCCTTATATACTGCAACAAAAAAGACCCCATTTATGGCACTTTATGGATATCATCTACCATCCATTACATCATCTTTAATAGAAATTTATAAGTTTCAAGCAGTGGAAGACTACATCAAGCATCAACAACAAGTTCTCCAAATCTTAAGGATAACCTAAATTTGGCACAAAATCGAATGAAACAACAAGCAGATCAACATTGCAACGAGAGAATTTTTGATGTAGGAGGCTGGGTATTTTTACAGCTACAGCCATACAAAAAAATGTCACTCAAGAAAGCTAAGAAGGATAATAAATTATCACCAAATTACTATGGTCCTTACAAGGTGTTGCAAAAGATTGGTACTATGACATACAAATTGGAGCTTCCTACTTCTTCTTGAATGCACCTTGTTTTCCATGTTTCATGCTTAAAGAAGGTTATAGGTGACAAATTTCAAGTTCAAACAATATTTCCAGAGAATGAGGAGGAAGGAAAAATTATATTGGAACCTGAATCAGTCATGGAAACAAGGACTCGACGGCTACGAAATCGATCAATTTCAGAGTATCTCATCAAGTGGAAGAACTTACCCACTGAAGATTCCACATGAGAGGATGAGAATTTTATATAAAAGCCTCTAGCGCTACTCAAGCATTGAGGGAAATAATTTTTTGAAGAAGTGGGGCATGTTAGGTCCCTATATTACTAGCGTAGTCCCTTATTGTTGTAGTGTAGCCCCCTTATTGTTATTATTGTACCCCTATAGTCCCCATATTTTTATTATTATGCTCCATAAAACCCCACTATTGTTATTGTTGGCCCTTATATTATTATTGTTAGGTCGGTTAGGACTATATTATGACCCCATGGACTCCTATATGTAGAAAGGAGGTTTTGTTATTTGAATCATCCAAGAATTGTTCATTTATGTAATGTAAAGGAGGTTTCCCCATTGAAGTGGCTTATTTCTAAGGAATTTATTTCTCTGTTTCTTCTATTTTGGAGTTGGTTTCATAACATCATTCCACTTACTATAGTTCCCTAAGACCCCTGTCCACCTCCCTAAATTTTCCTACTCCCATCTACCTTCCCTAACCCCTTCAATCCCTTCCCCTGTTTTGTCCCATTAGGGTTTTGCCCCTTGCAAACTATCAAATGGAGGAGAAGAGGGCTTACAAAAAGGGAGGCCAATTGTTAATAGATGAGCCCTTAACCACTCGTGAAGTGATGTCTTGACCATTATCCAAGCATTTTTTTCAAAGGGTAGGATGTCCTCCTTTTTGTGAGAAAGTTGAGAGAGTAAAATATCATGCCACATTGACTAAATTATTTTCCACTCAGATAAAAAAGGACAAGGTCATTATTGTAGGGGTTACATTCACTATATCAACTGATGTAGTAGCAGAGGCCACAAGGATACCCAATTATGGTGAGAAATAATTCAAAAACCAAGACCTATACATTCAAAACTATAAACCCTACCTCAGAAGACACTATCAACAACACATGAAGAAGGTTTTTCCTGTTGATCACCTCCTTGAGAAGTATACACCACTAATGAAGATCATCATGAAGTAGTTCGCATGTGAAGGAATATTTTCTAGACTATACAGGTATCATGTCAATCTAATCATGCATTTCACAAGGTTAAAGCCACTTAATTTTCCCTACTACCTCTACAGAAGTCTCAAGAAGATGGCATAAAAATTTCAGCATAAGCAGAGTGTTCTTCAAGTTAGCCTCTTCCACCATGCTCTTATTAAAATCATTTTTCTAAACTAGCTTGAAGAGAAGATCATCTCTTGGGAAACCTTCATGCAAGTAGATGTATTTTTGCCTTCTAGTAGCCAGCCTACTAGCCCTAGTTCACCATCAGCACCATCTAGACATGTGGAGGTTGGCTCACCTAGCACAATTTTAGTAAGGAGGAAGATTGAGGTCACTCAAACATACCAGAGAGGAAGAAGGCTTGTGTTTTCTCCTTAGATTGAGGAAGGGGCCAAGCCCACATCAACAGAGTAGGGATTACCATTACATCATGAGACATCGTTTCGTGATGAGGAGCTCATATATCATGACATTGACATAGTAGAATTGGAGGCCGGTGAAGAGAATGAAAACCTAGAGAAGATCATCAAGGAGAAATATGCTCAGATCAAAGAAATCAAGGAAAATTTGTAAAGGGATAATTTCATAATTTCCTTATTCGAGCAAGAGAACAATCAGTTGAAGGTAAAGAAGTTGTCTAAATTAGAGAAGAATCAATTTCAAGCTAGTATGAAAGATGTGAAAGGAAAATAAGTGGTTGAAAGTGAAGATTTAGATAAGCATGAAGAGTAGATCACAATGAAAATTTCAAGGACCATGGGTCTCCGAAGGGCACTTCAGAAAGAAAGAGAGAAAAATCCACGAGATGAAGAGTTGACATTTGAAGAAAGGATAGCCATGGAAATGAATGAAAATAGGGATTTTTGGCTTGATAAATTCAATATTCACTTGGATAAGCTCCTTGAAAATGCTAACAAGAAAACAAATTGTAAAAACACATGGCTGCCCACTACTACACAAGGAATCAGATTTACAAAGTCAAAGTCAAACAATTGCAAGCAAAACTGAAGGAAATCCTAATTAGTCAAAAGGAGAAGGCCAACTTGGAATTACTTTTTTATTCTTCCTTAGTAGCCTAAAATACATTTTTAGGCACCTCTAAACCAATTCAGAAGAGTTTTGGAGAAAATTTTGGTTTTATGAGTTTTTTGTCAAAATTGGCAATTTTGAAAAGTAGTCCTGCTAGCAAAAACTCAGTGTGGGCCATGCTACACTTTTTTTGGGGAGGTACATTAGCTAAATTCTCTACATTGGTGGATTCCTCTTGATGTGTACTTCAATCCTAGTTAGAGATGGATCCATGTCGGCAACTTTTGGAGGGTCAAAATGCCCAAAAACTAGCAAAAAATGACCTACTACCCTCTTTTTGGAGGCCACGCTGTGTTTTCAGAGTAGTCTTGCAAGAATGAATATTTTGAGGGGTATAAGCCACCTTTTTGAGTGCTTGAACATCCTATCATGTAGCATACATCAAGGGCTCTCCATATCAAATTTCATATCAAGATTTGGACACTTGGAAGGCCTTCAAATTTCCTTTTTCCCTAGCACTCTGCGTTTTCTCCAGGCACGTTGCATTTTTTCCAACACGCATTTTTCACAGGCAGTTTGACCAAGTTTGAATTTTTACATGTGTAATTGATGAATGATGATGATTTTTTGATGTAATGAATTGTAATTGAGTAGGTGAATAGTGAAATAGGGTAGATAGATGCTTGTTGATATGATTTTTGGTCAAATGTATCTAGTTTCCTATGATGAGGTGAATTGGTTGACCTCCCTAAACATTAGGGTTTTGTTGAGAATATCATGTAATCAGCTCCAAACTGATGGATTTGACCCATGAGAGAGGGGAGAGGTTATTTTTTTCTATATCTATCATTTTCAGAGTCATTTGACTAGTTGAACATCAGAGGATTGTAACTTTTGTAGCTTGTACTTTCACTTTCATATTCATAAATCAAAGGATGAAGTTGCAACTATTATCTAGGAAAATCATGTGCAGTGAGTTTATGATCATGTATTTTCTCTGTTATAGCCTTTGATGAATGATATATAGCTTCTCTTTCCATATCTTGTATCGTCAGTGGCTTTCCTTACAGTTCATAAGAAGAATTCTATTAATTTAGCTATGTTTATATGGAAATGTCATTTTTTTTTTCATCCTTCCAATTTATTGAATTAATGATAAAACATGCTCATTAAATCCCTATACTTTTTCAAGCCCTCCCCCATACCTAAAAAAACCTAAATCCATTATAGATCCACTTCTAGCTTTCTCTTTTATATTTTTGCAGCTGTAAACCCTTTTGATACTTAGAAATAGCTACTTGGTTTCATCCCTGATCCAACATCAAACCCTAAAACACTCAAAACCTACCTAAGACTATCATATCTAGCATAATATTCTTCATATAACAGTCAATCCTTGACTATGATCTCATTGAGAGAGCCCTTTCAGCTTGGTAGGGCTAGCTACTAGTTCAAAGTGGTATGCAACTACCTTTTTCAGTCTCCTTTTTAGCCTTCGGAGAACAGGTGGAGTGCTAACATAACCCATAACTAGCGCATCAACAAAAGCTTCCTCCTGAGTACGGGAGATGAAATTCTAACTCAGGTCAATGATGAAGAGTTTCCTTGATTGCTAAAAAATAAAGAACATAATTTTATTTCACACTAAAATAATGATGAATTTAACCTTGAAGTGGAAAAATCAACCATATGAAGGGGGATTTTATATTAACATGGGAATATGAACAAAAATTCACTGTAATAAAATGATATTTCTTCGTTTAGACTCGGAATTCGAGTTCTCGAGATGTTTTTTCGAGTTATGAGGCAATTGTGAGGGAATTTAAGGCATAAAAGGTTGTTTTGCATTGTATTGAATACATATAAATTATGTTTTCTCCGTGGAAATATGTCTAACTAATAGCCATTTTTATCCCCTACATGCCATGCATTTTTATCTCTGTCAATGTTTAATAGATCCGAGGTTGAAATGGATCATTTATAATTATATAATAGTGCTTCAAGGATGATTGCACAAAAAATGTTCAGTTCATTCATTTCACTAATACCCTGTAGTATTATCAGTTGTCCTCTAAAACACACTACTTAATTCTATTGCTTCTAACATAATAAACAAAATATACAACGACCCTCTATATGTTACTTAATTTGTTGTTCCTCATCCTTTTACTTACATTGTGTTGTTACTGATAAATAATTTTCATGCTACTACTAAGCTTCTCGTTAACCTAGCTTCGAACGTTTACCGCATTTTTTTTATATAATAATGATTTTACTCTATAATTCTGATTGAGGTGTCAAGCTCTATATGCTCAAATTAAAATTAAAATAACCTTATCAGTATTCCTACATCTAACTGTATATTATCAATGAACTTAAAATTTGATCTAAATTAACTTAGTCTACAAATTGTGGTGTTATTTTGAAGTAAAGGGGAGGAACTAACTTAGCAAAGGATACTTATTATGCAAATGGATGTGATTCATTCACCCATATATTCTCTGTATGATGCATAAGCATATAATTGTGAGGAATAACGAAATGATCACCACATGAAAATGATCAGTGTCATTTGAAAATCCCACCTTAATCAAAAGCCTATGTCAATTTATACTGAGCTTCTCTCATTGCACTTAAAGATATCTTTTATTGTATATTCATGATTCCATGTTGAATATACAATAGAAGATAGTGGGGTTTTGGGTAGCAAGCTTTCCCGGTGAAATTATTTGCATTGTGGCTTGATTGATTCTTCTTTGCTTCATGAGATTGGCAATTGTGTTAATAATTCTGCAATTGATTTGTAAAAGCGATTTAGTATTTAACTTTAGTACATTGTTGGATCAGATTGAATCCATGATATACATGCTTCTTGTATAATTTCTACAGATAAAAGTAGATGATATTATTGAAATTTTCATTTAATATGAAATCAATCCAATTTATTGCTTGAATTATCACATGTAAAAGAGGGAATTAATTATTTCAAATAAATTAGTATACACTAAATTTTTAATTGAAAGGATAGTTATATAACTAAGTAGTTAGAAAACTAACTTTAATATGAATAAAAAGACGACCTAAATACAAGATAGTGGTTGGAGTATGATTACAATGGAGATATCTTAGAGCTTGAAGTAGCTCAAATGGTTATATTTTTGTGGTAGGCCATCAAAACAACCAAAAAATTCACCACCTATAACTGGTTATATTTTTGTGGTAGACCATCTAACCAGCCAATAGATTCACCACCTATAACATAGATTTGGTATTTTCAATGTAATTCAAAATAATTTATTTTTAAAACTTTTTTGCTACTCACACCTTTTGTCTCAAGGTTCATATGTTCATTCTTTCTCTCATTTCATTTCATATCCATTGTTCAAGTAACCCTCCACAAAATAAATGAGGAAAATCTCTCTATAACTTTTTTGTTCAAGGAAAATAAATGAGCTCATGGTCCATGCTTTCTATGTGCACCAAATATAAACATTTCATTTATCTTTTTCAACATGGTTGTAGTCTTATAAGAATATAAAAAGAATAAAAATGTAGAATGACTATATATTTGTAGATGTGATGCATGTGTGGTGTATTAGGAATTTTTGTGTAGAGGTGAGCTTACTCTACAACTCAGTATAGAGAAGATGTATCAGAATTAAATGTTAGACACTATATATAAATATTTTTTTAAATATTTTTTATTAATCAACTTAATTAGATAAAAAAAAATCATAATATATATCACTTGAAATTTGATTGAAAAATAAATATAAAAATGATATTTTATTGTAAATTAAAATAAAAATTTTAAACTTTTCATTATGAAAAAGAAATATAGATATATACCATTCTAATTAGAATTAAAATTAAGATTACCCCCTCACATTTTATCACAATTTTCCAAATACATAAAAACTTTAAACGAAAAAAAAATTGCATAACAAAAGAGCTATGTAGAAAGACCCGGAAATAGCACACTATTAACTTTTGACTTGAAAATGTTTGATTCCTTAATTAACCATTTTACTGGAGAATCTGACGCTAAATTCCCTTTTAATAGAGCTATCACCATGACGTTCAGGATATTCGCGACGTTTCCACTTACCCATGATGCTAATAATGGGGATGGCCACACATCAATCATTTATTATACATTGTTTATCATATCTGGTTTGGTTGGAGGCAGTATGAAAGGAAAGTCTGTCATATTAATTTATAAAAATAAAATGTTCTTATATATTTTTAACAATAATTATAATTATTATGTATTAAAAATATTATTATTTTTAAATTTAAAGATAATGGTGAAATTATTAAAGGGAAAAAATGAAGTTAAAATAGTGTAAGAGGTGATTAACTATATTTTTATTAATTAGAATTATTAAATTATTTTTCTCTCTTGATTATGTTAAAAAGAAAATGAACGTTGCAAAGATAAAAGCTAATTCTCATGAGTTTATGAGTGAAATAAATCTTTTTAAATTGTCTAGCCTTTACATATATTCATTCTTTTTTCAAAAAAATTACCACATTACCAATATTAAAGCACAATGATCTCTAAAAACTTTTCACACTTCTTTCTTTATCATAAAATAAAATATTAAAAAATTTAAGTTAATCTCTTATTTTACTTTTTTTTTTATTATTATTATAACTTTATATTTTTTTTATCTCATTTTAAAACCACTTAAATCATCGACAACCTGTAAAATATAATATAATACTTAAAAAAATATGCACTCACCAAATTAAAAAATTTCTGAAAATATCTAACCTGGAGAAAAAAATGTAAATTGAAGTACAGGCGACAAAATTTCTGTAAATTTAAAGTACCTCCTTTCCAAAACCCCTAGTGCATATTATTTTTCAAATAAGTTCACACATACCAACAAATCACGGGCAACATTCACATGGAAGCCCTGTTACTCATTAAATTATATAACATATCCACCCAACCCACTTCTTGAATAAACAAATTGACCTGCAATAATTATTCATTTCAAATCTATCACTTTGATAACTCAATAAAAAATTATCATTTTTATGCTTTAAGTAAATCATGAAAGCAAGTAAACAATGTATTGTGATTAAAGCATTACTGCTTTTCTGCACGTATTTTATTGAACATATTTGTTTTTAAGCAATTTTTAAGTCATTATCAATGAAAGTAAGTTTTTCTGGTTGGAATGTTGGAAATAGGATAAGGATGCCTGTTTTTATTTTTTCAATTAGGTTTTTTTAATCAATATTTGATTGTAAACTATGATTTGTGTTTTTAATCAATATTTGATTCTCAACTTTTGTTAATGTTTTTGTGATAGAAAATGTACGAGAGTTTTAAATATATATCTTATTTCAAAACTACATGGTTTTGGTTTTATTTTAATGTAGGCTTTTTAAATTAGTTGTGAAAAGGTAAAAGGTAATCTGATCTAAGTTTTGATAACTCTTAGATTTTGATGAAGTAGATTTTATATTATTTAAAGATGTAAGTGGGTGTTTTTTATATAAGCAATATTTAAAAAAAAAAAAATTGAAATTTTTGGATAACACAGAATAATAATACTAATTATTTATGTAATTTAATGTAGTTTAAAAAATTAGCTGGAAATCAATTTCAAATCATTGAAATCATTATAGTTATTTTTTAAGCTTTTTGTATAAGTAATTGATCATAAAAAATGTCATTAGTTTAAATGACTAGAGTACATAATATTATTTTTATATTAATTAGATTTAATTCAAATGAAAAAGAAAAGAAATAGTTATTCTCTATTTAAAAAAATATAGTGACTATATTATAAATTATTAATAATTATATGATTTATTTTTTATTTTATTTTAAAATGATGTTTATATTATATTTTACATAAATTTATAATAAATTTATATTAAAATAATTTACTTAAATATATAAATGGATTTTATTTTATTTTTTATAAAATAAATTTATAAAAATGATAATTTTTTATAAAATGTTTATTTACCAATTTTATAAAATATATTCAAATGATAGATTGGAAAATAACAATAATTCTATTTTAATTAATATTAAGAATAATATTTAAAATATTTTTATTTAATAAATTTTATTTTATTATAAAAAGAGAAAAGCTCAATTCGTACTGAAAATATGGGTATGATTATGCATATTTTATATGTGGGGAGATTAAACACTATGAAAAATAAAAATAAGAGGTTTTTTAAAATTATTTTTCATTTTATTCAAAGTTTTTTTTTTGGCATTACTATTTAAAGATATATTGTGGGATGATAAAGAATTATGAAGAAAAAAAAAACTAAAATATTATAATGATAAGAAGCTCTGTTCTTGCAACAAAATCCTTGCAACCTAGATGCTGCAGAATTTAAAAAAACAAAAAGATTTCTTTTTTTTGTCAGAATTAGAAGGAATTTTTCATTTTTAGTTAAAATTCCAAAGATTTATGCTGAAGAATTTGACATCACGCAATATATTTTGCAACTCGATACCTTCGTCTAATTTAAAAAAATAAAAATAAAAAACATTTTTAATATACATTCCTGGAAAAGTTTATAATAATTCCAATCTACATTCATAAAGACTCCCTGAGGTTATGGCCAAGATGATTAAAATTCCACATGTTTACATTGAAAGAGAAAAATTATCTTACCATAAAATGCCTGCAACATAAATTAGTGGAAATTTAAATAACCGAAAAACACCTTTAATTTACATCTTTTTAAAGCTCCTTGGCTTTCTCCTCCGTACAATTCCAAAAGAATTTCTTGAGAGAGCAAATATATTTTGCAAGGAAATTGTTGCATATCATTTGAGAAAAGACCTAACCCAATGTAAACGCCTCTTTATATTATTAATGAGGGTTGTTGCGTTTTTTTCGTCCCAAAAAAAGGAAATTATTGCAACATCAATTCGTAGGAATCTAAAAAGATTTATAATTCTTCAGTGAGCATTGACCTTACTGTCGTTAAACGCAAAAGTTGCATCGGATTTTGAACAGCAAAAACGATAATAACACATTTTATTTTCAGTGCATGGTGTTTGACAGTAATAAAGACATAGAAAGAAAGAAAGAAAGATTTTTTTTTTAAAGTCCACTAGACTAAAATAGCCTATGGGACAGATTGCTTCTCTATCTGACTCTTGTATTTGGCCCTTTTCCTGTGAAGTTTTACAATGACCACTCCCAACTTATCGACCAACTCTTCGCTGAATAAATTATCCCAAGAATTAGCTGCCAGAATACCTGCATAGTTTTCCCTGATGTCTTTGAAGGCCTCACATTCTAGAATGAAATGTTTTTCTGTTTCCACTTTTCCGGAGGAGCAAAAAATACATACTCTTTCTTCCCACATTTCTTTTGGCCTTTTCCAGCACCTTGTTTCACAAGGGAGTTGATGAGAATTAGTCCTTAATTGAGCAATAAGAATTTTAGATCTCCAAGAAATATTAGCCCCTATGTATGCCTTATGTTGATGGTTATGTGTGGGGTTAAACTCTTCAATGTAGTACTTATTCTTTCTCTCTAGCTCTTTCATCCAAGTATGTTTGTGGAATTTATCCATAACAAAAGTTTTTATCTCTTTACTGTTTGTAGGACACATGCTCAAACAAATACCCCATTTACTAAACCATTTGTTATTTTGCCACATCCAAGTCTTCTATCTTTTGCACAATCTATCACTAATCACAACCTTAGGCCATCTACCCTCTTCCATTTGCTCAATTTTTTTCAGATACCTTATGACTCGCGCCATAGCAATTGCTTCAATAGGAGCAGCCCCTGTTTCACTTAGCAGGATAGCATAAGGAACTGCACTTTTAATTTTAAATTTGTTTGTAATCAAATGTTTCTGAATTTTCTCAATTTGTTTCCACTGCATCTTGGTTGTGCTGCTGGCCCACAGTTCACAACCGTAGAGAATCACCAGAATCACTAGAAGCCCAAAAAGAGTTAGAGTGGTTTTCCAGTCCCATAGCTCTGCTTCTCTACACCTATTTTGAAGAGCATAAAATGCTTTCCAACCCCCTAAAGTTCTTTTCTTTCTACAACCATCCCAACTTAAATTTCCGTTGAAGTCAATTCCAAGGTATTTGTATTCTGCAACTTCTTCCAGAATGTTGCCTTCAAAATAGAACTTATGTTGGTTATGCTTTCTTTTGTTAGAGAAAACTACTACTTTCGTTTTGCTAATATTGACTTGCATCCCAACCCTTCTATATAAATATAAATGCAATGCCCTGATTATTCTTCTTATGCTGACAGGGATTCTCAGGCACATGCGTCTTTACTTGCCAATAAAAATATAATTGCATAATTCTAACTTTCTTTTCTCGTTCTCGCTCATGATTAAAATATTTAAAGCTTAATGGCTTTACCATTCTCATTCTTTCCCTTCACATTTTTGACCGCCCCCCTCCATAAGAGAAGCTTTTTCATTATTCCTCCTGTCTGTGTTTGGTTAATTTTGCACCAAATACAAAACAGAATCTGTCTGTCCTTTTCTTCGGTAAGTCCAAAGTTTTCCCTTGAATGTTTTCTTCCTTTTTTCCGTTTACATTGTCATTCTTTTTCATTGTCAAGAATAACAGGTTTTATATGAGTTTGATGCACTTTAGGGATTTGCAGACATTGAAATTTTCCAAGAAGAGGTATCTTGTTGCGTTTAGAGGCGTGGAAGTCCTCAATTCTTCTGGAAGCATCATATATTCATTTATTTCTAGTTATGTTTCTGCTAATCTGAATTTCTCAGAACAAAGAAGTTGTTGTATTAAGATCTTTTCCGGTCAGTGATTCTGTCGTATAAGATTTAAAAAAAATTAAAATTTTGAGAAATCCGATCATTTCAAGCTATTGTCATTAATACAGAATTATGCTTTAAATTTGGGAACTTTTGGTGTTTCCAAAATTAAATAAACAAATGCAAAACACACAAAGTGAGACAGCTCACACAATTTGTCATTAGCTCAACGATGACATTACATATTTATAGCATAGGCACTCATCTAATCTTCTTAAGTTTGAGGCAACAATCTTGAACTGGTGAAACTAAACTCTAATTATTAAACTCTCGTTCAACAAACCATAACCACTGCTATTTCTACATTATTCTAGATTATTCTCACATCTTCCCTTAATGGAGAAATAGATTTTTTACAACACCTAATTTACTTCTAAAAACTTCAAACTTGAATTTACCAAGAGGCATGGTAAAGATATCAACCATATTATCCTTGGTATTACAAAATACTAAATCAATTTCATTTGATTCAATCTTCTCTCGTACAAAGTGGTATTGCAGCTCAATGTGTTTTGATCTGGCATGATATATTGGATTGTGTGTTAATTTGATAGCACTTTGATTATCACAATTTATGCATGTTGAACCACTTTGCTTCTCTTCGAGATCTGCAAGAATTCTCCGCAACCAAACAACTTCATAGGTGGCATTGGTCAAAACTTTGTACTCAGATTCTGTTGATGATAAAGAAATAGTTGGCTGTTTCTTACTACTCCATGACACAACCCTTGATCCTATATGAAATTCATAGCCAAAGGTAGATCATCTGTCATCAGGATTTCTTTCCCAATCTGAATCAGAAAAACCTGTGAGTGCAACTTTAGATTCATCAGTATACATAATACCTAAATTGATTGTTCCTTTTAAGTATCAGAGAACTTTCTTTGCAGCGTTCCAGTGATTTCCTGAAGGCTTAGCCATAAAATTAGTAAGGATACTGATTGAATATGCAATTTCTAGTCTAGTAGTGATGAGATAGTTCAAACTTCAAACCAACTGATGATATAAATTTCCAATTGCCTCTTTAGTTCCATCTTCTTTGTACAACTTTGCATTTTGTTCTAAGGGAGTTGACATAGCTTTGCAATCACTCATATTGAACTTTTTAAGAATTTCCTTTGTGTATTTATTTTGAGTGATCAATGTTTTACCAGGGTCTCTCCATACCTCAATTCCTAAACAGTAATGCAATTCACCCAGATCTTTCATTTCAAATTCCTGAGACAACTGAATTTTAATTTCTTCAATTAACATGTAAGCATTGCCTGTGATAATGAGATCATCTACATATAAAGATATTAAAGAAACACTTCCTTCTTCATCTTTCTTAACATACAGGTTAGAATCATTTTTGCTTTTCACAAACCCATTCTGATGAAAGAAGGTATCAATCTTTACATACCATGATCTCGACGTCTATTTCAAAGATATAAGGCTTTTCTTAACCTGCAGACTACATGCTTCTGTCTCTGTTTGACAAACCCTTTAGGTTGAACCAGATAAACTTCTTCCTTTAAATCACCATTCAGAAAAGCATATTTGACATCCAATTGATGTATATTCCAATTATGTTTTGTAGTGAAGGCAATCAATACTCTAATTATATTCAATTTAGCTACTGGTGCAAAAGTATCTTCATAATCAATTCTCTCCTGTTGAGCATATCCTTTTGCAACTAATCTCGCCTTAAATTTATCAATGCTACCATCTGCTTTAAATTTAGATTTATACAACCATTTGCTTCCAATTGGAACTTTGTTTTCAGGGAGTTAAACTAATTCCCATGCTTGATTTTTCATAAGGGAGTCATATTCATCATTCATAGCATTTCTCCATTGTTCATGCTCTTTAGCTTGTTCATAATCAACTAGTTCTATAACATTCATAATATTAGACATCAAGACATAATCTATATACCTTGCAGGAAGCTGGGTTTGTCGGGTTGACCTTCTTGGTTGTACAATACCTGTTGGAGTTTCATCCATGATTCTCCTGCTTTGAGATGAATCTTCCTCTTGTGATGAATCACTGCTGCTGGATGTGCTCATGTTGCTTTCATTCTGATCTTGAACCTGTACCTGTACCTATTCTTGTCCCTGTTTAACAAAAGTATTAATTTTGACATGATCATCATTAGATATATGCCAAGCATCATTCATTGTATCACTTTTATCAGCATTCTCATGAAACACCACATATCGACTTACAAATTGTTTATGTGAACTGGGATCAAACAATTTATATGCTTTTTGATCTGTATAATACACAATAAAAACATACTTGATTGACTTTGCATCAAGATTTCTTCTGTTATCCTTAGGAATATGTGCAAAGGCAATACATCCAAATACTCTTAAATGACTGACATCAGGTTTATGACCATAAAAAATCTCAAAAGGAGTTTGAAAAGCTAATTTCTTAGTGGGACTTCGATTCTTCAAATAAACAACAATATTAATGGCTTCTGCCCAAAAACCATTAGAAATGTTTTTACCTTGAAGCAGGGAAAATTTTAAGGATGAAAGTTTATCTTAAAGTTTAGAAAGCTTGGCGAATCTTACTAGTCCCCAATATGTAAATTGTAAAAGATTTGATGATATTTTTGTAAAAATATTTAGGTTTCTGATTATTTTATATTAGTATATAAAAAAATTTGGCGATTTTTAGGGTAAAATAATTTTATACTATAAAATTCGAGCGAATCAATTTTCAAAAAAATGGCAATTGGCGAATCCTTTTTTTGGAAAAAACATGGAAAATTAGCCCCCTACGAATATTAGCACCTAAAATTTTCCTTGCCTTGAAGCATACTGCGAGCACACTCCACCAATGTTCTATTCCATCTCTCAGCAATACCATTTTGCTGAGAAGTATGAGGTAATGTGAACCGTTGTTGGATCCCATGAAATTTACAATACCTGTTAAACGCTCCTGATTTATATTCACCATCCTAATCTGATCTAAGAATTTTAATCTGTTTGCATGTTTGCTTTTCAATTAAAGTTATGAATTCTTTAAAATACTCAAAGACATCAATTTTTCTTCATATGAAATAGACCCATGTATATCTAGATCTATCATCAACAAAAATAAAAAATTAGGAAGCACCACCAAGCGACCTACTTTACATAGGTCCACATACATCAGTGTAAATTAATTCAAGTATATCATATTGTATTTTCTCTGTATGAACAGAAAACTCCTCTCTATGCTGCTTACCAAGTGCACAAGCTTCACATGGTAAATGTTCACACTTCATAAGAGAAAGACTTTCAACCATTGTTTTTCTTTGCAACAACAATAAATCATTTTAATTTAGGTGTCCATACCTGTGATGCCATAACTCTATTGTTGACATTGTTATGGATGTCAATGCAACATGACACTTCATTTTCACATCCAATTTATACAATCCACCAACCCTGGTACCTATGGAAAAAACCCTGTAGCGATCCTAAACATCTTTCAAAATACACCCCAATTTACCAAATTCCACTTTTAAATTATTATCAATGATAGTTGAAACATATATTAAATTCTTTTTAAGACCAAGAACATACATCACATCATGAATCTGTCTCATTTGTCCATTAGGTAAGTGCACACTTATTATGCCATAGCCTTGGACTTTATGTGACCTGTTATCTCCTAGGTAAATGTGTGCCATCAGTTTTCTCGTAATATTTATCATATCATTCTTTATTACAAGTCATATGAGATGATGCACCAAAATCTATGAACCAAGCAGTCTCATCATCAGTTTTAGTAGACAATGCAGCATCAGAAAGAAACAATTTAAGATTTTTAAATCCATTAGTAACTGAAGTGTCTCTGTTCATGAAATTTCCATTATGCCTTCTATGTCTCTGATTTGATTCATGATTCTTTCTTCTATAGCAATCCTTAGCTAGATGTCCAAGTTTTTCACAATAATCACATTCAATATTTCTCTTAACATAAGAATCAGGATGTGTCATACCTTTCTGCTTTCCTTAAAAACGGCCTCTGTTCTTGTCCCATGGTATTCCTCGGAATGATCTTTTACTTCTTGCAATAAACGCCAAATCAAAACCATTTGAATCCAGTTCAAAATTTTTCATTCTCTCTTCTTCTTGAAGAAGAATTCCAATCAATTCATCAAATGTAAGAGGCGTTGGTCTAGCTGAGAGTGCTGAAATAAAATCTTTATAATCTTGGACTAAACCCTTCAAAGTAACAATTACTAACTCGCTACTAAACACTTTTTCACCAATGTCACCAAGCTTATCACTTAAGTCTTTAATTCTAGAAATAAAGTTGATGATGCTTTCATTGGCTTCCATTTTGATAGATAGTAGCTTCATTTTTAAAAATAAAATGCAGTTTGCATTAGTATTTTCGTACAAACCTTTGAGATCTTCCCACGTGTGCTTTGAAGATTTACAGTCCCGAATGTGAGGAATGATGTTGTCCTTTACAGACATGCGCAACAACACTTTCGCTCTCATTTCTCGCTTATCCCAATCTGGAATCACGGCGGCAGCAGTAGGCTTGGACTTGCCACCATTGACAATCGTCCAGAGGTTGTATGCCTCGAGAACAGTGACCAGCTTAAACTTCCAATTGACGTAGTTTTCGCCCTCAAGTTTGGTGGATTCATTTAAATATGAATCAGCAAGAGGATTAGCCATTGTTTTCAATAGAAATGACCAAATTCAATTGCAAGAAATTAATTCACTGCAATAATCCTGCACCAAATTCGATCTATACTCTTCTTTAGATGAGCCTCACTTGAACTTATAATTTATGACACAGCTTTCATGCTTCAAAAAAATGTTAAATGTTCTTAAAATAAATAAAAAATGCTCATGAAAGATTTATATTTGCTTCCAAAAAAAAATGGCCCTAAAATTATATGACACAGCTTTCATGCTGAATTGGTAGCACAACCCCACGGCTTACACTGCTCACAATTGTCCATGCACTCGCAGATTTCACTGCTCTGCATGAGTTGAAAGCGTTAGATTTGGGGAATGTAAAGCGCGCACTGAGCCTCCATGTGCTACGCAGCTTCTACGACGCCAAGATGTTGCGCCACCTTAACAATCACACAACATTGACAACCACATTGTACCAGACCATGGGGCTTGCGCTGGGCAACGCTGGGTCCATCAACATCATGAGAAAGGACAAAAAAGTTCGCTTTCGGCCTGGCCGCCAAGGGGTCGAAGTTGGACGCAAAAATTCATGGGTGGTACTGGTGCTTGTGCTCATCAGTCTCCTGTGTTGTGCGAATGCGTTTAATATTATGGAGATTCTCGCCAAACATCCCAAGTACAACGAATTCAATCATTACCTCTCGCTGACAAGGTTGGCCAACGATATTAACAGCAGGAATATGATCACGGTGCTCACAGTCAGAAACAGTGCTCAGGTTGTGAGTTCGATCACTCTGGTCTGCAAAAATCCCAGAGAAATATGGATAGCATGGAAGAGTCAAGCTCAAAAAACCATGGTTCCGTGAGGAGATCACTGCATTCGCAGCTGAATCTGTGGCCTGGAATGTCTCATAACACACTGTGTATAAGCACACCAGGAGCTCAACCAGGTGGTCAAATGGTTAGTACTCCATCCCCATCACGGAGCCAATACAGCAATAGGTTCATTCCTAGCAGATCGAGATCTAACCTCAAAGGCCTCGCATTGCTCTGATACCAAATTAAATATACAAATGAAAAACACACAACGTGAAACAGAGCTCACACAACTTGTCATTAGCTCAACGATGACATTACATATTTATAGCATAGGCACTCACCTAATTTTCCTAAGTTTGAGGCAACAATCTTGAACTGGTGGAACTAAACTCTAACTATAAAACTCTTGTTCAAAAAACCATAACCACTCCTATTTTTACATTATTCTAGGTTATTCTCACATCTAATTATTTTTCGCTATCGTCAATAACCGTGTATCAATCGTTAATTTTCGCATAATTTTTTTGGGTTTTTCTCAACAACAATGCATTTCATACCAAGTAACTGTTATGCGTATCTCTCCGAAGAATGGATACTAATATGCAAATCTTCATCTTTAAGATATTTGAATCGCTAAAATGGGTGAATGAACGATTAACTCTTGAGCACAGAGAGTCTGAAACCATTCTATGACCATCATTTCGGTTTTGAGTCTGCAAAGAAGTTCAGGCATCGAACGAATTGTTTGCAATCTATGGGAGCTTCCAAGTTTTAATTTGATTGTCCACTTTTATATTTGTGGTACTCTTTTTCTTGTGATCTACGTACTTTTGCAATGAAGTTTTCCAAGAAGATGTTGCATTTCTTGCATAGCCGAGAACATAAAACAATGGAAAATATTTTAGTAGAATCGATGAATGGCTGACTAGTCAGAGTAACCAAAGCTATAGGAGCTTAGAAATTACATTTTTAAGTATTTAGAATACTTTATATTTTTAGTGGCGTTTTCTTACCATCTATTCTTGGGGTAAGGATCCCGTAGCATTCCTGGATTTTCTCTCAGGGAATCTTGTAACGTCTCTTTGCTTTTATTTTATTTTGGAGTCGTCTAACGAGCCGGAGGAATTGCCCGGACGGTCAAAATTGGCCGGAATCCGGGCCAAAAAAAATTTAAAAATCTTGCAGAAACAGTGTTTGAATCCTGATTTTGACATTGGAAATGGATTCAGCACCATCAAAAACCTGTAGGACACCCAAAATATTAAACTTTGATAGTTATAACATGGATTTAGAAAAATTCCTGCTGGATTTTCTGAAAATCTTATCGGAATTTTCATGATTTTCAGGGCGATTCCTCTGGCTAGTTAGACTACGGCTTTTATTTTTATTTTTACCACTATTTTTTTTCTTTCTTTTTGGTGTTGGTATTGTTTATTTTTTGGTTTGAGGTAGGTATCGTTTATTTTTTAGCGTCTTTATTATTGTTTATTTTTCCATATTATTGTAAAATGATAATTTTGTTAAATAAAATTTGTTTATATATAAATGAATGTTATAAATAATAATGAAGAATTTGGAGAAATTTATTAGAATTGGAATAATCTCAAATCTTTAAGAAATTGGGAGGTAAGAAACTACTTGACATAAATATAAATTTTACACAAATCTCCACAATAAAATAAGGATAGATATATTTAATTAATTTTTAACATCTAAATAAAAATTAAATTTGTTATTATTTATTTTTAATATTTTTTAAAATAAAGAATAATAATAATGATAATTTAATTTTAAGATTATAAGTAAATTATATATTAAATTGATATATGAAATTTTTTCATTTAAATTTTATAGAAGTATATATATTTTAAATCTCTTTGAATTTGAACCTATAACATTTTACCAAAGAAACACATACCTTTAATTGTTGTTATATATATATATATATATATATATATATATATATATATATATATATATATATAATCTCCTTTATATTTATACTTTGTTAATATGGAATTGAGATTTATAATTTCTCTATTTCACATACAAAAAAATTTATGTAAAATAAACAATTCAATATTGTGAAAATTTTCCAAACTATAAATGCATATCATATATTTAGGTACTTCTTCAAATCAAGAGTGAGGAGTGTTTACTTATTGTTTCAAATTGAAAATGGGAAAAATGTTTACTCACTCATTATTAAAAAAAAGTAAAGCATAATAACAAAATTATTAACAATGTTAACATTCAAGTGATGGAAAAATGATCGGATCAATTACATAATTCAGTTTCATTTAAACTAGATATTTCCACACACACACACACACACACACACACACATATATATATATATATATATATATATATATTGTAAGTCAAAGTTTTTTCATTACTCAAAAAGCATATACAAAAATGTCAAATGCATGTGTTCTCACCCCGACCAAATTTGTTGACCAATGCTATTACCATGCTACATAGAAAAATCAAAATGCCAAACAAAGAGATCCATGGCCTTATAGACCTTACATACCAGAAAGCAAAAAGAACTAGAAAGACACTGGTTACCATAATCAATCATCAAAAGTGATTGAAATGGAATTATATGGTCTCGTTCTTAAAGGAGGAGAAGGACGATATAGGCAGTTCACATGTTGCTCAAAGTGAGCAAGCCGAGCTTCCAACTTTTAAATATTCTCTAGACAACAGATTCTACCCATGCCAAACAACCACAATTCTTTCACAGACATGGCATTGAAAATAATGGATTTCGTCCATCTTGGCCATAACCACCTCGTGTTCCTCCCTCCGAACCCTATCATGAGATTCCAACACGTCTATAACATATTGGACCATCGCCTAGAGCGTTGTAGTTCTCCTAGCATGCCTAGAAGATGTGCATCCAATTGACCCCACACCACCCAGATTACTGCTCCGCCCTCGTGTGCTTGAGGCTTGGACACAACCCATTCCCCTACGCCTGTTTCCTGCTCCACAACCACTCTGAGCCAAGATCCTACTACCCCTGCCAACCATAGGACCGACCGAAGACCTTCACCCACCATGTGATCCATGACACCCACGCATAATGCCGCGCACAATTCTGGCACCCTAACTACTACTCTCACACCACCACCCTAGACTCCATCTGGCAAAATTGGCCCCTCCTCAAGAGGGGACGCTTCTGCCTTCGCCTAAATAGGGGCACTCAAGGAACACATACTTGGCTTCATGCTAGTAGTTATGTCAAAACCTAGACCCTTGAGGCTAACCCCAATCCACACCAAGGACCACCAAGTGAAACCCGAAACTACACACCCATAAATGACGCAAACTACCAATCGACGACCCTCCACTAGAAACCAAACATTCCAAACTAAAAACAAAGAAGGAAAGGTAACCCAGCGCCACTGGTCACGTCGACCGAAAATTGTTGCAAAACAATTAGAATTAAGTCTAAAACTTGTAGAAAGCCCATTCACCTGAAAAAGCTAGAAGGACACCTCCTAGCTGCGCACAAGAAGAACTAGAAGTTCACGCTCCTAGAAACTCAACCGATGCCAAAGCCACTGGGATTCACCGAAGGGAATTCTTCTATCATGAGACCCCGGGAAGGAAATAAAATGTTCTTATATATTTTTAACAATAATTATAATTATTATGTATTAAAAATATCATTATTTTTAAATTTAAAAATAAATTGTGGGATTATTAAAGGGAAAAAATGAAGTTAAAATATTGTAAGAGGTGATTAATCATATTTTTACTAACTAGAAATTATCAAATTATCTTTCTCTCTTAATCATGTTAAAAAGAAAATGAACGTTGCAAAAATAAGAACTAATTCTCATGAGCTTATGAGTAAAATGGAAGGTTGGTCAATTCCCAAAACACTTCGGGACAAAGACTCTCCTCTTTGCAATACTAAGAAATTTGAAAATGAAAAACAATTTCTCTTGGATTGTCCGGCTCTTACACATATTCATTCTCTTTTTCAAAAGATTTACCACACTACCAACTTTAAAGCACAATGAACTCTAAAAACTTCTCACACTTCTTTTTTTACCATAAAATAAAATATTAAAAAATTTAAATTGATCTCTTACTTTACTTTTTATAATTTATTTTGTTTTGTTTATAATAGAATTATAACTTTATAGTTTTTTTATCTCATTTTAAAACCACTTAAATCATCGACAACCTGTAAAATATAATATAATACTTAATAAAAAAAGTATGCACTCACCAAATTAAAAAAATTATGAAAATGTCTAACCGGGAGAAAAAAATGTAAAATGGTGTCTGTGGAATATAAATTTAAAGTACCTCCTTTCCAAAAGCCCTGGTGCATATTATTTTTCAAATATGTTCACATATACCAACAAATCACGGGTAACATTCACATGGAAGCCCTGTCACTCATTAAATTATATAACATATCCACCTAACCCACTTCTTGAATAAACAAATTGACCTGCAATAATTATTCATTTCAAATCTATCACTTCGATAACTCAATAAAAAATTATCATTTTTATGCTTTAAGAAAACAATGAAAGCAAATAAACAACGTATTGTGATTAAAGCATAACTGCTTTTCTGCACGTATTTTATTGAAAATATTTGTTTTAAGCAATTTTAAGTCATTATCAATGAAAGTAATTTTTTCTGCTTGGAATGTTGGAAATAGCATAAGGATCCCTGTTTTATTTTTTCAATTATTTTTTTTTAATCAATATTTCATTGTAAACTATGATTTGGTTTTTTAATCAATATTTGATTGTCAACTTTTGTCAATGTTTTTATGTTTTTGTCAGATAGAAAATGTACGAGAGTTTTAATTATATATCTTATTTCATAACTATATGGTTTTGGTTTTATTTTAATGTAGGTTTTTTAAATTAGTTATGAAGAGTTAAAAAGTAGGATGATTTAAGTTTTGATAACTTTTAGCTTTTGATGAAGTAGATTTTATATTATTTAAAGATGTAAGTGGGTGTCTTTTATACAAGTAATATTTTAAAATTTTATTTTATTTTTAAATTTTTGGATGACAGATAATAATAATCCTAATTATTCATGTAAGTTAATTTAGTTTAAAAAATTAGGTGGAAATCAATTTCCAACCTTTTTTTTTTCCTGTAATTTAATTTAGTTTAAAAACTTAGGTGGAAATCAATTTTAAACTATTATAATTATTCTTTAAGCTTTTGTTTGCGTTATTATAGTTATTCTTTAAACTTTTGTAAATCAATTTTAGACTATTATAATTATACTTTAAGCTTTTGTTTGCGTTATTATAGTTATTCTTTAAAATTTTGTAGGAGTAATTGACCATAAAAAGATATCACGAGTTAAATTGCTAGAATACATATTAATATTTTTATATTAATTAGATTTAATTAAAAATATATATTATTTTTTATTAAAAATATTATTCTCTATTAAAAAAATTCCAGTGATTATTTATAAACTATTAATAGTTATATAATTTATTTTTTTAAATTATATTTATATTGTATTTTACATAAATTTATTAATTTTTATAATAGAACAATTTTTCTTAAAAATATAAATGAAATTTATTTTAATTTTTATTTATAATTTTTTTTAATATAAAATTGATATTTTTATAAAATGTTTGTTTACAAATTTTATAAAATATATTTAAATAATAGATTGAAAAATATAATAATTATATATATATTTTGTAAATTTCGTAGAGCTTTTCTATTAGAAATCATGAGAGCAGAGATACACACAAAAAATTAGTTTCTATATATTATAATCAAATGAATATATCACAATTTTTATAGTGCTACTGAGATCCAACTAATTCCACTCTTGGAGGGAGAAGTTGAGAGAATCTCTCAACATCCTCCAACAAACCAAACCAATCCCTAATCTTTAGCATGCATCATAAATGAGGCATTATGTCAAACACCCCCCTTAATGCCTACATTACATAAATGGATAACACACTAATTTAATACAAACATTTGTCTGCCCTAGTCTTCATTAACATTTGTACCCACTCGGAGATCTCATAGATAATGCTCTTTTCTCCACCATTTTCGAGCTACCATTCAACCCATTTAAAATACATTTGTTTCTGACCAGCAATGTTGAATTTGTAAGATCAAAGATTCTTGACACCCCCGAAGAAGAGTCTTGACACTGAACTATCCTATGGAAATATTTCCATCTGTGAAATAACCCCGAAGAATAAATTTCAACAGTCTATAGGAAAATATTCTAGGTACAGAATATGATCAGCGATCAATCCTACAAAGTGACCTTTACACACAAGTGGATCTCGCACTGTAACCTGTAGTTGATGCTCTTGAAGCCCGAAGCACAACAAGACCCATCAACGTACAACAAATTTACATAATCAAATTAGCCAATTGTTCTCTTGGCACTGAAGAACGTCGAGAATGACTATTTTAAATTGTGTACATCTATTCAATAAATTGGTTCTACACTACACAAATCTCACAACAAATCTCACATAATATATATCTAACAAATGCACAAGCAACTTTAATTTCTCCGGCAATATAGCACCTTCCTCCTGAAAATTTCCAGCGATTGCAGCCTCCGTCTTTCGCAAATAAATTTGCAGCTTCCATCAAACACAAGGCAGGAAATATCCATATATCTACCCTCTTATTACATATAGTTGACCAACAACGCAGTTGGGTCAACTCAGATGATGATTGAATAGTACTTAGCATCCCTTTCCATCACGACATTCAAGATATAAAAGGCCAGCTTTGTAGTGTGTGTAGGCACCAACAACTACGAGTACATGAAAAAGTTGGTGGCGAGATAGAACAGAATCAAAGATCATGGTTGTAACCACCGCCTAGCAATTAGACCTTATTTTATTATCAGTGACCTTCCCAATAGAGATTTCATACAGATTCCAAGATGCATGTCCAGATAAAAAATCACCTTATCCTCTTGGCCGCATGTGGCGAAGTAGATTCCACCGGATGAAAGAATCCATTCCCAGAAATAATTTTCAAACTTGTAAATTCCAAGAGGTGAAAGAAACAATACCCAGATACCCGAATCCATTTTCAGATTCTGCATACATAATACGCCTGCATCACTGGATACGTACACCTTTAATCTAACCCAAAATGACAAAGAGATTCCAAAATCAAAACCAAGTCACAAGGGCAACTCAGACTCTGGAATGCCACGCTTTTGAAACCATGCAGGCATGTGAAATCTTTCATACAACACAGGGCGCACATCCTCTTGAGTTGCAAGATGCTTCAATAGAGGTAAGAGTACTTGTAAAAGCTGATTATCCTCTGAGTGTGCTCCAGTGAAAGAAACACAAGGTATATCGTTTAAAGGTTGCAACAAAAACCTGAAAGGATTATTTTCAATAATGACTGTCCGGCGAAGATCACGAGCGAGACGCGACAAATCCTTGACATGCTCTCCGTATTTTTATTAGAAATCAACAAAAAAAATAATCTTCTACATTCACACGCAGTAATCCTATCTATTTACATAGGATTACGATGTATGGTTCTCACATCTTCTTGGGCACTCCCGTGAGGGATTAAGCCCAGGTAGCCTCTGATACCATATTAGAAATCATGAGAGCAGAGATACACACAAAAAATTAGTTTATATATATATATATATATATATATATATATATATATATATATATATATATATATATATATATATAATTGATATTTTTATAAAATGTTTATTTACAAATTTTATAAAATATATTTAAATAATATATATATATATATAGTAAATTTCGTAAAGCCTTTCTATTTTCTACTTTTTAAAGAGCAAGTTGCTATACATATTCTATTGTATAAAGTAGCCTCAACCTGCTCGAAGAAAACTAGGTCTGTTGGCCACCTCAAAGAGTTAAAAGCCAACAAAAACTGATATTTTTTTTTCCTTCTACTTACTGCTTTAACTACTTTTCTATGTCTATAAAAGTTGCAATTGAAACAGAAACTATTACTCGTATCCACCAAAAACATAAAAAATTATAAAGTAAGAAATATTATCCATCAGAAGAATCTAGAGGATCTAGGTCCTTTGCAGTAGACCCCGACATCTCCACTTGCTGTATGCTTTGGAGTTGACACTCAATCCTCCCAATTCGAGCAGTTGCTTGAACTTGTGCCTTGGCCATCTCAGGAATGCTCTGTTTTATTTGTTGTAATTCAAAAAGCATTGTTGGGTTGCCTTCCCTTTCTTGCATGCTCGACATTGCCTTTGCTAAGACACATTTTAATTTCCAATATATCTTCACTAAACTATATTATATTTTACATAAATTTATAATAAATTTATAATAAAATAAATTACTTAAATATATAAATGGACTTTATTTTATTTTTTATAAAATAAATTTATAAAAATTATATTTTTTTATAAAATGCTTATTTACCAATTTTATAAAATATATTTAAATGATAGATTGAAAAATAATAATAATTCTATTTTAATTAATATAAAGAATAATATTTAAAATATTGTTATTTAATAAATTTTATTTTATTATAAAAAGAGAAAAGTTCAATTGGTACTGAAAATATGGGTATGATCATGCATATTATATATGTGGGGAGATTAAACACTACGAAAAATAAAATAAGAGGTTTCTTAAAATTATTTTTCATTTTATTCAAAGTTATTTTGTTTTTGGCATTACTATTTAAAGATACATTGTGGGATGATAAAGAATTATGAAGAAAAAGAAAACTAAAATATTATAATGATAAGATATTTTCAAAATTTTAAAATCAAAAGTATTTCTTTGTCTTAATTAGTTTGAAGAAGAAAAAGAAAGAAATCAAATACCCTAAAATATAAATTAATTCTCAAAACACATTGAGATGAAAATGTTATCATGATAAAATATTACTTGTTTGGATATTAAACATAAACTACACGGCGCTCCTGCTCCAAGCTCTGTCTAGGGTTTGCTTCGGCTCGCAGGCGCGGCGCTCGGGCCTGGCCTCCTGCCCGGTTCCTTTTTTCCATCTCACTCTCCCCACGCGCATTCACATGGCCCTTCTGCTGCTGTTCTAACAGCGCTGTCCGGCTCCTCCCTCTCCGTGAGTTTCTCATGGACCCTGGCGGGGGCTCGGCTGCTTCCCCTCCGATGCATCCTGATCTGGAGGCTTTTAAAACTTTGATTGCTGCCTCAGGGAAAAGGACAACTGGTTCTCTGTCCAAATTTGTCAAAAAACTAGGAAGCATCCCCACGGTGGCTCTGCCAGTGGACGAAACATGCGGAACTGCGTTGAATCTCGCTGAAAGAGGCCTCATTGGCCAGTTCACAGGGTTATGGCCATCCCCGAAATCAGTAGAGGAATGGACAAAGCGAAACTGGACACCGTTGGTCAAAGAAGGAATTAAGAGTCACTTTGTAGGCAAAGGCTTCTTTGTGTTTGTGTTTGAAAACACTGAAGATAGAAGTCTGATCTTCAGAAACGGGCCATACTTCATGGGCCCCCAAGGACTCTACCTGAACAAATGGACACCCGATTTCGACCCTGCTCAAGACGTTCCCACGGCGGTTCCTGTCTGGGTGCGTCTCCCCCACCTCCCACTCCACTGCTGGAGCCAGAATTCGCTGCAATCCATTGGCAACACTCTTGGACGATACATTGATCAGGCGCCGAGGAAGGATCAATACTCCTGTGCCCGTATCTGTGTTGAGGTTGATCTGGAGGTCGGTTTACCTGAAGCAATCAACCTCTCAGTGGCAGAATGGACTCATATCCAAGAGCTCGACTATGAGCAGCTGCCTTTTAAATGTCGACACTGCCATGAATACGGGCATTTCGCAAGATATTGCAAGAAAAAAAATGAGGAAATGGCAGAGAAGGAAAAAGGAGAACAATGGAAACAGGTAAAGAAACCGGCAAACAGTAGGCAGAACAATAAAAACAAAGGAAAGGAGACAGGGAGCAACTCAGGGCAAGAAAATGAAAGCACTCAAATTGTTGGAAGCAAGGAAACTATCAGCATAGAAGAGGACAAAAACCCTTTTGAATCTCTCACTCCACCAGCAGATCCTCCAGATGCAGCCCGGGAAGACCTTCCCCAACAGAACAACATCGAACCCTCAGACCCAGGTATTTCTCCTATCTTGAATCCCAGCAATAATTCATCCCCTTCTTATGCTGATATAATCAAACAAAAGAAGAAGCTTGTTGAAAATGAGGGCTCTTCGGATGAAGAGATCTTAGAAAGAACTTCAAAGCGAGCTGGAAGGAAATCAAACAGAGAAACCAGGGAAGAAGAATCAGAAAGACAAAAAACTCTGGGCAGTCAAGCTACCATAGAAATGACCCTCGGAAGGAACACCAGGCCAAGAGCTCCTAAGGGAGGTGGACCTACCCCAATAAGTTATAAATGATGCAGCTAGTCTCTTGGAACTGCAGGGGTCTGGGGAATCCCACAAAAGCAGAGGCCATCAGGGATTTATTGAAGATGGAATCCACAGACATTCTCATGCTCCAGGAGACAAAAATAGAAGGGGAAATCCTTCTAAACACCAGCAGTACAAGATGGAATTTTGACTCAGGAAAGGTAGTCAGTGCAAGAGGCACGGCGGGAGGTATTGGCACATTCTGGTCCAAGAGCTCCTTCACCTTAGAAAACTCCTTTGTAACTCAACACTGGATATACACAAAACTGCGCCAAACAGCTAGCAATATGAAGATAGCCTTGTTCAACTTGTATGTTCCGGTGCACTACGAGGAGAAGAAAGTTTGTTGGAATACTCTTTCGGACTATATGGAACTCCTCACTCCGATGAATATAGTCATTGGTGGAGATTTGAATATAATTTTAGATCCAAAAGAAAAGAGAGGAGGGACCTCTTTGAGAGACCCCTTCCTCAACACAGTGGAGAACCTCATTCAGCAATGGGACTTAGTAGATTTTAAACCAGTGAAAGGTGAATACACCTGGTCTAACAACAGAACAGGTGAACATCATATCTCAGCAAGGTTGGACAGATTTCTCACCAGCAGCACTATTATGATGAACAGAAGAATTGTTTTTTCCAAGATTCTTCCTAAGCTTACCTCAGACCACAAGCCAATACTTTTATGCCTTAAGGAAGAAGAAGACCTCGGCCCTCTCCCTTTTCGCTTCAGTCCTCTTTGGGCAGAAAGAGAAGGGTTCTATGAAATTGTCGAAACAGCTTGGAGAACTGAGGTCTATGGCTCACCAAGCTATGTTTGGGAACAAAAAATCAAAAACACCAAAAAGGCATTAAAAGTCTGGATAAAAAAAGACATCAACACTCCCACTAGCCAGCGAAAAGAAGCAGTCAATCAGCTGGAAGATCTTCAAGTGGGATTGGAAGAGAAAGTCATCTTACCCAGGGATCTAGACAACGAAAAAACTGCCCAAACGAAAACATATAAAGCTTTCAGAAATGAGGAAGAGTATTGGCGTATCAAATCTCGCAGCTTGTGGCTCAAAGCTGGAGATAGGAACACCAATTACTTTCACAGGCAATACAGGGCGCGCCTCTCGCGAAATCATATTGCAGAAATCATCACAACTAATGGACAGGTCTGCAAAGGACATGAGCAAATCAAGAATGCAGCGGTGAATCACTTTCATAACCTCCTTAGTGCAGAAAAGGATGGGAGTGAGGAAGATATAGTTGACTTTCTCACTAACATTCCAAATCTGGTCAGCGCAGAAGACAACAACATGCTAACAAGCCATGTCACTGAAGAAGAAATTGCAGACATTGTTTGGTCCATGGAGCCGGACAAAGCTCCCGGGCCCGATGGTTTTTCAATACATTTTTATAGAAAATGATGGGATCTTATTAAATCTGATCTCCTGAGAATGGCTCACGGGTTCATGAGGAAGGCTAAAATTGGAGGAGGTATAAACTCTACCTTCCTCGCTCTAATTCCAAAGGAGGCAAATCCAAGCTCTTTTGAGAGGTACATGCCAATCTCTTTGTGCAACTCTTCCTACAAGATCGTTGCAAAGCTGTTGGCGAACAGAATTAAACCTCTCCTGCAAAAATTAATCTCCCCTGCCCAAGGAGGATTTGTTCAAGGTCGGCACATACTAGATAATGTCATACAAGTTCAGGAAGCTCTACAGACCAGTCACTCAAGCAATGAACAAGGTATGCTCATAAAACTCGATATGAGCAACGCCTTTGACAGAGTCAATCGTTCATTCTTGTACAGAGTTCTTTCATCATTTGGGTTCAGTCAGACATTCATTAATCTTATCAAAGCTTGCCTGGAAGGGATTTGGTTGGCGCCCATGATCAACGGTCGTCCAGCTTCATTCTTCTTAGCCACCAGGGGTCTGAGACAGGGTTGCCCCCTCTCACCCTTCCTCTACATTCTGATGGCAGACTCTTTGAGTAGGAAACTAAATCTGGAAAAACTACAGGGCAGTCTTCCAAGGATCAGAATCGTGAAAGGATATGAATCAATGAACCACGCTCTGTTCGCAGACGACTCCTTAATGCTCGGAGGGGCATCGCCACGTATAGCTAAATCCTTCAGAGCTATTCTACAGAAATACTGCAGCATCTCCGGAGCTTTGGTGAGCGAACGAAAAAGCGCAGTGTATGGGTGGAACACAGCGCAACATCAAATCGAGACAATTGCTAACGAGCTGGGGTACGCAGGCCACTCAGAATGGGAAAAAATCAATTATCTGGGGCTGCCTATCACGCTTGGCTCCAACAGAAATTATCTGTGGGAAAATGTTATTTCGAAGTTTAAGAGGAAGATCACAGC
This sequence comes from Pinus albicaulis, assembly GCA_034641835.2. Taxonomy (NCBI): domain Eukaryota; kingdom Viridiplantae; phylum Streptophyta; class Pinopsida; order Pinales; family Pinaceae; genus Pinus; species Pinus albicaulis. The sequence continues at coordinate 856,597,208 of CM076580.1, read as the reverse complement.
GTGGGGAGGTTATTGGCTTTCATCTGGGGGCAAATTAACGCTCCTCAAATCAGTGCTTTCTGCCCTGCCCACTTATCAAGCGTCCCTCATGCTAGCTCCAAAGCTTATCTCTGACCAAATTTCCAGTCTCATGCGCAGCTTCTTGTGGAAGGGCGGGAGAGGAAACTCCAACAGGTTTCACTTAATAAATTGGGATACGGTAAAACGTCCCATGGCAGAGGGAGGTCTTCAAATTCGAGACCATGCTCATGCAAACTTAGCTCTAGGCTGTAAATTATTATGGCAATTACACGCAGATCCTACTCATCCAGTAAGTCAGATCATTAACCTGAAATACCTCAAAAACCAGCCTATTAAATCCTTCAAGACAGAGAAAACTCCAAAAGGCACCCAGGTATGGAAACTGTGTTATAAAGCAATCGATTTCTTCATATCTCACTTATACCGTATCCCTGGCAATGGGAAAAAAACAAAATTATGGACAGATAGTGTTATGGGGCATCGCCCTCTTGCAGAAAATCAAGGAATTAAAGAGGTAAGAGTCTGGTTACAGTCTAAAGGCATACGGAAAATTGAAGACATCTCCTGCTGGGATAGAAAAGGGAATTGGCAATGCTGGTCTTTCCCTAGAATTCCTGAACATTTAAACACTCAGCTTGACACCCTTCAAGCTGCAATCTCTGATTTCGCCCCGGTTCACACTGAAGATGAAGATGTTTGGGGATGGGGTCGGACTGGAGTTTACACAGTCAGTCATGGTTATTACCAGCTGCAGAGTCAACAAGATTCACCACACCCAGCAGCTGTGTGGAAAACGATTTGGGACTGCTTTGGCATTCCCAAAATCAATTTCTTCTTTTGGACCCTGTTTCACAACAAAATCTTAACTGGAGATAATTTGTGCAAGAGGAACATAGTCGGACCGCATAGATGCGTCCTATGCAAAAAAGATTTGGAATCTGCTTCCCATCTGTTCTTAGACTGTGATTTTGCAAAGGATGTATGGTCTTCATTCCTCGCAGGTTTGAATGTCTGCCCCCCATCCCAAAGTACAATCAGCAACATGTTCTCCTCTTGGAATGACAGATACCCCATCAGTATTCCCAGCAAGTCAATTTGGCAAAAGGTCTGGACTGCAGCTCCAAAGTACGTTTGTTGGAAGATTTGGTTAGCAAGGAACGAAACAATTTTCAACAATACAGATTTGCCTGCAGCAAAAGTGACAGACCAGGCAAAGAAACTCCTCTTGGAAACTCTACACCATTCTTCAGTCAAAGACGACAACTCTCTACGCACCGATGAAAGGGCTTGGTTGGATGGATACACAGGAAACCCCAGGCCTCCTGCATTCAACCGCCCTATGCACACAAGAAAATGGAAAATCAGAGAAACAGAGGACAGCTTCCAGCAGTGGTGGAAATCTCAGGGCAAGTGCTCCATTTTTTTCGATGGAGCCTCAAAAGGCAATCCAGGGAAGGTAGGTGCTGCTGGGGTGATCTTTTTTCAGAATGGGAGCAAAGATGTTTTCAGTTGGGGCCTTGGTACAAAAACCAATAACCATGCTGAAATCCTCAGCCTCCTGAAAGCCTGCCAAATGGCAAGAAAAGGAAATCCAGAAGAAATTCTAATTTTTGGAGATTCAGAATTGCTGATAAAAACGCTAGTTAACAAGACAAGACTCAAGGACCCAGTGCTCAACAAGCAACTCTCAAGAATAAACAGAATTCTGAAAGATTTCTCTTCAGTCCAGGCCTTCCACATTCTCAGAGGCTTAAACAAGGAAGCTGACAGCTTGGCGAACATTGGCTGCTCTTTACAGGATGGGATGATTAGCATTAATGCAGATACTTCGACCGCAGCAAACATTCCTTAAGCTGAAAGAAAGCAAATGTAATTTCTGAAAATTGTACTGGATGTTAGGCTAAGTCCAACTCGTTCTCTTTCAATAAAATAACCGTTCCAGTTAAAAAAAAAAAAATGTTATCATGATGAATATATATTAAAACAGAGATGTGCACACACAGAACAAAATAATTTCTATTATGCTTTTTTAACACACAAATACATCACAATATTTATGGTGTTGCTGAGATCCAACCACTTCTAAATATGAATAGGGAGGTTGAGATATTCTCTCAACATCCACTTACATATCTGCAATTAATTCTAATGAGTATGGAAGAATTATCTTCTTATATATGTTATCACTTTTGTGACTTTAAAAAAATAGAAAATTAAAAACACTACCTCTTATATTATTCAAACATATAACTAAATTAGATCTAAATTTCAAAATATTTATCATACTACAATATTCTTAACAGTTTAAGTCAACAAAACTATGATGTGTTTGGAAATTTTGATTTTTTTTAGGAATCAACAAATTCATAATAAAAAAACGTAAAAAATTATAAATATATCTATGATCTATATTTCATTATCAAATTTTTAATATAAAATTAAGAAAAAAATCTTAATTTAAAAAATAATGACAAATTAAAATAAAATTAAAAAATAAATATAAAATTTAACTTACACGATGTTTATTAAATAATTAACTTTTTAATATTTAGATATAATGGGTATGGTCATTTAAAGTATCTAGTGGGGATGTATCAATTTCCCCTATATAAAATAAAATAATATAAAAGAGTTTAGGCCGAGTGAAAGATTTTATAACAAAATGGTTTAAAAGCTGAGTAAGCTCCTCATGATAAATAGAAGTTACCCAACTATAAGTACCTCTAAAAGGATAATAATATCTAATATCGATCAACCAATAGATACAATAAAGGGGATCTGAAATATATTTTCAAAGTATTCTCTGAATTCAAGCTGCTGTTACATGGCTTCCATATATGGAGCAATTGTAGAGAGAGTATTATGTTGAAGCTCCTGTTATATTGCTTTCAAAAGTATTGACTCTTGTTCTGGCTTAAATGGAGTACAGCTCTGGCGACTAGGTCAATATTTAGGTTTCTTTTTGGTTTTGTTCATAAAGACAAATTCAACTCCGTTAACGGAATGGTAAAATCTTCTTTATTTTAATGTTTTAATGGGAGCTTTCACTTTGAACAGTGCAGTATTCGTCACCAGTCCCTAAGCGCCAGTCAGTTCTCATCGCCGTCACCGCTCAGGTCGATTTTTCACCGCTCAGGGACGTTTTCTTCCCAAAGTTTAAATAATTAAATGATTTCCAGTCTGCGCAAAAGCTCGCACACTTCCTCGATTAAATTTTGGTTTCTTGATCGAAGCTCCTACGCAGCCCGGTTTCGTCACGCACAAGCTGCTCACTATTTTTCGGCTTTGTTTCCACGGTCGTAATTACATATTTCATTTCTTTGACCTTTTTTATGGGAGTAAATGCATATTTTTAGCCGGCTTCGAGGGGCTGATCAGAAGTCGTGAGAGTTAATTGGTTGCTTGTAGACCAACTGGTTACAAGAAACCCTTAATTTATTTTAACTACTAGTATTACATTAATTTGCCGCTGAAAGTCGCGTCATGCATGAAACTTTGTTCCCTTGATGCAGGAAATGTGAAAATTGACTGGAAACCTGAAAATTTATTAAATTTATTTTTGACGGATTTGTGTCGTGAAGCTCTGTTTTTGCAACAAAATCCTTGCAACCTAGATGCTGAAGAATTTAACAAAAACATCAAAAGATTTCTCATTTTTGTCAGAATTAGAAGGAATTTTTCATTTTTTTAGTTAAAATTCCAAAGATTTATGCTGAAGAATTTGACATCACGCAAAATACTTTGCAACTCGATACCTTCGTCTAACTTTAAAAAAATAAAAATAAAAAACATTTTTAATTTACATTCTTTTAAAAATCGCCGGATTCCTCGTTAAGTTTATAATAATTCCAATCTACATTCGTAAAGACTCCCTGAAGTTCTCGCCAAGATGACTAAAATTCCACATGTTTACATTGAAACAGCAAAATTATCTTACCATAAAATGCTTGCAACATAAATTAGTGGAAATTTAAATAACCGAAAAACACCTTTAATTTACATCTTTTTAAAGCTCCGTGGCTTTCTCCTCCGTACAATTCCAAAAAAAAAAATTGAGAGAGCAGAAATATTTTGCAAGGAATTTCTTGCATATCATTTGAGAAAAGATCCAAGTTCTAACCCAATGTAAACGCCTTTTTATATTATTAATGAAGGTTGTTGGTTTTTTTCGTCCTGAAAAAAAGGAAATTATTGTAACATCAATTCGTAGGAATCTAAAAAGATTTATAATTCTTCAATGAGCATTGACCTTGCAAAAGTTGCATCTGATTTTGAACAGCAAAAACGATGATAACACATTTTATTTTCAGTGCCTGGCGGAGTTCCGGTGTTTGACAGTAATAAAGACGTATAAAATATAAATGCAACGCCCTGATTATTCTTCTTATGCTGACAGGGATTCTCGGGCAAATGGGCCTTTACTTGCCAATAAAAATATAATTGCATAATTCTGACCTTCTTTTCTCGTTCTCACATGGCTCATGATTAAAATATTTAAAGCTTAATGGCTTTACCACTCTCGTTCTTTCCCTTCACCTTTTCGACCGCCTCCCTCCATAAGAGAAGCTTTTTCAGTATTCCTCCTGTCTGTGTTTGGGTAATTTCGCACCAGATACAAAACAGAATCTGTCTCTCCTTTTCTTCGGTAAGTCCAAAGTTTTCCCTTGAATATTTTCTTCCTTTTTTCCGTTTACATTGTCATTCTTTTTCATTGTTAAGAATCCCAGGTTTTATATGAGTTTGATGCACTCTAGGGATTTACAGACATTGAAATTTTCCAAGAAGAGGTATCTTGTTGCGTTTAGAGGCGTGGAAGTCCTCAATTCTTCTTGAAGCTTCATATATTCATTTATTTTCCATTTATTTTTTTGTCAATCTGAATTTCTCAGAACGAAGAAGTTGCTGTATTAAGATCTTTTCCGGTCAGTCATTCTGTGGTATAAGATTAAAAAAATTAATTTTTTTTTGAGAAAAACCGATCATTTTAAGCTATTGTCATTAATATAGATGTTGCAGTCTTTAAATTTGGGAACTTTTGGTCTTTCCAATTATTTTTTGCTATCGTGAACAACCATGTGTCAATCATTAAATTTCGGATTATTTTTGGGTCTTTCTTAGCCACAATGCATTTCATACCAGGTAACTGTTATGCGTATCTCTCCAAAGATATTGGGGTTCATGCGTAACTGTTATGCGTAATTTAAACTAGATATTGGGGTTCATTTTAAAACCAGAGTCCTATCTCATTAAAGATTGGAAGTGGCTTATAGCTAAGATAGAAGGCTGAATGAATCACTAGAGTTTCAAGTGGCTATATATAGATATATATACATATTAGCCAAGTATAAATATATATATATATATATATATATATATATATCCTTTATATTTATACTTGGCTAATATGAAATTGAGATTTATAATTTCTCCATTTCACATAAAAAAAAAAATGTATGCAAAATAAACAATTCAATATTGTGAAAATTTTCCAAATTATAAATGCATATCATATACTTAGTAGGTACTTCTTCAAATCAAGAGTGAGGAGTGTTTACTTATTGTTTCAAATTGAAAATAGGGAAAGTGTTTACTTACTCATTATTAAAGAAAAGTAAAGCATAATAACAAAATTATTAACAATGTTAACATTCAAGTGATGGAAAAATGATAGCATCAATTAAATATCTCACTTTCATTTAAACTAGATATTTTCATTATTGGGGTTCATTTTAAAACCAGAGTCCTATCTCATTAAAGATTGGAAGTGGCTTATAGCTAAGATAGAAGGCTGAATGAATCACTAGAGTTTCAAGTGGCTATCTACAGCGGGTAGACTGGTCCTGATTAAATCAGTAGCAATGGGCATCCCTGTTTACTGGGCCAGTCTGTCTTGGGTCCCTAAAAACATTTTGACCTCGATTAATAAGATCTGCAGCAGATTCCTCTGGGCAGGATCAAAGGTTGAACACGTGACCCCCTGGGTGACTTGGGAGAAAATTGTGAGACCAAAAGGTTGGGGAGCTTGGGGACTTAAAGACCTTTTCGCCTTCTCAAAATCCTTGGCAGCTAAGCTAGCTTGGATATTAATCACAATGGACAATTTTTGGACCTCTGTTACCAAAAGGAAATATATAGACCCTATGCCAATCCTAGAATGGCTGAGATTGCCCCAGAAGTCTTAAAAAAACTCTTCCGTTGTATGGAAGGCTACAATAGCTTTTGTTAAGGTCATATAGCAGGGGTTGGCCTCGCATGTAGGAAATGGAACCCGGGTTAGATTGGGTCAAGATCTGTGGGAGGGCTGCACGGGGAGTTTTTCTTTATCAAGAGATCTAATAGCATTTCTAAACAATAGAGGTATCATATGTCTTAATCAAATTGTGGATCCTGTAAACTCCTCTGTTTGGAAGCAAGAATGGCAGTCAGGGTTTGCTCTCTAGCTGGAGGCAAGATGGATGGGGGAGTGGGAGAACTACATTTTGGACCTACAAAACTCTAACGTAAGAATTCAAGACAAACCAGATGAGCTTAGATGGGTCCACTCTCATTCAGGGCTCTACACCCCAAAAATGGGCTATAACTGGATTATGAATCAAAACGGATGGGAGGAACCTTAGTGGTGGTCCAAACTGCTCTGAAAGCTGAAAGGGCCAGCTAAGTCAAGGCTGTTCTTTTGGTGCATTCTCCGAAAAAAAGTTCCAACGTGGGACTTCTTGCAAAGAAGGGGGAAAATTGGCCCTGGATGGTGCTCGCTTTGCAAAGATAAGCTGGAAACAGTGCATCATGTATTTCTCACATGCCCTTTCAACATAAGCCTATGGAATGAAACATTGCGCTTGATCAAGATTCCACAGAAGTGGGAAGGACAGGATGTGGACGATGCATGGCAAAGGTGGTGGCAGGAAGCTCCAGATGATAGGGTTCACATAGTCCCTCTTCTGGTCGCTTGGGGCACTTGGATAGCGAGGAATCAAGTAATTTTTAAAGACTCTCCTTTTCCTATTTGTAAGTTGGCTGTTGAAGGTGCATCCATTTTTTACCAAATCCCAATCCCTGCTCAGTCCCAGCAAGTTTGAATCACTCAGCAGAAATTTATCAGGGGAGACATTCCCTGGGCATATTTCGATGGAGCATCTAATCCGCATAGTAGGTGCAGTGCAAGGCTGGTTATCCATTTTCCTTTAGGAAATATCTTCAAAGCCTCTATTGGTTTGGGACAGAGGACTGATAATTTTGCAGAACTCAAAGCCCTCCACCACCTTTTAAGCTGGCTTTCCCTTTTGAACTTGAGAGTGGTTCAGGTTTTTGGGGACTCTATGAATGTTGCAAAGTGGTTCAATGGGTCTCAGCGTTGTAATAATTACATTTTACTACCTCTTCTTGAAGAGATTAATCACCTGAAACTTCTTTTTACTGAGATTTATATTTGTCATATTTACAGGGAAAGGAACCACGATGCAGACCGCCTTTCTAAAGAAGGCGTTGAGCAAGATCTAGGGTCTTGGATAGTGGTGGAACTGGTTGATGGGCTTGTTCAAGCCATTGATCAACCTGTCTTTGTTTAAAACTCTAGACTCTACTCTGCTATGTCTTTACAAGTTGTAAATATTCTGTTTTTGTAAAAAACCTCATAATACTATGATACAATATGCTTTCAAACTTCTCTCTTGATCTTGAATTTTTTTCCTCATAGAGGAGGCTCAGGTCTTGAGAAAATCCCTTTTTTGTTGGTTTTGGATGGAAATTGGTACAGTGTCAGTTTCCCTGTTTCTGAAAGTAGTCTTTGCTCTCCTCTGTTTCGGGTGTTTTTCTTGAAAGGAAGCTCGAGAGGAGGGAAGGGATGAGAAGGTCTCACTCTTTTGTGGATAAGGATGGTTGATGAAACTATTTATCACAGCTGAAGCTACTTTACTTTCTGAAAAGGGAGAAAAGAAACTCTCTGGAATTCTTTTTCATATACTATGTAACTCTCTATACTCTAATAGAAGGTTCCCACCCTGACCAAATTTGTTGACCAATGCTATTACCATGCTACATACAAAAATCAAAATGTCAAACAAAGAGATTCATAACCTTATATAACTTACATACCAGAAAGAAAAAAGAACTAGAAAGACACCGGTTACCATAATCAATCATCAAAAGTGATTGAAGCAAGATTATATGGCCTTGTTCCTAAAGGAGGAGAAGGACGATATAGGCAGTTGACATGTTGCTCAAAGTGAGAAAGTCAAGCTTCCAACTTTTCGATATTCTTAGAAAACAGATTATGCCCATGCCAAACAACCACAATTATTTCACAGACATGGCATTGAAAATAATGGATTTGGTGGAGCTTGGCCATAATTGCCTCGTGTTCCTCCCTCGGAACCCTATCATGAGATTCCAGCACGTCTATAACATATTGGACCATCACCTAGAGCATTTTAGTTCTCCTAGCACGCCTAGAAGATGTGTGTCCAATTGACCCCACACCACCCAGATTACTACTCCGCCCCCATGTGCTCGAGGCTCGGACACAACTCCTTCCCCTACACCCATTTCCTACTCCACAACCACTCTGAGCCAGGATCCTACTACCCTTGCAAACCATAGGACCGACCGAAGACCTTCACACACCATGTGCTCCATGACACCCACGCACAAAGCCGCGCACAATTTCGGCACCCTAACTACTGCTCTCACACTGCCACCCTAGACTCCATCTAGTAGAATTGACCCCTTCCCAGGATGGGACACTTCCGCCTTCTCCTAAATAGGGGCATTCAAGGAACACATACTTGGATTCATGCTAGTAGTTATGTCAAAACCTAGACCCCTGAGGCTAACCCCAATCCACACCAAGGACCACTTAATCAAACCCGAAACCACACACCCATAATTGACACAAAATACCAATCGACCACCCTCCACTAGAAACCGAACATTCCAAACTAAAAAAAAGAAGGAAAGGTAACCCAGCGCCACTGGTAAAGTCGACCCAAAATCACTGTGAAATAATTAGAAATGCAGTCTAGAACTTGCAGAAAACCCCTTCACCTGGAAAAGCTCGAAGGACACCTCTTAGTTGCGCATAAGAAGAACTAGAAGTTCAGGCTCCCAGAAACCCAACCGATGCCAAAGCCATTAGGCTTCACCGAAGGAAATTCTTCTATCATGAGACCCTAGGAAGGAAAAACCATGAGATTCCTATGCCAGAGAGCCAAAACAACACCAACACTAAAACCTCCTCCCGAGCAAAACTTCCACCACTAGAAGCTCGGGTGCCACTTATAAAATAAACAGACTTCTTACACATACAAACAAATAACCACCACCTGAAATGACAAAGTAAGAATCCATGCAGGCCAAAAACATGAACACCCATAACCAACCATATCTTCAAACAACACACCCTACGACCAAGGAATGAAAGGGAAAGTTTCACCTAGAGGAGTATAGAAAGAGTTGTTACCTTATTGATCCCTTAGGAGGAGCGATAAACAAAATACCACTACCATACCCACATGACCTTAAGAAATGAGAACACAAGTAAATTCGAATGAGCCAAGAAACACCCATACTTGTCCATGTGACATACTACTTAACCATCGTAATGTTGAAACCACTGATCCTAAAGACGGTATGATTCCTTTAGACGCAGGTGAAGGAATGTGTTTCACACATTTGAATGCAGAGTAATTAACCACAACATGATGGAAGGGTTGAATGCTTGCCCTCCTCCACTCATACCTTATGCCAAATGTCATTCTTCACGTGATGCATGGTTCCAAGTGTTCGACACCCCCGTCGGGGATAATTATTTTATTTTTTTAAATATAATTACTTTGAATTTATTTATAAAAAGTTTCCATTTAATCAAATTCACCTTTAATTAGCATTATTTTACAAATTTTCACATTTAAATATTTATATTAATAAAAACTTGATCACCTTACTTTTTACAATTATATTACCTATTTAAATTACTAAGCAACAAGAAATAAATATGAATCACTATAATATGACATTGAAAATAAAATAGTCATCTTGGAACTAGGAAATGCATATAGGTTTTACGTAGGTTGATTCTAATAAGTCTAATGTGTCGAATATTTATTTATATATTATCAATCAAAACTAAATATATTCATTTTTAGGATGTGATTATGGAGCTTCTTGTTCAAAATGCATGATACCTACTATGTAGTGGGGAAAAAACACCTTATATTAATTGTTGATGCTAGCATATTAATAGATAAGATAATATTTACATTTAATTATGTATTTTTAAATACTTCTTTTAGGTGTTTAAGAGATTTTTTTAGGTAGAGTGATATAAAATGTTTAATTGAAAAATTAAATGGGCTTAATTTTAATTTTTTTCAACCAATTTATAGCTAGATCACAACCTAACCAATTTTGCAAGAGCGGCGACATGGGAGGTTTTTTACAATCTCCTCGAAGATAAACAACCCTGACTTACTAAAATCAAAACAACAGCTAATTCCTCAAATGCCATTGACAGCTCAAGTGAGTGATGCAGCCTGCTCTTTCCTGCATAGGATAGCAGCAAGGCCTAAAATTTTACCATACACAGATATGGTCAAATGGGTAATCGAGAACGTCAACATTGCAGATAGACAATTCATAAATTCAAAGATGGAACTCATGGGATATTTTACACCGAAATACCTGAGACAAATGTACCATCTTCCAAAGCATCGAAAAACTTATGATTCAGTATTCGTATCATAATTTGCCAAAGAAAATGATGAACCGTTCAAAATGATTCAGAGTTGGAGGTCCGGGGGTAACAAATTCAAGCAAGAAAAAACTAGTATGTAACCTATTGATCCTTTATCACTGCCTCATAAATATGCAGCTGCTATGTTATGTAGGTTATATGGAAAACCTAACAGTACCTAGTTTTCAATACAATGGGTACCCCTAATAGATGCATGTGTCAATTCCATTATAATGAACTGGGCCACCATCCTATCTGACAACCTAGCTATGGTTATCTTAGACTATCATCATAAAATAAATTCCTCCCAAAGAATTCCCCCCCCCCCCATTTTATATGAGTGCATATGTTATGGACACTATAAGTTTCTGTACTAAATTACCAATCATGGGTTGGAAATGGAAAATTCAAGACCCAAACCTAATTCATCTCAATCACAAAGAGTTGTGGCATTCCTATTTTGCATCCCATTTTTACAAAATTTGTCATGGTGTTATGCTGCCCATGCACCAACTCATTTTTCACAAGAAATCCCCATGGTTTTCCGAAGAAGCTAGTATAGACCTGTTGTAGCCGCTACAACACCACCCAAAATTTTGGGTATATTTAAAATTTCGGGTTCCCCCTCTGCTCGCTTAGGCGTTAAAGTCTTCCACACGACCTGTAATCATTTGCATCCCGTCGACCTATCCCCAATCCCTCATGAGTTGCCTCGCCATCATGATCCGATGTCATCGTTGCAATCGCACCATATGTGGGAAGGATCATCCAGCGTGCGCCCGAACACTCTTGTCGCAGTCGCGCCAAGTGTAGCGAGGCTGCCATGCATATGTTAAATAGAAACCTTTTGTGTATTGATGAGTAAAAGCCGTCCTGCTGTAGGTCATTAAGCATGTTGCTCGAACACTTCTCTTAAGCTTGTTAATTTCATGTGTTTCATCTGTGGTCATCATTATTGAAGAGTAATTATGATGTTGTAATATTCCACACAGGGGTCTAAAGTCATCGTTTTTGTTTGTGAAATTAATTAATGTTGCCCCATTATTATTATTATTCAAATCATGAAGACATGTAACCTGGGTTATTTTATTGCAGGAAGAACCTCTCTGTTTGCACATAAGAGCCAAGGTTTTCCCCAGCAAACAAGGAGACCATTTTCAAAAAAAGTAGATGCTGGCGAAACACCAAGGAACTCATTGATCTACCCAAGGTCGCAGGTCGCAAATGCGTCGAGTCGCCAGTCATAAATCTGTGAGCAGTATAGTGCAAATCGGTGGGAGTCAAGGTCTTAATCTGCTGAGGTCGCAGGTCGCAAATCTGCTTAGGTCGCAGGTCACCAATCTGCTGAGGTCGCAGGTCACCAATCTGCTGAGGTCGCAGGTCGCAGGTCGCAAATTTGCCTAAGTCGCAGGTCGCAAGTTTACCAAGGTCGCAGGTCGCAAATTCAACGAGGTCGCAAGGTCGCAAGTTCAACGAGGTCGCAAGGTCGCAAATACAAGGAGATCTCAAGGTCGCACATCTGTCAAGGTCGTGAGGTCGCAAATTTGCCTAAGTCGCAGGTCGCAAGTTCACCAAGGTCGCGAGGTCGCACGACTGCCCAAGGTCGCAGGTCGCAACATCTGCCGAGGTCGCAGGTCGCAACATCTGTCGAGGTCGCAGGTCGCAAATCCCAGGAGGTCGCAAGGTCGCACATTGCCCTGGGTCGCAAGTCACGGAGGTCGCGAAGTCGCACCCCTTGGTAAATGCCCGACGGCGCGACCCAGCGACCCAGCGACTAGGTCGCAGGTCGCAACAACGGCTCAGGTCGCAGGTCACAAAAATACTGGGTCGCAAGGAAGTCCCACAGTCGGGAAGCGGAAAAGTCAGGAACCCCAGAGGGAAGAACCTCTCTGTTTGCACATAAGAGCCAAGGTTTTCCCCAGCAAACAAGGAGACCATTTTCAAAAACAAATAGATGCTGGCGAAACTCCAAGGAACTCACTGATCTGCCCAAGGTCGCAGGTCGCAAATCTGCTGAGGTCGCAGGTCGCAAATCCAAAGAGGTCGCAAGGTCGCAGGTCGCGAGGTCGCACAACTGCCCAAGGTCGCAGGTCGCAACATTTCCCAAGGTCGCAGGTCGCAAATTCAAGGAGGTCGCAAGGTCGCACATCTCCAAGGTCGCGAGGTCGCACAACTGCCCAAGGTCACAGGTCGCAAATCCAATGAGGTCGCAGGTCGCAAATCTGCCTAGGTCGCGAGGTCGCAAATCCAAGGAGGTCGCAAGGTCGCAGGTCGCGAGGTCGCACCACTGCCCAAGGTCGCAGGTCGCAAATTCAAGAAGGTCGCAAGGTCGCACATCTCCATCCAAGGTCGCAGGTCGCAAATCTGCCTAGGTCGCGAGGTCGCAAATCCAAGGAGGTCTCAAGGTCGCAGGTCGCGAGGTCGCACAACTGCCCAAGGTCGCGAGGTCGCAAATCCAAGGAGGTCGCAAGGTCGCAGGTCGCGAGGTCGCACAACTGCCCAAGGTCGCAGGTCGCAAATTCAAGGAGGTCGCAAGGTCGCACATCCCCAAGGTCGCGAGTTCGCACAACTGCCCAAGGTCGCAGGTCGCAACATCTGCCGAGGTCGCAGGTCGCAAATCCAATGAGGTCGCAGGTCACATATTCACTGAGGTCGCAGGTCACACATTGCCTTGGGTCACAAGAAAGCCCAACCGTCGGGAAGCTGAAAAGTCAGGAACCCCAGAGGGCAAGCTTTGCCCTATAAATACTTCCTCCGGGAACTTGTAAAAGGCTTTTCTTTTTTGGAAACTCAAGAGCTACATGGCATTGTATTGAAAGATTATACACTTGAGCATATGAATATAGATTCTTGTTAAAACACCCTATGGTTATGATGTGTTTTGTTGTGCGAACACTGTGTGTATTCCTTGTACAGTTTCAGAATATCCTATGATTAATGAAGCTGCACTCTTCATGTCATCATTTATGCGTCATGGCTATCTGTGTTGTATTAATGATGTTCATTTTATCATCTGTTCTATTAATGAATGTTAATGAACTATTTTGTTAGCATTTCGTTTTATCTTTCAGGAAGTAAAGAGGTATCTTATCATAAAGAACTATTTCTTTTGTGATCAGACTACCTTACAAGCATTACCCCACAAAAGATGTGTTGCTAATGACATCTCTTGAGGTGTACGTGCTTTATCTATAATCTTGCTACGCATAGTGTTTGATTCATGTTTAACATATTAATCTTGTATTCTGTATCGTGTGAATAAGTGTATGTCCACAGGCTCAAACTGGTTCTTTTGAGACCGGAGGGAAGTCATCTTAAGTGGTAGCCGGACCCACACCCCGGACGGGATCCCTACTCCAAACGGTTTAAGGTCTAATTGGGACTTTCTACCGGGGAGATCCCCTACTGTTGGCCGGACAAATTTTCCCGTCAACAGAATTGGCGCTAGAAGGAGGGCTTGAACCTCCGACCAGATGTTTAACGAAAAGGGGGAGGCCAGATGACAAGCTGAGCCTTTAGAGCCTACAGTTAATCTCATATCTGTAATGGCTCGTTCCCAAATCATTCTCCCGAGATGTTTGTCGGATTTTTATAAGCCTGGATACTACATCTCCGATGAACTTATGTATCACTTGTCCCAGTTAACATTTGATGGTGAAAATGGGGTGTCCATAACCCAACACTTTTCAGATTTTTTTGGTGAGTGCTATGAAATTGACGATGAGGGTTTGATGTGTTTGCTTTTATTCCTGACCCTCGAAGGTCGCGCTAAGCAATGGTGCCGCACATTGCCGAAAGCTTCCATCCATTCGTTTGACCAACTTGCCCATAAATTACAACAAGCTTTTCACAGGTATAATACTCACAACGTTGTAATAAAGTTACATGAGATCAGAATGGAACCTCAGGAATCTTTAGGTGAGTTCTCTATCAGATTTATTCATTATTGTTTTGAGTCTCCTGAAAGGGATGTTGATCAGAAATGTTTAAGTAGACAGTTCGAGTATGCGATTCTCGCTTCCCGTGAGCGATCTCAGTCAGATCCCAGAGTTCCCTATGATAACCTGCAAGTTACCGATTGTTCAGAATTTGTCCCTAATGCTTCCTTGTCCATATCCCCGAGTCCGGACCTCATTCAGGCCTTCAAGGAGAGTGTTTCTATTTGTGATATTCTCGCTCCTCTTCCTGAGTTGTCTGGGAGTGGAGTGGTGACCTTGAAAGTCCTGAGCAAGGATCGACACTGGCAGGAGGATAGAGCCTATTCCATTACCTTGGAATCTTTCACACACCATGTCGAATCAAATTTTGAAAACCACAGTGGCTCATTATCTCTTTCGGCTCATCAAACCTACCCCAAGCCCACTCAATGTCTCCCTGGACTTAGTCCTGAATCTAGTTCACATTCAGATTATGAATCTGGTTCACAGTCGGATTATGAAACTGGTTCATATTTGGATTATGAATCTGGTTCAGATTCAGATGATGAATCTAGTTCAGATTCGGATGACGAATCTGGTTCACATTCAGATTATGAATCTGGTTCAGATTCGGATTATGAATCTGGTTCACATACGTATTATGAATCGACTCCTACCTCGCATAAAGTTTATTCCCTTGCAAGTCCTGTCAAATCATTGTGTCCTTTGAACGACACGGGTGTGCGTGTTGAAAAGCCTCGTGTGGTTAACGCCCCTGCGATTCAATCTTTTCGTTCATTATTTCCTAGTTTATTTCGTGATCCCGCCACACCATTAAATTTGTCTAGACATTCAGAGTTTTCTTACACTGGTATTGGCGAAAATCATAAGCAAGCAGGTGGTGTTTCACAATCACAGTCTAAAATTGATGAATCTTTTAAATCTGATCTGTCTCACCCGGAATCTTTAGACAACCATGGGAGTGATTTCCTATCTGAACAACTTCAAGATGTCCCTGTTATCGATCCATCCCAGTTGGTAAACCCCAGGGAGCCTAACTTGCCAGGTACCGAACTTGACCAAACCGATGGTTGCAGCGATCACTCCTTATCTGAAAACATATTCAATCATATCGCTGACGACCGTCACTCAAATCTCTTTGTTGACCATACAAAGACACCTGAATCTGATGATTCGCATTCGGAAGATTCAAGTACCCATCAGAAAATCGAAACGCGCCAGCTTTCACCGAACATTTCTGAAATGACAATTCCCCAGTACCACGCTCCTTCCAGCATTAACAAGTCGAATTCACCCCATCCTGGCAAATCTAGAGATTCCGACATTTTGGATTATCAATCTGTCAGTGCGCAAACATTCGACCAAATTGATACAATGCCCACTGACATCTTTCAAATCACTACAATTGATGATCACGCCCATTCGCTTGTTAATCTCGCCAAGCAGTCAAAGTTGGAAAGCCCCTTGCTCGAAGGTCCAGATTTTTTTCAAAGCAGTGAGGAATTTCAGGCTCCTTTAAACGTGGATTCAGATCCCCATACCTTTAACCAAACCCAGGAGCAACCCCGGACTAGGGTTTTTGAAACTAGAATTTCTACTCTTGGATGTGCATGCATCTATAATTCACCTGGCACTTGCGTATTGTTTCCATTCCATAAAACTGATGGTCCCCAACACCATGATGAGATTGTCAATCAAGTCAACCAACCCCTTTTGGTGAATGTGTTTGCAAATTGGAATTGGCTTACCCATCACCCCTCAAATCCAGGATCATGCATGAATGATTTTTTGTCATTTATCCATAATGTTGAGTTTCAACAACATATTGTTGGTTACCAAGATAAGAATGGGATTCAGCTTGCACAATATGTTCTGGCATGTTCTTTGGTAAGTATCTCTGATCATCTTACCGTGGCACCTGCTCCTCAAGTAAGTTTTGTTGCTGCTGCAATTTTTTGGATGCTAGCCCTGATCTTGATCATTGTTGTTCTTGCAGGACAGGAACTAATGCGGTGGCTGCAGTGGAAAGCTGATTTTACATAACCTGACCGCATCATTGGTTAAACTAGGATTTAGGTGTAGGCTAGCTAGGACCTGCAATAAATTTTTTTAGTTTAAGAGTTAATTAGGTTTACTTGCAAAATTTTTACTTCATAGTTTAAAAGTGTGTTTGTTGTTTTTGTTTATGATTAATATTTTAGGCATCATCATGTTAAAAGTATTTTCCTTTCAATGCCTTTTCAGTTGCGTGTTGTTGCATAAATAATCACTGCTTGTAGTTGCACTTACAACTGGTTGATCGTTCTCGCACACGGCGTTGCATTGCACCTTGAGCCTCGCTTATTACATTGCGTCGTACTCTCTCTCCCTCACATCATTTTTTTTTTTTTTTTTTTCATATCGCCTGCCACTTCATGAGCCCTCATTGCAACCCTATCACCTTGCAGTCTTGTTTTGCCCCGATTGCTGAAACAATAACCCCATTGTTTTGTGTGAGGTTGCGGTGGCTATCTCAAGAGGCAGCTTTCTCTTAGGACCAGTCATCGAAGTCGCATTATCAACAAGAGGCCTATGAGTCTAAACTTATTATCTAGGGAGATACGAGCCGGTTGTCTGTAGGAGACCTGATGAGTTGAAATGACCCCTACCCGTAGCCTAAGCCTTGTGCCCAACATAGTCTTGGACGTCTTAATGATCTGTTTTGCACACTTCACCTATTGTGGTAGATGGGATGTGAAGGTTCGGCACAAGGGAAAACCCAAATGAGGACATCTTTCAGTTTCTGTAACACAAGAAACAACCTCTCTTGCTCGTAAAATAAGTCGGGATACCTCATCCGCCCATGAAAAATAAGTGCCACGAGCACATGAAAATAAGTGTTGTAAGCACATGAAACAAATAAGGGTAAAGGATCGAGAAAGGCTTCCTGCGCAGAGAGGTAATGCAACGACTCCGCCGGGGTACTGACCAGGCTCGCTGGCAGCGGAGCAACGTTTGTGATTTCTTGAAGTGACTCCGCCGGGGTACTGTCCAGGCCTGCTGGCAGCGGAGCAACACCAGAAACTTACTTTAAAATATCCTGAAAATAATAAACCCAGTGCCTTGCTCTTCACATCGTCAACAAAATACTGGCGTCTGTGAGCTTTCTCTTTGATGTGTTTCTGATTAACGAGACTTAGTTGAGGCACAAGGATTAGGCATACCTATAAAGGGCCAGAGTAATACGAAGCGGTACCCGTGAAACTTGTTCAATATTCCCTTGCATCACTATCTTGGCTCAGACCTTTGTTGTGATATGAACAGAGATGTTGGATTCTACCAGTGGTTCGCCATTTGTTGTAGCCGCTACAACACCACCCAAAATTTTGGGTATATTTAAAATTTCGGGTTCCCCCTCTGCTCGCTTAGGCGTTAAAGTCTTCCACCCGACCTGCAATCATCTGCATCCCGCTGACCTATCCCCAACCCATCATGAGTTGCCTCGCCATCATGATCCGATGTCATCGTTGCAATCACACCATATGTGGGAAGGATCATCCAGCGTGCGCCCGAACACTCTTGTCGCAGTCGCGCCAAGTGTAGCGAGGCTACCATGCATATGTTAAATAGAAACCTTTTGTGTATTGACGAGTAAAAGCCGTCCTGCTGTAGGTCATTAAGCATGTTGCTTGAACACTTCTCTTAAGCTTGTTAATTTCATGTGTTTCATCTGTGGTCATCATTTATAATATTCCACACAGGGGTCTAAAGTCATCGTTTTTGTTTGTGAAATTAATTAATGTTGCCCCATTATTATTATTATTCAAATCATGAAGACATGTAACCTGGGTTATTTTATTGCAGGAAGAACCTCTCTGTTTGCACATAAGAGCCAAGGTTTTCCCCAGCAAACAAGCAGACCATTTTCAAAACAAGTAGATGCTGGCGAAACTCCAAGGAACTCACTGATCTACCCAAGGTCGCAGATCGCAAATCTGTCGAGGTCGCAGGTCGCAAATCTGCTGAGGTCGCAGGTCGCAAATCGGCTGAGGTCGCAGGTCGCAAATCTACTGAGGTCGCAGGTCGCAAATCTGCTGAGGTCGCAGGTCGCAAATCTGCTTAGGTCGCAGGTCGCCACTCTGCTGAGGCCACAGGTCGCAGGTCGCAAATTTGCCTAAGTCGCAGGTCGCAAGTTTACCAAGGTCGCAGGTCGCAAATTCAACGAGGTCGCAAGGTCGCAAGTTCAACGAGGTCGCGAGGTCGCAAATACAAGGAGATCGCAAGGTCGCACATCTGTCAAGGTCGCGAGGTCGCAAATTTTCCTAAGTCGCAGGTCGCAAGTTCACCAAGGTCGCGAGGTCGCACGACTGCCCAAGGTCGCAGGTCGCAACATCTGCCGAAGTCGCAGGTCGCAACATCTGTCGAGGTCGCAGGTCGCAAATCCCAGGAGGTCGCAAGGTCGCACATTGCCCTGGGTCGCAAATCGCGGAGGTCGCGAAGTCGGACCCCTTGGTAAATGCCCGACGGCGCGACCCAGCGACCCAGTGACTAGGTCGCAGGTCGCAACAACGACTCAAGTCGCAGGTCACAAAAATACTGGGTCGTAAGGAAGTCCCACCGTCGGGAAGCGGAAAAGTCAGGAACCCCAAAGGGGAGAACCTCTCTGTTTGCACATAAGAGCCAAGGTTTTCCCCAGCAAACAAGGAGACCATTTTCAAAAACAAGTAGATGCTGGCGAAACTCCAAGGAACTCACTGATCTACCCAAGGTCGCAGGTCGCAAATCTGCTGAGGTCGCAGGTCGCAAATCCAAAGAGGTCGCAAGGTCGCAGGTTGCGAGGTCGCACAACTACCCAAGGTCGCAGGTCACAACATTTCCCAAGGTCGCAGGTCGCAAATTCAAGGAGGTGTAAAGATTAGGTACATCTCCAAAGATGCAGTCATATGATTTCCCAAGGTCATGGGTCGCAACATCATAGGAATTGCAGATATTAAATCCAATGGTCATGGGTGTGGTATTCTGGGTGTGAATTCACGGAATCGAGAGGGGTTGGAGTCGCGGTCGCTGACGTCGCACAAGCGCAAGGTCGTGGTCGCAATCCAAAAAAGGGTCGCGAGGTCGCGAGTCACGGAGTACTGGCGCCCAAGGTCGCGGGTTGCAATGGTATTGTGTTCCACGGGGCGTTCTTCGATCAATGAATTCACGGGTGTCAATGTGCCTGGGTCGCGAGATTCGCCGTCAAAGAACGTCATGGTCGCGAGGTGCAAGTGCTGGCTGCAGGTCACGAGACCGCAAATCCAAGGAGATTCATGAGTCGCGGTCGCGGGTCGCTAAGCTGTGGTCGCAGGTCGCAAATTCAAGGAGGTCGCAAGGTCGCACATCCCCAAGGTCGCGAGGTCGCACAACTGCCCAAGGTCACAGGTCGCAACATCTGCCGAGGTCGCAAGTCGCAAATCCAATGAGGTCGCAGGTCGCATATTCACTGAGGTCGCAGGTCGCACATTGCCTTGGGTCGCAAGAAAGCCCAACCGTCGGGAAGCTGAAAAGTCAGGAACCCCAGAGGGCAAGCTTTGCCCTATAAATACTTCCTCCGGGAACTTGTAAAAGGCTTTTCTTTTTTGGAAACTCAGGAGCTACAAGCATTGTATTGAAAGATCTGACACTTGAGCATATGAATATAGAATCTTGTTAAAACACCCTATGGTTATGATGTGTTTTGCTGTGTAAACACTTTGTGTATTTCCTTGAACAGTTTCAGAATATCCTATGATTAATGAAGCTGCTCTTTTCATGTCATCGTTTATGCGTCATGGCTATCCGTGTTGTATCAATGATGTTCATTTTATTATCTGTTTTATTAATGAATGTTAATGAACTATTTTATTAGCATTTCGTTTCATCTTTCAGGAAGTGAAGAGGTATCTTATCATAAAGAACTATTTCTTTTGTGATCAGACTACCGTACAAGCATTACCCCACAAAAGATGTGTTGCTAATGACATCTCTTGAGGTGTAACTGCTTTATCTATAATCTTGCTACGCATAGTGTTTGATTCATGTTTAACACATTAATCTCGTATTCTGTATCATGTGAATAAGTGTATGTCCGCAGGTTCAAACAGGTTCTTTTGAGACCGAAGGGAAGTCATCTTAAGTGGTAGCCGGACCCACACCCCGGACGGGATCCCTACTCCAAACGGTTTAAGGTCTAATTGGGACTTTCTACCGGGGAGATCCCCTACTGTTGGCTGGACAGATTTTCCCGTCAACAAGACCTGCTCCCAATTTGGAAATTTTTCACTAAACATATGTTCACCTATATCAGAATTTTTAGCAGTATTGCCAAGCCCCATGTACTTCCTCTATATGTCCCTGATAAATTGCTAGCAAGGGAAATTTCTTATCAGGCAGGAGGATGCGGTCTTGCAAAGAGCCTCAAAGATTCAAAGAAAGATTTATGGCCAGTTTTCCCAGTACAGTGTGGTGGTTTTACACTAAATTATTTTGGTCATGCGATAAAAGAGATTCAGAATATAGAAATTATGAAACTAGCGACCATGCCATGCAGGCAATACGATCCTGATAAGGTAGCTTACAATTCTACTGTGTCAATGAAAGTTAGATCATTTATTCATGAGCCTCATAAATTTGAATATTTATTTGAATCCTCTCAGTCTTTTGAGAAAGTTATAAATTGGGAAAGGTGAAATTGGAGCCAACTGATTTTCACAAATTTCAAGAATTCAGAAGCAAAAGACTAGAAAAAATTCCATTGAATTTGTTAAGCACCCAACACAAGGCTACACCCAGTGTTAGTATTAATACTAATGAGCATAATTCTGAAGCAGGATCAATTCACAATGTAGATCAATCATAGAAGGAAACAAAAGCCACAACCAATACTAGTCCGAAATCAACATAATAGCATATTGAAATTGATCCAAATCAAAGTGCTACTGATAGAGAAAAGGGCAATTATATGGAACATCAATGGGATGAATTTAGTCAAAGCCTCAATAATATAAAAGAGATAATGAAAGTTCAAGGAACTATAGAATTTTCTACACCTTAGCAAACTCAGAGGATATCAAATCCAGGGACAGGAGATACTTAAGACACAAGCTCGCAGGAAGTAGAGATTATCCCTGCATTCCCTACAGCTGAGATCACCTTAAAAATAGAGTAAATTCCTCCTCTAGATGTATTCTATAGTCTTGAGCATAAGTTTGTAGTAATAAAACAAATAAAGAGGAGAGTGACAACTCCTACTAAATATTATTAGGAAATGAACCTCTATGGAAGTAGTCTGGAAAGACACAACCACTGATCCAACAGAAAATCTGACAAAGTTTTCACAATTTGCAGGAGCCTACGCTGCGACTATAATTGGTAAGGCATCCAAAGTCTTAGTTTTGTTGAAAGAGAAAGAAGAAAGAATCTTGCTGCTTGCACAATAGTTAGAGATGGAGAAACTTAATATTAATAAACAAGTCAAATTACAGTTGTCTCAATTACAAAAATATATGGAAGCAATGAAAATAAAGTATGAAGCAGATATCACTACCAAGAATCTACAAATTGGAAAAATTTAGGAATCAATTATCAAATTCAAAGATGTACCAAACAAAGATGAATTTATCAAGGAGGCTTTAGAGCTAAACTCCCAACTGTCTGTACAACAAGGTCTATTCTGTCAAAGGATTTTTACTATTAGCCCTTATTTAGATACCAGTGAGAAATTAAAAAATCAGGTAATTGATCAGAGGACTGAATATGAAGATTTAAACACTAGAATTTCAGATCACATCACATGGCAAGAGTCAGATGAAGGAAGAAAGGCATATCTACCTGAAATTGAGGAGACTCTCAAAGACATCTTGTTTACTGATTAGGATGTACAAATTAAACATGCAGAGCAAGCAATGACAAGAGAAGTAGGGACAACCAGGAATATTACAGAGGTAGTGACGCATACGCTTCATACCATCAACTTAATGAAAGAAGGTGATTCAGAGACACTACCAGATATAAAACAATTAAGTGAAATTTGGAAGGACAAAGCACAAGTTCAAAGGGAATCAATAAAAAAGATTTCAAAGATGGATTGGGAAGCCTATTGACAATATCTCGTCAAACCACACAGTCAAATTATGACGTTGAATTGTTTAACAAATTCAATAGAAAAGATGTTAACACCGCTTACCAAAGCTGTATTTGCAGGACAAATCAGAACCAGAATAGACACCCCACCTCAAGTAAAGTCCATGGTCGATATTTTCGAACTTCAAGCTTAACTAGCAAACAAGGAAGCTTCCACATAGTATTGATTCACTAGATTATATATATATATATATATATATATATATATATATATATATATATATATATATATATATATATATATATATATATATATATATATATATATATATATATATATATATATATATATATATATATATATATTAAGTTTCTTGTTAAGAGGAAGGTTGTTTGAAACCTCCTCTAAATTTTTTATAATCTATTTTAGTCATATTAGATACTATTTGAACTCCTCTCATGAATTTAGAGAGGGGTCAGAGTTTTGTCAAAAAAATTTGCAAAGGAATGCACTTCTATATATTTGTGAATTCCTTGATAAATTAATGGAACAAAATATGTTTTATTTCGATATTGAAGTTGTTTAAATAAAGTTGCAATTTTGTACCCATTGAATTTCTTTAATGTGAAGAGGAGCAGATACTACTGTCGATTTGAATGAATAAGTCCTTGTATATATGGTATTTCAACACATTATGTTAAGTTTTAATTCTTGAATTGACAGCCATATTTTATCTATATTATGTATGAAAGTTGTTATTATAAGTAAATTTTAAATGCACTTTTGTACTGATGTTTATGTATGGTTACTTATCTGATATATGATCAAACTTATGAATGCGATATATATCTCACAATTGTTTTGATTAACTACTTAGTCAAAATAATCATTTTTACACAATTTTCATGTCTTTCAACTATTGAATAATCTTTATTTCCAATTGTTGAAATATATCCTTCTAGATCGCATGAAATAATGTACTCCCGGGTATATATTACAATAGATATTCGGTCACTGAATATGATAGATTAAATCATTTTTCCATTTGCATGTTATAGACAAACACACCCTCATTATCCTTATTGGGAAACTAGTACCAATATCCCCAGTCAGAGCCACTACACCAAATGGAAAAGGACTTGCTCTAAGGTTCGGAGGCTGCAACATGTTATTACTGATAAATAATTTTCATGCTACTACTAATATTCTCCTTAACTTAGCTTTAGACATTTACCATGATTTTTTTCGATAATAAGGAGTGTACTCTACAATTCTTATTGAGGTGTCAAGATCTAGATGCTCAAATTAAATTTAAAATATCCTTCTCATTATTCCTACATCCAACACTATATTATCAATAAACTTAAACTTTGACCTAAATTAACTTTGCTTATAAATTGTGGTGTTATTGCAAAGTAAAAGGGAGGAATTAAGTAGCAAAGGATACTTACTATGCAAATGGATGTAATGGATTCATTCACCCATATATTCTTTATATGATGCACAAGCACGAAATTGTGAGGAATAACAAAATGGTCACCACATGAACATGAGTAGTGTATTTCAAAAATTATGCCTTAATCTGAAGCCTATGTCAATTTATATCGAGCTTCTCTCATTGCATTTCCTAGTGAAAAGGGTCGTGGAGGAGGCTGAAAGTTTCTCAAAAAAATGGTCACCACATGAAAATGATCAATTTCATTCAACAATCCTGCCTTAATAAAAAAACTATGTCAATTTATATCGAGCTTCTCTCATTTCTTTTCACTTTGAAAAGGTTATGGAGAAGGTTGAAATCTTCTCAACAAAATATCTAAATATGTAACACCCTCTTCAAACATCTACCCAAGTAACCAACCAACCAGGGTAAACATGCAATGAGAGGCTACTAATATGAGATTCAACCTCCTAGATGACCTTAAGGAAGTGGAACCAACTGAAACAAGACAAACACACCTTACACATGTTATCAAAAACATCATCAGGAGGTAACCCAACCTTCCAGGCCCTTGAACCCTAAGGGAGAATTAATTTTTGACCAATTTGAGCCTTAGACATGGGCATTCCAAGGCAAGGTAGCAGCTAAAATCCTATAGCTGCGGGCATGCCAAGGTAAGGTAGCATACAAGGCCCGAATTGTTCAGTTTTGTGCCTAAAACTCTGAGATATGTGCCACCTTTTTAGCCCCAAATCCTAGGTCACTGCCCAGAACTTCATGATACTACAGGAGATGATAAATAACATTAAAAAAAAGGTACATAAGCAATCACATCATCAAGAACTCATCCAGACCCCTCCTAGACATGACAGACATTTCGTCAAACATGTCATAAACATTTCATATATAGGTTTAAACAACATATTTAAACATGGGGGTCTCTTATATTTGAGAATTGCTAAGAAGAATTTCTCCTTTACATCATAAGCTGCAATACAATCTATTTGATCGCAAAAACATTGTGTTTTCATTTACAGGTAAAAACATAGATAGATCCATACATTATCACTGATCAAATACATTCTTATAACCAACATAATAACAATAGAAATACAATGGATACAACAAAAATAAAATCCGTACATACACCGATACATTTTCATACCAAATACCAAAGGAATGAGTTCTTCATTACTAAATGGGAAACCAACCAGAGATGGGACTTCCGTGTTCCACCCGACCATAGATTGGTTGAGCCAAGTCTCAGTTCATCCAATCACACCCATTCCATCTTCCAAGCATGAATGTGGGATCTCATCAAATATATCAATCACAATCAATCCAGGGTTTCTAGAGGTCAAACCATGATTCAGATCTTGGTTTAAATGGACCTCTTACTGCAAATTTGTTGATAATTTCTGCTATAGGTGATGAAATCAAATTCTGTCGAAGAATCATTTGAGGTATTGAATATATTTTTCCAGTGATATAGGACACTTGAAATTTTATGACCTATGGGGTGAGAAAATGATTCTACAAACTCAGAGGACATGTGGCGGCGTAGTGTTCTAGCCAAGTGTAATTTCAATTACTCATATCTCTCAAACCGGGAAACTAAATCAAATTCCATAAAAACCCCATGTGAGATAATAAAAAATAATTTCAAATGAGATATGTTTCACTCTCTACTATGATCTGTGGAGACCGTGGGACTTTCATGAAGTTTATGAAAGATTACTACAAAACATTGAAACTGAAATATGTTTCAAACCTCATAGAGTCATAACCTAAATCTGGATTTATGAAGGAACAAAATAAAATAAATAAATAAACATAAACACAGAGATGTAGCAGAAATAAAACTTCATTCCATTAATGTCAAATGACTGAAATAGGATTACAGACAGAATGGACAAAAACTAGTTAGGGCGATGGTAGCTTATCTATGAGAAGAGATGTGGAAACTACATGCTTTTGAAATGTCTTACAATGAGGCTCAAGGGCCTTTTTATTATTGAAAAATAAGAGAAAACCTTAAACAACCAAAAACCTAACCCGAGGAGATGTAACACCAAGAGTTTATGGGCCCCATTGGGGTTAGTTGGGTAGCCAACTTTCCAGGGTCATAACTTGGTCATAGTATCTCCGTTTCGCACGTATGATACCTCATTGGAAAGATATGTTGGAGTACTATGCCTTTTAGGGGCTCAAAAAGGCTTTGGAAGTTCAGGACTTGAAAAAATTCTAAAAATATTAAATAATAAAATTGATGAATCTGACTAGGTGGAATAGGTGAGTGGCCACCAATATCCACCTGGATCATTCCTCCCCCCTTAGAAAGCAATGGTCCCCATTGTGTGCAGAGCCTCCATGAGAGAGGTAAATTTCTGTTGAACCTGCTCCCTGGTGAACCACTTTCCCTGGTGAAGGAGTTGGCCTGATTTGAAGTGGGTGTAGCTTGCAGTGGGGTCTAGAGAGGTGCTCCTTCTGCAAATGTAACCAAAATGTGTCACCCACCTGGAACTTGTGTGGCACTCGATCTTGATCCTAGTGATGTGTGTAATTGGCATTGGATTTCTCCAAGATGTCATGGAACTGTTGGTGGATGTCAGATAATACACATGTGGATTTTGTCTGTGTTGTCGCATGAGGTATGGCAACATCAGGAAGTGACGCGCCTAGGGTCAGGTCAATGGAGTGCTTGACCTGGCCGTGTAGAGGAACCTCTGTGGGTGAGGAGAAAATGTCCTTGTATTCCTCCACAACTTTGTCCATTTTTTGTTTCCGTGTAGGGAAGCCCTGTTTGGAGTTGTTGGCCATAATCTTCTTCTTGCCCTATGGGCGAGTTGTAATGAAAACAAATATCCTAGTTTTGGAAATAATCTTACTGCGTCGCTTTGCTGTAATCAAAGAGATGGCAGGAGGAAGTACTACCTCCGGTATCTTGTACTAATTATTTCCCAAAGTAATAATAATATAACATGGTCTAGACTCATACACAACATGTCGCCTCCACAAGTATGGTTGGCCCAAAAATACATCAGACACGTCAAGAGGAGAAACATCACACAGTACGTCATCCATGAAGGGCTTGATGTTATACGGAAAGCAACATTGTTGGATGACGCAGAGATATATTCCTTGGTGAATTCACCCAATGGTATATGGTTGTGGGTTTTTTGTGGTTGGTAGGTCGAGTCGCTTCATGACCTCTATTGAAATGAGGTTATTTTGGCTTCTTCTATTGACAAGGAATTGTAGTGGAGAACCCTTCACCCAAATCTACAAATGGAAGAGGCGATCTACCTCCTCTGGATCCTCGGGATCCTCCCTCTGGAGCTTGGTGGTGGAAATAGTGGCACTAGGATCCGCATAAATGATTTTCTTCCCTTTGGATCTAGGTGGATACCGGTGGCCACCCACCTATTCCATTTGGACCCGCACCATCAATTCTTGCAGCTTTTCACATTCAACACAACTTACTATTTTTAGCAGGTTTTCGGGTCCTGCATTCCCAGAGCTGTTTTGGGGCCTTAATGATCCAGGTGGATATTGGTGTCCACCCACCTATTCCATTTGAGCCCCCACCACCAGTTCTTTCAGTTTTTAATTTGCAGCAAAACTTACTATTTTTAGCAGTTTTTCGGGTCCTCAACTTTGAGAGCCATTTTGAGGCCCTAAACGACATTTTTTGGGAAAATCAGGAGCAACATGGGTCCGTGGACCGATGTTGCTCACACCAAAAGTTGTAGTGCTCAGATAGATCTTTCTAACGAGGTATGATACATGTTAAATGGAGATCGTATGTTGAAGTTACGTCCCCAGAAAGTTAAAACACCAATTTACCCAAACAGGGCCCATAGTTCTGGTGCTTCATCTCCTAGGGTTAGGGTTTTGGATGTTTAGATTTCTCCATTGTTTCTCAATAATAAATAGGCCCTTGAGCCTCATTGTAACACAGTTCAGAGGTCTATAGTCACCACATCTCTTCTCAAAGATATGCTATCAACACCCTAGCTATTTTTATTTCCATTATGTCTCTAAGCATATTTCAGTCATTTGATTATAATAAAATGAAGTATTGTTTATGTTGCATCTCTTTGCTTATGTCTATTTCTGTATTTTATTGTGTTCCTGCATAAATACGGATCAGTGGAATCAGTGTAGTCTGTTCTTTCTCTGTTTTTATTTGCATGTCCCCAACGCGGTCAGGGTATAAGGAGTTAGGGCTTGATCTGGTTGAATCCTTGCAAGATCAGCCTCGCAAACCTCCCATGGCAGAAGAAAAGAAATACAAGGGAGTAGTATATCCTATCAAAATATTGCTTGAGGAGGCCCTCGAGAAACAAAGGAACGCGATGATGGATAACTTTGCTTAGATCCTTCAATGACTGCCCACCTACAGCGCATCTACATCCAACAGCCTGTCTGGAGGTGCCACTCCCTTCACGGTACATGTAAACTTTGGCATTCCTATATTTGAAGGCCAGATAGATGCAGACATGGTAGATAGATGGTTAAAATTGCTGGAAGGGTATTTCTCGGTCCATGATTTCTCCGACTGAGAAAATATTATTTTTGCACTCCTCAAAGCCGCTCGCCATGTCAAAGACTGGTGGGAAACCTGCTATGAGCAAGAGGACGAAGAGGAACCCTCTCTGTTCTCGGCCACACCCACTTGGAATTCGTCCTGAGACGGCATCAGGGAACAATATTACCCCATGGGGAGTTATGAGGACAAATACATCCAATGGACCACCCTGCGGTAGCAAAGGGATCAAGATGTGCACGAACTGACGAATTTGTTCCATACCCTGCATACAAAGTTGGGTATTAAATATTCAGAGGGACATTTGGTGCTCAAGTATCGTAGCTATCTACACAAACACATTCAGGAGGAAAAGGAGTTCCTCAACATTACATTGCTTGGCACGACATATCGCTATGCCACCAAGATCGAGCAGAAACTTAAGCAGAAGAAGCGAGGCTTTGGATCTGCGAATCTGAAGCCAGGGAAAGGTGCCCCGAACCAAAAAAAAAGGGGAAAGGCCAAAGCAGAGTGACTCAGAAAAACACCACAAATTCAAAGAAGGACACAGGGAAGTGGTGTGAATTTCATAACAGCCCCACTCATAGCACAAATGAGTGTCAGGCCAAACAGTCGTTGGTGGCCAAACTAAAGGCACCCGAATCAGATGCATTTTCTGATCTTGAGTCAAAACCAGACAAAGTCAATGACAAAGGGAAGAAAATCATTGATGCAGAAGCCAGTGCCATTGTTGCCACGATAAAGATCCAGAGGGAGGATCCCAAGGATCCAGAGGAGGGGGAGCACCTCTTCCATTCGCAGATGTGGGTGAATGGTTCTCCACTACAATTCCTTGTCGATAGCGGAAGCCAAAAGAACCTCATTTCAGCAGAGGTCGTGAAGCAGCTCGTCCTACTGACCATAGCACACCCGCAGCCATATACCATTGGGTGGCTTCACCTAGGGAGATATATCCACATTTGCCAACAGTGTCGCCTTCCGTACAACATCAAGCCATTCACGGATGAGGTATTATGTGATGTTGCTCCTCTTGAAGTAGCTAATGTATTATTGGGCCAACCATACTTGTGGAGGCGACATGCTGTGTATGATTATAGGCCTCGTGCTATTATTATTACTTTGGGAAATGACTTGTACAGGATACCGGAGGTAGTATCGCCTCCTGTCATCTCTTTGACTACTGCAAAACAATGCAGTAAGATTGTTTCCCAAAAAAGGAATTTTATTTTCCTTACAACTCGCTCATAGGGAAAGAATAATATTGTGGTCATAACCTTGAAACAGGGCTCCCCTGCATGGCTACAGCAGATGGACAAAGTCATGGAGGAATACGAGGACATTTTCTCCTCACTCACAGAGGTTCCTCTACACTGTCAGGACAAGGACTCCATTGATCTGACCCCCAATGCACCGCCGCCTGATGTTTCCATACATCCTGCAACTACACATACATAACCCACACATTATTGTCTAAGGCTGATAAAGAAACCAAATTTTCTCAACACATCTAGCATGTCCACCCGCAGGTCCATGACATCTTCAACAAATCTAATACCCATTTCAATAGAATTTTCCTCATCTCGTGGAGGATCTCAATGGAATGGGGACCATTGCTTCCTAAGGAGGGAGGAATGATCCAGGTGGATATCAGTGGCCACCCACCTATTCTATTTGGACCCGCACCATCAATTCTTGCAGCTTTTCACATTCAACACAACTTACTCTTTTTAGTAGGTTTTCGGGTCCTACACTCCTAGAGCTGTTTTGGGGCCTTAATGATCCAAGTGGATATTGGTGGCCACCCACCTATTCCATTTGAACCCCCACCATCAGTTCTTTTAGTTTTTAAGTTGCAGCACAACTTACTATTTTTAGCATTTTTTCAGGCCTTGAACTTCTGGAGCCATTTTGAGGCCCTAAACGACGTTTTTTGCGAAAACCAGGAGCAACATGGATTTATGGACTGATGTTTCTCACATCGAAATTTGTACTCCTTAGATAGATCTCTCTAACAAGGTATGATACATGTAAAATGGAGATCGTATGTCGAAGTTACGTTCCCGGGAAGTTTTGGTGCTTCATCTCCTAGGGTTAGGTTTTTGGACGTTTAGAGTTCTCCATCATTTCTCAATAATAAATAGGCCCTCGAGCCTCATTGTAACATATTTCAGAGGTTTGTAGTCGTCACATCTATTCTCAGAGATACGCTACCAGCACCCTAGCTATTTTTATTTCCATTATGTCTATAAGCATATTTCAGTCATTTGATTATAATAAAATGAAGTATTATTTCCACTACATCTATGTGCTTATGTCTATTTCTATATTTCATTGTGTTCCTGCATAAATCCGGATCACCTTTGTCATTCCCCTTGTCTGGTTCTGACTCAGAATAAGAACATGCATCTAATTCGAATGCCTTCAATTTGGCCACCATCGACTGTTTGGTCTGACACTTGTTTGTGTTGTGAGTGGAGCGATTAAAAAATTCACACCACTTCCATGTGTCCTTCCTTGGCTTTGTGGTGTTGTTATGAATTGCCCCACTTTGGCTTTGCCCCTTTTTCTGTGGTTCGGGGGTGCCTTTCCCTGGCTTCAGATTCGCAGATCCAAATTCTCACTTCTTCTGCTTAAATTTCTTCTAGATCTTGGCAGCATATTGATATGTCGCACCAAGTGAGGTAATGTTGAGGAAATACATTTCCTCCTAAATGTATCTGTGCAAACAGTTGTGGTACTTGAGCACCAAATGTCTCTCTGAATATTTAATACCCAACTTTATGCGCATGGTATGTAACAAATTCATCAGCTCGTTCACATCTTGATCCCTTTGCTGCCGCAGTGTGGTCCATCGGATGTACCTGTCCTCATAGCTCCCCATGGGGTAATATTTTTCCTTGAATTGAAGTATGGGCGATGGTAGCTTATCTCTAGGAAGAGATGTGGTGGCTACGTGCCTCTGAACTGTGTTATAATGAGGCTCAAGGGCCTTTTTATTATTGAAAAATAAGAGAGAACCCTAACCCGATGAGATGTAAAACCAAGAGTTTATGGGCCTCATTGGGGTTAGTTTGGCATCCAACTTTTGGGGGTCATAACTTGGATATAGTATATCCGTTTGGCAGATATGATACCTCATTGGAAATATCTCTCTGAGGACTACGTTGTTTAGGGCCTCAAAATAGCTCTGGAAGTTTAATACCCAAAATACTTCTAAAAATAGTTAATACGAAAATTGATGAAATTGACTAGGTGTAATAGGCGGGTGGCCACCAATATCCACCTTGATCAAACCACCTCAACCCTCAACCAGTGACTCCACCTCACAGTCATAGATCACAACCATCACGGATTGGTCTCTATCCAAGTTGTTCTATGGATTTAGAGTGTTTGTTCCATCAGGGCTTCTAGGACTAGTAAATCAACCCCTATTGTTACAAGGTTTCCTGGACTAGTAACTCAACCCCATTTGATTTCAAGATCGAGAGAGTTTTTCCAACCTAGGCTCCTAGACTAGTAAATCAACCAACCTAGGGCTCTAGAGAATTTTTCCAACCAAATCTCTAGGACTCGTAACTCAACACAACAGTTGTCCGCCAGGCTCTAGAGTGTTTTTCTAACCAAGGCTTCCAGGACTAGTAACTCAACCCATAGTTCTCTGTCGGGCTCAAGAGTGTTTTTCCAACCAAGGCTCCAGGAACTAATAACTAAACACATAGATAAATGAATCATGAGAACCAACTAGAAAACAATCAATGGAAATAAACCCATAACACCATGGCTATCCAGGAAATGGCAAGGCTAGGAAAATCCACATGCATACACCATGCATGCCAAAACTAGTGAGGAAAACATACATGTGACTCAATACCTGCAATCAAATCTCATTGTAGTTGTTGATACCGATGTTTGCTTTCACTTTCCTTCTTTTCCATTGCCTTTTTTCTCCAAATCACCAAATATCGACACTTTCCAAGGGTGATCCAAGAAAACTCTTAGCATCCAAGAGTATGAGAGAGAGAGAGAGAGAATAATGAGAGAGCTCCAAAAATGCACTAAAGAAATTTTACCAACTGATCCTTAGAAGCATTTTTATCAATGAGGCCTCTATTTTCTTCATTTTCCATTATTTTCCTTCATTTTCCTCCTCACATGCAATATGTGACGTTTCACCTTCCTTTTCTACTATTTTCCATTATTTTTCATAAATAAATGCCAATAAATGCCTCGTGCCTTTTCAAAACCTTTTCCATTCATTTTTCATTGCTTTTTCCATTTCCTTTGCCAATTTCCTTAGCTAGAATAAACCGAAGTGAACACCCTATAGGATGTTTTTTCCAACATTCAGCTTAGAATACATGTCCCATCGATCATTGTTATTATTTTGTTCCTTTATTAAATTTTACATGGAAATTTCACCAGGGTTGTTAGAGAACCTTCCCCCTTGGGGGAATACTATCCTCGGTGTTCAACGACACCTACAAACCAACAAACTACTAAAAAAATACATACTACCTATGGAGCTTTATAACGTAGCTCGTTGAAGTATCTACAATGACCATTGTTGAAAACATGACAAAAATATCATTTACTAGAGATTTATAACACATCTCATTATGGTATTTACAATAACAACCACATATACTTAAGCACATTTTATTCAACCAACAAATAACCATACTGTCTCTGGAGCTTTATAAACTAGCTTGATACAATATTTACAATAATATACACATATACACATTTTCTCAACCAAAAAAATAAAAGGATATGATGCCTGTATAAATCAATCAAGGGAATCTAGAGGCTCACACCTCCACCCTCAAAAGTAGCACCAGGATTCACCTCCTTCCCAGGAAATCCAGAATCCACTATCAAATTCAAAGTCGCATCCAATTTCTAGCACTACAATCTTGCGCCACTTGAACCCTCAACGAACAATTATTGGTTCATTTTTCTAGGGGAAACTCCCAATGTGCATCTGATTCCATCTGGAAATGCTAATGACAAAAAAAAATTCCATCCTTGACCTTCCCTTCTCTGTTACTCAGTCCCCCAGGAAATCCAGTCACGCCTTACGTGCAGTGACTCACCTTCAAAGTTTCATTGGCAACCCCCATCCCAGGAAGTCCATCTCTTGGCAAGGTTTCCTCTTATCGAAAGTTCAAACAACCAAGGAATAAACTTACCTCAAAACCATCATACCACTCATATCATGCTCATGGAAATCAATGGACACTATTGGGTACCAGTGTCCCACAATGGCCCTGCTCCTAAAGTGCTTTACCAGCATACTGTTGCATGTTCCAAATCCTTTTTTTGTTGTTGCTACTGCTTGCAATCAGTTTCAACCACCCAACTGGGAATTTCCATGCTTCCTGTACAAAGAAAATAATTTCCATTAGATTCAAAATAAATTGAAATAACTTCAAATAATACCTCCTTGGTAGCTCGTCAATAAGGTAAACTTGCAATCTTGTTTACTTCCTGTCACAACAATTCAAACTGGATGTTTGATCAAATCATCATGTATAAAAATATCACATCTAGTTAGCTCGAAACACAACCATCATAGTTAAAAATCACGAATAACATGCAATCATCATAAACCATAATCATAAATCACATGTAACCATCATAAGTTAGAACTGTAGATCACATGCATAATAAAAATGGAATAAAATGTCGATACTTATCCTTCACCGATCCTTAATTCTGCCTTTTTTCTTTCTATACACATAACGGATCAGTTTCCACACCCGATAAGAATCTAGTGCAGTCTCTTCAATCACGTACACATACACGCAGTGTACATCACAACATGTATACACACATACAACATACAACACCATATAATACATACAACCACGCTGTCATACGACACATATAACTACACTCGATGTATTATACAACATAATGCATAGACCTACACCAGCATGCAACACATACACCTACCCCCGGTGTACAATACAACATAATACATATACATATACATATACGTACACAGAGTACAACACAACAAATACACATGTCATGATACCACAACTACACTATGCACATCATAGTGCCACATGCCCTCAGCACAACATGTATGACATGCACACAATACTACATGTATACTAGTACCATATGCACAACATGTAGATAGTACCACCTGTACACAACACTACCTACACAACATGTGCACAACATCACATGTACACCACACCACCTACACAATGTGAACACAACGCCAAATGTACACCGCACCACCTATACAATGTGTACACAATACTACATGTACACATCACCACATGCAAGACATGTACACGACACCACATGTACACAACACCATATGCACAACATGTACACAACACCACGTGTACAACATGTACATAGCACCACATGCACATAGCACCACATGTAAAATCATGCACACAACACCATATGTACAACACACATACAACACCATATGTACATAGCATTGAATATACAACATGTACATAGCACCATATGTACACAACACCGCATATCCAACATGCACACAACACCATATACACAATAGGAATACATTATTATAGTTACATGTACACATCATCATAGGTAAAATCAGTGAATATACATCATGTGCAACATATACACAACATCAGTACTGCAGATCCATAGACCACACACTAACTTCACATGCAACCTTGCACTTAGTGTCTTTCCACTATCCATGCTTATCCTAGCATTTCGCAGATCACACTACTTTCACTTTTTTGATGTACCCCTCAACATTACCTATCCATAACATAAACATAGGCATAGTACAAGCATATAATATCAGTTCATTTCCACATGATATTGACCTCATATATATATCAGAGTTATTCTATCCAGTTGATTCCTCATAAGACCAATAACCTCTTCATGCCCTTCACCTTCATATGAAATCATTCTTCCACAAGAATGATCCTTGAAAACCTTGTCATGCAGTGACATATATACATAGATACATACACATACATATAATCATTAGCATAAAAAAATAATGATCATGTCAAACAACAACATACATACAGATGTATATACATATAAACATTAGCTGTAAACAATCATGATCCATGACGACCCTGTCAGACACAACATACATGTATACATATAAAAACATCAACATAAAACCATCATGATCCATGATGACCCTTCCAATCAACGACATACATACATACCTACATATATGCATATATAAAAATCGACATAATCATGATCACAACACAATTTCTATATATCATAAGTTCTACGTTAAGAGAACTTCCTTTATTCGTGCACAACATGCAGAATATTGAGAACAATTGTTCCCAACATAGCCAAGGCATTTGTTACCTTAATATCATTTAATTTACCTTTCTTGTCACCTTTCTCATGTATGTATTTCAACCGTCCATTTACCCCAATGGACCCAAGTAGTCCAACCGACTGTCACATTCTTACCTTCGACTGTGCTTACTCATTCACTGAGATCCATTCAGGCCTTACATTACATAGTGGGTACCATAAATCTCTCCCCGAGCTCTGTCAACTCTCCTCTTTCCCAAACCAATTCCCAAGACTCAAAACATAACATACAAGGACAAGAAAAAGAAACAAACAAGAAGAAAACCAAGAAAACCAATAGCAATAAGACACCAGAAACAAAGTGGTATGGCCATACACTAGATGCAATCAAAACCACAAATCAATCATAACAAAATCAAAAAATACCAAAGGCACAATAATTTACAACAAACGCCATGACTCAATCCCCATGATTCCCAGGGAAATCTCAACCTGAGCCTTCTTCAAGATTTCATAACAGCCTCTTTTTCCATGCAATCCCCTGCATCATAATTCCATAAAAACATAAATGTCAGTGCATAAATACACATAGCAATATGCTAGTTACCTTACCTTTTTGGGCCAATCATGTTTCCTTGTAACTGAACACACACATATAAGTCACATGTTCTAAATATCTAGACAACATATCTATTAATTTGGAATCAACATTTACCAAGTCTAAAACCATGTCATAATCAACAATCAAATCACAGTCATCAGTAATAATACATGATGATACAACAATCACCTACTTACACTCAAGTACATATCAATTGTCTTAATTCATACGTGTTATTACAATTGTCTTAAAACAAGATCAATACTTCATGCAATCTTATAGAAACATGCTCTTATCATGTGATTAATAAAACATTCAACAGTAAATATATGACATAATAGACATCAATTCTCAAACACCAAATAGATGACATAATCAAACATTCAAGTACAAAGTAGATGACATAAGCAAGCTCATACCTTAATGTATCTCACGGGAGGCTATCTTGTCTGCAAAATCAATCTAGATTAGCACGATATAACTTCACAACATATCAACCCAATCACAAGGAAGTGATGATATCCATAACCATACCTAACTAACATGTTCACACCCTAAACTCATAAACAATTTCCATTCATGCATACAATCACATATGCACAGTCAGTCTAGACATAATCCAACACACCATCATAATTAGGTCTACTCATGCTTGAATGTCATAACCCTAACCATCAAGTCACTAGCATGTAACAAAAACAAGTTATATATCATGCTCATCAACAAAATGTAACCTAATCATCAAGCTAACTATCATACAACAACAAAAAGTTAACCCATAACATGCTCATCAACAACATATAAATCATAAAACAGCAACAAAAATGCATACCACCACAGGTTTCTATCATTCATGACTATCTAATACATGTACATATAACCACACTAATCAACTAACATCTATAATGTATGTAGCCATAAGATCAATAGAATGAATGGCATACACATAACCATGATGCATATGACTACACTGGTCAACTATCATTTATCGCATATGTAACCATAATAGAATAACAAACATATAAGTAACTCTAATGCTTACAAAAATCATGAATCACATGTGTGCATGCTTGTATGATGATCTTCTCTTACCTCAAAGTCCATTGTTTTCACTTCACTATACCGATCTGCATCTCTTGTTCTATCGCAACCAATACATTAACATCATAACATACAAATATCCTCACGATGACCTAATTTCATACAATGACCTCACGATGCATGACAACATCAACCATGCCAACTTACATGGAAAATACATAAGCGTGAACAACATGTGAGCAATCATGAATGGGCAATGCATGTACCCAAGCATGCACGGATAATGCCCAAGCATGAACATCATGTAACCAAGCATAAACAAGAAATGCATGTACAACATGTAGCATCGTGTAAGCAAGCATACATGGTCAATGCATAAACGTGAACAACACATAACCATTCATACACACATGATGGCACATGTCCCAATGACACCAACAACTTCCCCATGCTGAAATCATTGTAACCATGAGAAACAACACGTGAATGCAACAATCACACATAGACCACAAGAATATTACACACACATGGAACTAACATAAACACATGATCCACACACCACCCATAGGTTCGAGAGTTGAACCATGCTTTGTTACCACTCTGTAACACCCTCTTCCCACATCTACCCAAGTAACCAACCAACTGGGGTAAACATGCGACGAGAGGCTACTAAGATGAGATTCAACCTCCTAGATGACATTAAGGAAGTGGATCCGACGAAAAAAAGAAAAACACACCATACACAGTATCAAAAACATCCTCAAGAGGTAACCCAACCTTCCCCTGAACCTTGAGGGAGACTGAATTTTTGACCAATTTTATCCTTAGCTGCGGGCATGCCAAGGCAAGGTAGTGGCTAAAAGTCTATACCCGCAGGCATGCCAAGGCAAGGTAGCGTGCAAGCCCGATTTGGTCAGTTATGTTCCTGCAACTCCGGGATTTGTGCCACCTTTTTAGCCCCAAAGCCCAAGTCACTACCTAGAACTTCATGAAACTGTAGGAGATGATAAATAACATTAAAACAAAGTTATGGAAGCAATCACATCATCAGGAAATCATTTTTACCCCTCCTAGCCATGACAATAATTTCGTCAAACGTGTCACAAACATTGCATCTACATGTTTAAACATCATATTTAAACATGAGGGTCTCTTACTTATCTGAGAATTGCTAAGAATCATTGCTCCCCTACATCATAAGTTGCAATACAATATATTTGAACATATATACACTGCGTATTCATTTACAAGTAAAAACATAGATAGAACCATACATCATCATTGAATATAAATACAATGGATACAACAACAATAAAATACATACATAAACCAATACATTTGCATACCAAATACCAAAGGAATGAGCTAGCTCGTCATTAATGAATGAGAAACCAACTAGAGCCGGGACTTCCACGTTCCACCCGACCATAAATTGGCTGAGCCAAGTCTCACTTCAACCAAACACCCCTATGCCATATTCCAAGCACGAATGTGGGATCTCATCAAACACATCAATCACAATCATTCCAGGGCTTTTAGAGGCCAAACCACCTCAACCCTCAATCAATGAATCTACCTCATGGTTGGATATCACAACCATCACAAATTGGTCTCTATCCAATTTGTTCTAGGGCTCCAGAGTGTTTGCTTCAACCAGGGCTTCTAGGACTAGTAACTCAACCCCAACTGTTACAGGGCTTCCAAAGTGTTTGTTCAACCAGGGCTTCCAGTACTAGTAGCATATCCCTAGTTGTTTTCGGGATGTGAAGGATTTGTCCAACCCAGGCTCCAGGACTAGTAACTCAACCCACCTAGGGCTCCAGAGCATTTGTCCAACCAAGGCTCTAAGACTAGTAACTAAACCCAGGAGTTGTCCATCGAGCTCTAGAGTGTTTGTCCAACCAAGGCTTCTAGGACTAGTAACTCAACCCACAGTTTTCCATCGAGCTCAAGAGTATATGTCCAACCAAGGCTCCAGGAACTAATAACTCAACCCACAGCTAAAGAAATCATGAGAACCAACCAGAAAACAATCAATGGAAAGAAACCCATAATAAGATGGCTATCCAAGAAATGGCAAGGCTAGGAAAATCCTCATGCTTACACCATGCATGCCAAAACTAGTGAAGAAAACATACATGCAACTCGGTACCTACAATCAAATCCCACTATAGTTGTTGATCCCAATGTCCGCTTGCGCTTTCCTGCTCTTTATTTTCCCTCTTGCTCCAAATAACCAAGTATCCACACTCTCTAAGAGTGCTCCAAGAAAACTCTAAGTATCCAAGAGTATGTGTGTGTGTGTGTGAGAGAGAGAGAGAGAGAGAGAGAATAATGATATTTCTCCAAAAATTCACTGAAAAAATATTACCAATTGATCCTCGAAATCCTTTTTTATCAATGAGACCTCTATTTTTTTCATTTTCCATTATTTTCCTTCATTTTTCTCCTCGCATGCAACATGTGACCTTTCACCTTCATTTTTCTCCTATTTTCCATTATTTTTCATAAACAAATGTCAATAAATGCCTCATGTCTTTTCAAAACCTTTTCCATTGCCTTTGCCAATTTCCTTAGCCATAATAAACCGAAGTGAACACCCACTAGGATGGTTTGCCCAACATTCAGCTTGGAATATGTGTGTCATCAACCGTGGTTATTATTTTTTTCCTTTATTACATTTTACATGGAATTTTCACCAGGGCTATTACAAAATCAATATATATATATATATATATATATATATAAAGATTATAGTCTCCATTATTTAACAAGAGGTATTAAATGTCCTCGAATATGGTTGGCATACATACTTTCCATGATCAAAAGCCAATAATTTCATTGATATATTTGAAAAACATAACATGAAAGTCAAATATGAAAATCGAGAAACTTTTGGAAGATGAAAAATTACAGTTCAACATATTTTAATCCTTATAAAAGAGATAATATATCGTAATATGGTGGAATGATTTGGACTTGAGTTTACGTCAGTGTGTCATGTTGTCATGATTCTTGATGATATGTACAACATCTTCGAAACATTTGACCTCAAAGTTTTCATCGTGGCAATTAAGAGATGGTATCCATTGATAGAGATTTCCTTTTAAAATATATGAAAAGAGTGTACATAATAGTTTATAACAACATATTTCTTGAGAGGTAGAGAAGGTAGGGAAATTTTAGGTTAAGGGTTAATATTAGCAAGTGGGTTAATTTTCCATGTCTTTTATAAAAAAATAGCCCAATTTCCACTTTTTTTGAAAATGGTTCACCAAATTTTATAGTATAAAATTATTTTACCTTTAATATCACTAAATAAATACTATATAAAGTCATTAAAATTTTGACTATTTTATAAAATTGCCCCCAAACATTTTACAATTTTCATATTAAGCACTAGTAACATTGGGAAAAGTTTCTAAACTGTAACTTATATATCCATCGTTAAAATTTTTCTAGATGTATCTAGATTATTATATGGAATTTTCCATATATCTATCTATCAAAAATTTCTTCTATAGAAAGTTTCTTCAATGTAATATTTGATGGAGTGTGTCAAGTCAACTCACAGGCATCCAGGTCTCTTTGGAAAATTAACTCTATTGAAAGTTTCTTCAACGAAATATTTGATGGAGTGTGTCGATTCAACTCACACGCATCCAGGTCTCTTAAAAAAAAAAATTTACCATTATGGAGTCATGGAGTATTATATGGAGTGTGTCTAGTCAATTCATGGGAATTCAAGCCTCTTTAAAAAAATTATTTGTACCATTATGGGGTCATATAGTTGAAAGTGAAAGAATTATTGTATCATATGGAAATGTTGTAATCAATGGAGATGAGAGAAGTGTTACATGAATATTGAATGAAAATAGAAATGTTGCAGTGGAGTTTCATCTCAATTTATGATCCTTCAAAAATGTGTCACTAATGACTCATTTACCATTAAATTTATTTAAAATTTAGAGGTAAGAAATAACATGGGAGATAAAAGCAGATAATATTATTAAAAATTTAATATGAAATCAATCCCAATTCGTTTCTCAAATAATCACACGTAAAAGAGGGAATTAATTATTTCAAATAAATTAGTATACACTAAGTTTTTAATTGAAATGATAGCTATATAACACAATGGCTAGAAAACTAACTTTGATATGAATACAAATATTACCTAAATACATGATAGTGGTTGGATTATGATTACAATGTAGATATCTTAGAACTCGAAGTAGCCCAAATAATTATATTTTTTTCGTAAACCATCAAGCCATCCAATAGATTCACCACCTACAACTGATTATATTTTGTGGTTTACCATCGAACCAGCCAATAGATTCACCACCTACAACTAATTATATTTTTGTGGAGCCAAAAGATTCACCACGTACAACTTACGTAGATTCGATACTTTCAAAGTAATTCAAAATAAATTATTTTTTAACTTTTGTGCTACCCACACCCTTTGTCTCGGCTTTCATATGTTCATTATTTACTTCATTTTTCCCTCATTTCAGTTCCATTGTTTAAGTAACCTCAATGGTACACAAAATATATGAAGAAAATCTCTCTATAACGTTTTTGGTTCAAGAAAAATAAATGAGATCATAACCCATGTTTTCTATGTGCACCATGGTATGAACATTTCATTTATTTTTTCAAGATGGTTGTCACATTCATAAATACAAGATAAAAAAAAAATTACCACTAGCAAATGTTATATCGATATTTACGAAGATTTGGAACCAGATACATAATAAACATTAGACTTACTCATCATAACCATACCATCCTTATGTTTAAAATTGAATTGGACATGTATGTCAATCTCTGCATCTCATATAGTATGGTTTTCTTTTATGTATTACAAAGTTATAACATTTCACTACTCAGAACTTAGGATTAATATAGTTTCATATATACTCTTATCACAAATTTCCAACCTGCCTCATACCAACGAGGAGATAGTTGTCACCTTGCTGGCTATTAAATATTGATGTTACTGATCACTAATGACACCAGACAGTTGGATGATCTGTCGTGCTTTACTGAATTTATTAGTTGGATCTACCCAGTTTTTCCACGGCAGGATCTGGTTGATCAATGGTGTAGGTTTTGGGTGGAAGTTGTGTCATTTACTCTGCCAACCATAGGTAACTTGGCTTTGTTTCCAATTCTTGAGCTGTGTAGTTTGATTTCATTTTGTATTGTTCTCGGCTCCCTTGGGAGTTGTGGCTCCAACAGAGATGAAATTTCTGCCTGCTCCTAAGACTCCGAGATGAGGCCGCATAGTGCTACGATCTGGTGTCGAGGAGTTACCCTAGCATACATGAAGGAGGCTTTGTCATGACCTACAAATTACGTTTTCTTAGGAATTGGGTTGGAATGAGGTAAAAAAATTCTTCTTGACCCCTTTACTGTAATTTAACTGAGTTTCCTTCATTCCTGCTTCTGGAATCCTTTCATCAAGTTTATTTTGTCTTAATACCGAATTGCTCTCCTGCCTCTACGATGACTATCAGCTTCGGGTGCGAATTCCTAGAAGAGAGGAAGTTTTTTGGTTCAAAGTTTCAGGTAATTTGGTTCATAGAAATTTTTCCGTTCACGGGCACAACCCCTCTACCCATTTTTCTTAGTAATAAATAATAATTTTTTCGCCAACGACCTTTGTCTAAATCATTTCTCTTTGTTTTTATTTCATAGGTCTATTTCGACAGGTTAGTAACTCCCCCTAGCTAGCAGGGTTTGGAATTGAAGTTTTCTATGGATTACCGGTGAACTCGGTACTGGCTAATACACCAATATTGATCCCAGGTATTTAATGGCTTGCACAACAAAGGCGGCGGGGATTCTCTTCCGAGGGTTATTTTTTTTAATTTACTTATATGGCTCATAAGCCCCAATAAGTGAATTTTTTTCCCCAACCTGCGATTGGTTCAGGACTCTCTTTTTTTATGTAATATTGATGTAATGTTATTCTCAAAAAGAACAAGAGATTTCTCCAGAACTCAGAATTTTACTTTTTGTTTTCTTTTAATGGAGATTACTTTCATAATCCTAGTTATGAAATGAATTCTGACGTTATCGCTACTGAAATTATGAAATAGCCTTAATAGTGTATTTGCCCAAATAAATTCTATAGTTTTTCTTGGACAGTTTATCTCTTTAAGCTTTGAGTTTCAATGCTACAGCGATAATAAAAAGAATAGTTTGTTTGTCCTTATTGCAAAGAGATAGTACCAAGACTACCCCATGGTCTGGTTATTGTTTTAGTATACTGTCTTTTTTTTTTTAAAACTCAATGTAAATGTACATTATTTGTCTACTCGAGTATATTTTATATGCATGGTTAAGCTTTCTAGCAATGGTTGAGTCTCTCTATTGACTCTTATTCTCTGTTTTGTCTGTTATTCTTATTTATAGCAAATATTGTATGTTGAAGTGTTAATACCTGTAAACTTCGAACCTTGATATTTTGAAAGGTTATATACTATTGTTTACTCCTTCTTATATTGTCTTGGCCCAAATTTTAAAGTAATAATTTTAGTTCTTTTCTTGCAACAGTAACTAGATAAGGTGACCCGACCACCATATTTAGAGTCTGTGTATAGAACTGTAGTGGAGACAGAGAGACGATGTGTCTCATGTAGTGTTTCACCCAGCACCCAAGACCAACAGCTCTATCATTGCTTCTCCAACTACTCAAATTTCTAGTT
Source organism: Pinus albicaulis (assembly GCA_034641835.2). NCBI lineage: Eukaryota > Viridiplantae > Streptophyta > Pinopsida > Pinales > Pinaceae > Pinus > Pinus albicaulis. The sequence continues at coordinate 856,552,799 of CM076580.1, read as the reverse complement.
CCAGGTTAAAAATACCAAAAGCCCTGTATTGAACTAATTTTCAGGTTATACATTTGCTATTAAAGGAAAAATATTTATGAGTCCTTATTTTATTTTTTAAATAAAGAAAGGACTTGAACTAAAATATTAAGAGAGTCCTACATGTTTATCATTGTTCTGTTATTAATTTCCTGTACTTTTACAGACTCAAAGAAAAACCAGATCTTATAATAAGTCATTTTTAAATCAACAGTTCTTTCCGCTCAAACTGTTAATGAATTTTCCTAGCTAAATAATGTCACTAGCAGTTTAGCAAAATATACCTATATATACGTGAAATGAAATGTAATACCGTACTTAATAACTTAGGAAGAAACAAGACACAGATTTACTTATTTGATTAACAGTTTTTAGCTGTGGTCCTCCCAACCATCAAGAGAGGCGATCACGTCCTCTTCTTGCCCCCGTGCTCCAATCCTGGAAGATACGAGCTAACAGTGGATAATTCTACTATGACCTCAGGACACCTAGTCCAGTCAGTACCAGAATCAATTCGAGATTCCTAAAAGTGTTTTCCACTGATCACAACCAGCTCTAGAAATTACCACTCTCCCTTTTCCTCATGCACAGAACCCCTGCTCCTCACTAGGATCAATCTCTTATCCTCAGAGGAACAAATAATTGTTTCCAACTGTTCCCAAATACTTTCCAATTCTTGGAAAAATTCTACCATCAGCTTTTACTTTTTATGAAATTGATTTTCATAACTGCTTTATTATTCATAATTAACCATTAATGAAAAATAACATTTCATCAAACATTTAATAATTCTTTTCTTTTCTTAAACAATAATTTAAAATTGTCTTTTAACTAGTTAACAACTAGTTATTTTTAATGAAGCTGTCAGATCTTCCCCCCGTGGAAGTAACACCATCCTCGGTGTTTCACTCTAGCTCTGCAAAGAGCTCTAGGTAAGCTTCCTGCACGAATATTTCGTCCTCCCAGGTAGCCTCATCAGGGCCGAAGTGCTTCCATTGCACTTTAACCTGGGTGATGACTCGCTTGTGGAGCATGATTTTCCTCCGGTCAAGTATGTGTTGCGGCTCGACCAGAAACTCATCGTCCGGCTTTACCTGCGAACAACAAAATTCCCTGTCAAATTATTATAAATAAAACATATCTCAAGTTAGGACTTTTAATTCTATCCTACTTGTATATTTTTCCAATGTATTACGTGCTTTAAATCATGCACATAACTCTTCAATAGGGACACATTAAACACATTGTATACTTGTATGTGACTGGGTAAATCCAGTAGATAGGCCACAAGTCCTACCCTTTCCAAAATTTGGAAACATCCAGAGAGCCTGGGGGCCAACTTGGCACAAGAAGTCTACTGCAAGGTACTCCTCTTGGGTTTAATCCTCACATATACATGGTCTCCTACTTCGAATTCCCGGTAAGACCTCTTTTTATATGCATAGATATTTTGTCGATCTTGTGCAGCTTTCATATTTTGTCTGATTTTCCTTACTTCTGATTCCATTTCAACAAGCATCTCGTGTCCCAACATTAATTTTGTCTCGGGCCTGCTCCAATTTATGGGTGTGCGACACTGCCTCCCATACAAGGCCTCGAAAAGACTCATCTTCAAGGACTCCTGATAACTGTTTTTGTAAGAAAATTCAACAAGATGAAAATAATCCTCCCATTTGATTGGTTGCTGCATCACATACATGTGCATCATGTCTTCCAATACTTGGTTTACTCACTCTGTTTGACCGCTAGTCTGGGGATGATAAGCTATGCTAAAATTTATTTGGGTCCCCAAACCTGTAAATAAAGTTCAAAATGCTGAGGTAAAATTAACATCCCTATCTGAGATAACAGTCTTCGAAATGCCATGCAGCATGAAGATTTGCTTCATGAATATGTTTGTTATATGTACAATCTTGTAAGTAGACTGCACAGGTATAAAATGGGCAGATTTACTCAATCTGTCCACTACCACCATGATGGAGTCATTTTGTTTTTTGTTCGCAGCAAACCTGTAATGAAGTCCAGGGATATAACCTCCCACTTCCATTCAGGTACCGGTATAGGCTGCAACAATCCTACGGGATGTCGATGCTCCACCTTCACCTGCTGACACTCCAAAAATTTACTTAAATATTCAGCAATATTTTTACGCATACTAGGCCAGAAATAACCTTTCTGATTGCAGTCAGCATTTTCTGGTATCCTGGATGACCTGCATAATTGCTGCGATGGTACTCATTCATTATTAACTCCTTTAGGTCTATATGGTTTGGTAAATATACCTTACCTCTAAAGGTTAGTATGTGATCATCATTTATACCAAACTCAGAAGTGCCTCCTCGCCTTCTGGTTTCTTCCATTTGTTGCCATAGGAATTGATATTCTGGATATTTTTGTGCTTCTTCTTTTACTTGATCTAAGAATTTATTCTCAAACTAATTGTAGTAAATCTCATAAACACAATGCAGCTTTCTGCTCAAAGCATCAGCCACCCGATTCTCCTTTCCCTTCACGTGCTGGATGTCCATGTCAAACTTGCTTAGAAAGGCATTCCATCTTGCATGTCTAGAGTTTAAATCAAATTGCTTGAAGTAACTATTCAAGCTACTATGATATGTCTTTAACACAAAAATTGTACCCAGCAAGTAGTGTCTCCATATCCAGAGCACATGTACTATTGTTGTTAATTCCAAATCATAGGCTGAATACCTTTTCTCGTGATCCTTTAACTTTCTATACTCATAGGGCACTACTTTGCCTTCTTGAGATAGAACTGCCGCAACACCTTCTTTACTTGCGTCTGTACAAACCTCAAACACCTTGCTGGGATTAGCTACGCTTAGCACAGGTGTAGTGGTCAAAAGTTTTTTCAGATTTTCAAAACTGTTCTGACATTCAATAGTCCCCTTGAAAACTTTTCCTTTTCTCTGCAAAGAAGTAATAGGAAAAGCAATTCTGGAAAATCCTTCAATAAATATTTGGTAGTACCCAGCTAATCCCATAAAGGATTGAATGTCTGCCACATTTTTGGGTACTCGCCACTCCATGATTGTTTTGATATTCTCTGGATCCACAACAATTCCTTCTACTGAAATAACATGGCCTAAATACTGAATTTTTGTTTTGAAGAAATCACACTTGCTAAACTTAGCGTACAACTGGTGTTTTATTAGCATTTCCAGCACAATTCTCAAATGCTCTTTATGTTCTTCCTAGTTTTTAGAATAAATTAAAATGTCATCTATGAATATGAGTACAAAATTATCCAGGAAAGGATGAAAAATTCCATGCATTAACCTCATAAAGGTTGCTGGTGCATTTGTTAATCTAAAGGGTAGCACCACAATTTCATAATGCCTATACCTGGTACGGAAATTTGTCTTGCATATATCTTCATCCTTGATTCGGATCTGGTGATATCCAAATCTTAAATCGATTTTTGAAAACATTGTGGCTCCCTTCACCTGATCAAACAGATCATTATTCCTTAGTAATGGATACTTATTCTTGACTGTTAATTTGTTGAGCTGCCTATAATCCATGCACATCCACATGGTTCCATCATTTTTCTTTACGAACAGCACTGGTGCTCCCCATACACTCAGACGAATGTAACCTTTGTCAAGCAATTCCTGTAGCTACATTTTTAATTCAGTTAATTCTGGATCACTCATTCTATAAGGAGCCCTTGACACAGGTGATGCTCCTGGCATCAATTCAATAGTAAAATCAATATCTCGCTTTGGTGGTAATCCAGGAATGCTTTCTGGAAAAACATCCATAAAATCTTGCACCACGGGTATGTTTTCAATCATAGGTGATTTTTCCTTGTAATCAACATATCCCACTTGAATAGCATATATCTAGCACCCCTTCCTTATAAATTTATTCATTTGGGATGTGGTAATTGGACGTAGATGTAAGGGCTTCTTGACTCCCTGAATCTCCTTGCGGGTTCCATCTTGCATTCGGTAGTAAATAATTTTTTCCTTGCAGTCCACTAAGGTCAAATGTTTTTCTAACCATTTCATGCCCAAAAAAACATCGTAGGACCCTAACAGCAGTATGTTCAGGTCTCCTTGTAACTGTTGTTTTGAAATTTCCAAAGTATAGCTTGGAATTTTGGCAGCTACTTTTCGTTTTTCTCCTGTGGCTAGCTGTACCAGCCACGAGTTTTTAAATTTCTGCTGTTTCAATTTACACATTTCCACTATTTTGGGCTAACATAACTTAGACTCGCACCTGGGTCTACCAAAATAGAAACATATTGAGACAATAATTTACCTTCCAGCTCAATCATTGTTGGCTGATAATCTACCTGTCATCCTTCAACACCACATTGATACCAGGGATGTTTCGCGCCACATCACCTACTGTAGAAGCTTCCTGCAAGTTTTCAAGTGTGTCATTTCTTGCTCGCTGTGGACAGTTTTCGTAGTAGTGTGCTTCACCATACCCCCAACACTGTAGAGGTGGCTTGGTCACCTGCCCTTGCTCAGGCTTGTTGGATGCTTCCGTAGGATTTTCTTCTGCTTGTCATCTGGTTCTCTAGTGATTTCTTCCAAACTGTTTACTTACAAAATTATGTGCATAATTCTTAAAGCTGCTGCTTTTGGCGCCTTTGAAATTTGAGTTACTTTTCTGTCCTTTCTTCAGCTGCCAATTTTTACAAACCTCTCCTTTAGCCTTGGACTGCTGATAGCAAATTCGTGCTTTATGAATGGCTTCATCCATGGTTCAGGGGTTTACAAATTCTATTCACTCCTTCATATGTGTTGGCAGGCTGCTCATAAATCTCTGCACCTTAGCCTTTTGCTCTCGAAGATATGGAACATATTGTAACAGCGAGGTGAACTTGGTTATATATTCATCCATGGTCATTTGTCCCAGCCTTAAGTCATGAAATTCTTTATCTTTTTCATCATAGAATCGTTATGTCAAATACTAGTCTTTAAAGTATTGCTAGAACGACTCCAAGGTGACATCTTGTTCCTCAATGTTGCGTACATTCTTCACTTCTTCCCACCACAGAGTGGCTTTCTCTCTTAGCTGATATATGGCCAATCTGACCTTCAGGTTGCTGTTATATTCATACGCCTGAAAATACTTGTTCATGTTTATTAACCATGCCTCTACCACTTCTTCAGCCTCTCCATCAAATGTTGGTGGTTTTATTTTCCGAAATCCCCCCCGAAGCTCTACTTTCTGCTTCTTAACCTCTTGTTGATCCGACACATTACCTGATTCTTCTTCATTGTAATTTTTGTTCTTACTTCGTTGGGATGGGCTTCTTTCCACCCTGTCTATGGTATTGTGTCTTTTTTGTTGTTCATCCTCTTCTTGCATGCCTCTGTCAATACCAGGATGTTCCACTTCCTAGTTTTTCTTATCTGACAGGATTTTTAATATATTTTCCTGCTCTTGCAATATTAATCATTCGTTATCTCTTCAAACATGCACCATTTCCTCCTGCAGTTGTTGTACCGAGTTCAACAGGAAGCTGGTTTGGTGCTACTATTCCTCCAGCAGCCTACTTGTTTGTCGGTGTTGATCGTCATTTAACTGAACCCAAATTTATGGGTTCATTACTAGTTGAGCTTGGGGTTCCTTGGTGTCTTGGGGTAGTGGCTGTGTTGTTCCCCTTCTCATTTGTTGAGTTAGAAAAGTGGAAAAAACAAATAAAACACACAGATGCACAGCAGAAAATAGAGAGACAACAGATTTAACGTGGTTCACCCAACCAATCTAGGCTACGTCCACCAAACAGAGGTATTGGCAGTCTTATTTCTAAACAGGAGATTTACAACAGCAAAGTTTCTCATCTGCACTTCTCTTCCTCTCACCTCACATCCCTCATGCTCATTTGCCTCTACGGGCTTACATTTTATAGCTGGGAGTAGAAACTGAATCATAAATTCAATCACAACAAAAATAGGATGCAATAACTCCACATCAGGATTAGATGCAATCAATTTAGCAACAAATCCTATTTTTTTCATATTCATGAGATTTTCTCCTAATAATAATTTAAGAAATCTCAACAATCTCCACCTTGACAACAATTAGCCTGATACCCTGTTCCATTATTATTTTTATCTTTTCTGCAAGCCAAGAGAAGCCAGACACCATCGTAGCTTCTCTAATAAAATTGGTTTTATGAACATGTCTGCACAGTTTTCCTTTTTATGCACTTTTCCAAGAGAGACTCCTCGTTGAGTGATAACCTTTCTTAAAAAATGGTACTTGATAGGTATATGCTTTGATTTACTATGATAGGCCGGATTTTTAGCCAAGTGAATCGCACTTTGACTATCACAAAATAACTTGATGTTGTCCTGCAACCTACCAAACTCACAAAACAAACCTTTCAACCAAACCGCTTCTTTGCAAGCATGTGAAGCAGCTATGTATTCTGCTTCAGTAGTGGATAAAGCAACAAATTTTTGTAGCTTTGACATCCAGCTTATAGCTCCACCTACAAGAGTAAATACATATCCTGAAGTTGACCTCTTATCCAAATCACCTGCAAAATCGGAATCAACATATCCGCAAACAAATTCACTACTTCTATTATAAGTGATACAATAATCACTTGTGCCTCTCAGATACCAAAGCACCCATTTCACTGCTGACCAGTGTTCTTTTCCTAGATTTTCCATATACCTGCTAACAACCCCAACTGCATGTGAAATATCTGGTTGTGTACAAACCATCGCATACATCAAACAACCTACTACATTGGCATATGGAATTCGAGACATATATTCCTTTTCTTCATTTGTTTTAGGACATAAACTTGAAGAAAGCTTAAAATGGGAAGCTAAAGGGACTGAAAAAAGCTTCACATTGTTCATACCAAACCTTAAGAGTATCTTCTCAATATACTTCTCTTGTGATAACCACAGCTTACCATTGCTCCTGTCTCTGAAAATCTCCATGCCCAAAATCTATCTTGCTGCTCCTATATCTTTCATATCAAACGTCCTAGCCATCTGAGCCTTTAACCTGTTGATCTCAGTTGTGATTTTTCTTGCTAAAATCATATCGTCAACATACAACACTAAGATAATGAATATGCCATTACTTAATTTCTTAAAGTAAACACAATGATCATATTCACTTCTTATATAATTTTGGCTCATCATGAAAGAATCAAATTTCTTGTACCATTGTCGAGGTGACTGCTTCAGACCATACAATGATTTCTTGAGCCTGTAGACAAATTTCTTGTTGAGATTTTGAACAAACCCTTCAGGTTGTTCCATATAAATCTCTTCATCTAGATCTCCATGTAAAAACACAGTCTTAACATCTAGTTGTTGTAATTCTAAATCAAGTAAAGCAACTAATGCTAAGACAATCTGAATTGAAACAATTTTAACAACTGGTGAAAATATCTCATGAAAGTCAATTCCTTCTTTTTGAGAAAAACCTTTTGTGACCAGCCTCGCTCTGTAACTGTCTTCTTTATCATCAACACCCCTTTTCAATTTGTAAACCCGTTTACATCCCACATTTTTTCTGTCTTTAGGAAGTTCCACCAGATCCCATGTGGCATTCTTGTCTAATGCCTTCATCTCATCCTTCATAGCTTCTTTCCACTTATTACTATTAGAACCTTCTACAACTTCCTAATAGCATAAGGGTTCATCATCATTAGCTTTTAAAGCAACTGAAGTAACATAATCATCATACCTTTTAGGAGGATGTCTGATTCTCGTGGACCTCCTTAAAGATGTTTCTAGTTCTTCCACAATTTTCTGAATGTTATTATCTGTAGGAACTTCTTCATGATCTTCATCTGAAAATTGTTCATCTTTATTATCATCAGTATTTGAACTGGTTTCAAACTAAATATGTTGAAACTTAGGTATATTTTCCTGTTTCAATTTATTATCTACATCTGGATTATCAAGTGAAGAGTCATCAAATTTAACATCTCTGTTAATGATGATCTTGTGAGTAGTAGGATACCAGAACCTTTATCCCTTAATCCCATCACCATATCCAACAAAGATATATCTTTTTGATTTAGGATCTAATTTAGAACGCTGATGTTTTGGAATTAGAGCATATGCATCACAACAAAAAAATTTCAATTTAGAATAATCACAAGGATGACCTTTCCATACCTCTTGAGGAATTTTGCATCCTATTGCAGTTGATGGTGATCGATTTATCAAATAGCAAGCCGTAGATACTACTTTTGTCCACAATTCCTTCTGCAAATTGGCGTTACTAAGCATACTTCTTGCTCTTTCTGAGAGAGTCTTGTTCATGCGTTCATCAACTCCATTTTGAAAAGGAGTATAAGCAGTATTTCTATGTCTTTCGATCCCAACTTCCTTGCAATAATTATCAAATGCCTTTGAAGTAAACTCACCACCATTGTCAGTTCTTAAACATTTAATGGTTCTTCCAGTGATATTTTCAACTAATGCTCTAAACTGCTTGAAAACTGTGAATACATCAGACTTTATTTTTAACATATAGACCCACAATTTTCTAGAGAAATCATCAATAAAAGATACAAAATATGACGATCCTCCATATGAGGTTGTAGGAGATGGACCCCAAACATCAGAATGGGTATAATTAAAGATTCCCTTACTAGTATGTTTTCCAGTTTTAAATTTCTGCTTGCTTTGTTTCCCATATATACAATGTTTGCACAAATCTAACTTAGAAGATTTTAAAATAGGAAGTAACATACGATCAGATAAAATTTTTAATCCTCTTTCACTCATATCGCCCAACCGTTGATGCCATAGTCGAATAGAATCACTGTCATTTTCAGATACAGTAGAAGCATGATCTGACTCCGTTCTTCCTTCTAACTAAAAAATATTTCCAACCTTTTTTGCTTTCATTACTAATAGGATTCCTTCGTCATTACTCCACCTTGAATAAAAGTTTTATATCCATTTGTGTCTAGCACTCCTAAAGAAATGAGTTTTTTTCTGAGTTCAGGCACGTGTATTATATCAGTTAATATTTTATTTGTCCCATCAAACATTTTAATCTGGATGCTTCCAATTCCCACAATATTACATGAGACATCATTTCCCATGTAAACAACTCCATCATTAATTGATTTATATGATTTAAACCACTCTCTATGAATGCACATGTGATTGGACGCACCAGAATCTAACGACCAATGTTGATCATGATTAGAAAAAGTAACTGATAACACGTCATCACTCATACCTGAAACGGATGCCGAACCTGTATTTGTCATGTTTGCTTCTTTATTCTCTATCGAAGAGTCTCCTTTGGATGTTTGTTGTCTCTTCCAACATTCCTTCTTCAAATGTCCCGATTTTCTGCATTTAACCAGCACTTTACCTTACTCTTCTTCCCTTTTGATTTTGACCGCGAGTTGTTCTACTTACTGAAGCGTCTTTCTTTAGAACGACCTCTAACCATCATTGCTTCTGATGTAGAGGTTTCTGAATTTGACCTTTTCCTTGTTTCTTCAGATAACAAAGCTCCAACAACATCATCAAATTCAAGGGTTTCTAATGAACTAAGACTTATAGAAGTGACAAAATGATCCCATGACTCGAGCAACGAGCATAATAAAGTTACAGCTTTATCTTCTAATTCAAATTTTACTTCTATACTTTCTAACTGCACCAAGAGAGTATTAAAGGTATTCAGATGATCAGTTATCATCGTACTTTCCTTCATGCGCAAGCTGTACAACTGTCTCTTCAGAAGAATCCTATTGGTTAAGGATTTTGTCATGTACAACTTTTCAAGCTTTGTCCACAAACCAATAGCAGTTTTCTCTAACACGATGTTAAACAAAACATCATCCGCCAAACACAATCGAATGCCGCTCAGTGCTCTTTCATCGACGTCAGTCCATTCGTCATCCGTCATGGCAAAAGGTTGTTTGGCTTTGCCCAAAAGTGCCTTCGCCACACCTTGTTGCATGAGTAGATCATGCATCTTAACTTTCCAGATCTTGAAGTTGTTTTTCCCATTAAATTTCTCGATCTTAAATCGAGCACTTTTTGTTTTTGCCATATTGAGTAGCTTGTGTCAAAAAATCTCCAATTTCAAATCTTAATAAATGAAGATTTTTATTTTTTAATCAAAAAATATTAATTTTGATTAAAAAAATGCACTTTATTTTTAAAAAATGCCCTTTTCCTACAAAAAATGCCCTTGATAAAAAATGCCTTAGGCCCTAGGCCCTAGGCCCATAATAAATCAATATTACAATTCTTATAAACCCCATTTAAATCGATATTAAAAAACCCATTTAAATTGATTGATAAAATATCGATTTTAAATTAATACAATACAAATCGATTTTAAAAATTGCATTAAAACACTTCAATGCAAATCGTTTTAAAAAAAAAAATGGCATTCATGTACCTTCCATCAACATCGACCTGCATTCATACGCACATACCAGCTCATGGTTCAACGGTTCAACACTCTGGCTCTCAGACTTTGGCATTCATAGCTCACGCTTAAACGATCCACGGCTTCTCCACACTTAACGCTGCCAAACATCCTCCATCTCACAGCCAGTAGCTACCATTCTGCGGTTTTCTCCCAACGACTTATCCGCACAAGACATTTTCTCATTGAACCAGCTCCATGTCCCCAGCACGCCAGCCACGCAAAGAAAAAACCCTTGGGCGGAGAATCGATCGATCACAAGAGCTCTGAACTTCAAGAATTTTGCAGGCTTCTGTGTTCACTGGTTGTGTGCAACACATTAATAATTGAGCTTTCGAATTCGGCTCCTTCTCCCGCTCCACAGAAGCAATCAAGAGAACAGACAGCAACTATTTCAACAATACACAATGAATCCACCTCGCTCTAATACCAATTGTTAAGTTAGCATAGCGGAAAAAACAAATAAAACACATAGACGCACAGCAGAAAACAGAGAGACAACAGATTTAACGTGGTTCACCCAACCAATCTGGGCTACGTCCACCAAACAGAGGTATCGGCAGTCTTATTTCTAAACAGGAGATTTACAACAGCAGAGTTTCTCATCTGCACTTCTCTTCCTCTCACCTCACATCCCTCATGCTCATTTGCCTCTATGGGCTTACATTTTATAGCTAGGAGTAGAAACTGAATCATAAATTCAATCACAACAAAAATAGGATGCAATAACTCCACATCAGGATTAGATGCAGTCAATTTAGCAACAAATCCTATTGTTGTCATATTCATGAGATTTTCTCCTAATAATAATTTAAGAAATCTCAACATCATTATGCTTCTAAACTATGTTCATCAGTATACACATAGCTTAATTGTTAGTTGACCCTTAAGGTCTCAGCGTATGAGCGTTGCTCTGATACCACTTGTCACATTCATAAATACAGGATAAAAAAAAAATTACCACTAGAAAATGTTATATCCATATTTACGAAGATTTGGAACCAGATACATAATAAACATTAGACTTACTCATCATAACCATACCATCCTTATGTTTAAAATTGAATTGGACATCTATGTGAATCTCTACATCTCGTATAGTATGGTTTTCTTTTATGTAATACAAAGCCATAACATTTCACTACTCAGAACTTAGGATTAATATAGTTTCATATATACTCTTATCACAAATTGCCAACCTGCCTCGTACCAACGAGGAGATATCTATCACATTGATGGCTATTAAATATTGATGGTACTGATCACTAATGACACCGGACAGCTGGATGATCCTTCGTGCTTTATTGAATTTCTCGGTTGGATCTACCTAGTTTTTCTGCCGCAAGATCTGTTTGATCAATGGTGTAGGTTTTGGGAGGGAGTTGTCTCATTTACTCTGCCAACCCTAGGAAACTTGGCTTTGTTTCCAGTGCTTGAGTTGTGTAGTTTGATTTCATTTTGTATTGTTCTCGGCTCCCTTGTGAGTTGTTGCTCCAACGGAGATGAACCTTCCGCCCACACATAAGACTCCGAGATGAGGCCGCATAATGCTACAATCTGGAGCTGAGGAGTTACCCTAACGTACATGAAGGAGGCTCTGTCATGGCCTGCAAATTACATTTTCTTCGGAATTGGGTTGGAATGCTTAAGTTACAGGTAAAAAAAAAATTCTTCTTGACCCCTTTACTGTAATTTAACTGTGTTTCCTTCATTCCTGCTTCTGGAATCCTTTCATCAAGTTTATTTTGTCTTAATACCGAATTTCTCTCCTGTCTCTGCGATGACTGGCAGCTTCAGGTGCGAATTCCTGGAAGATAGAAAGGGTTTTGGTTCAAAGTTTCAGGTAATTTGGTTCATAGAAATTTTTCCGTTCATGGGCACAACCCCTCTACCCATTTTTCTTAGTTATAAATGCTAATGTTTTCGCCAACAACCTTTGTCTGAATCATTTCTCTTTGTTTTTATTTCACATTTATATTTCGACAGGTTAGTAACTCCCCCTAGCTATCAGGGTTTGGAATTGAAGTTTTCTATGGATTACGGGTGAACTCGGTGCTAGCTAATACACCAATATTTATCCCAGGTATTTAATCTCTTGCATAGCCTAGGCGACGGGGATTCTCTTCCAAGTGTTATTTTTTTTAATTTACTTATATGGCTCATAAGCCCCAATAAGTGACTTTTGTTCCCCGACCTGCGATGGGTTCAGGACTCATTTTTTTATGTAATATTGATGTAACGTTATTCTCAAAAAGAACTAGAGATTTCTCCAGAACTCAAAATTTTACTTTCTATTTTCTTTTAATGGAGATTACTTTCATAATCCTAGTTATAAAATGAATTCTGACATTATCGCTACTGAAATTATGAAATATCCTTAATAGTGTATTTGCCCAGATAAATTCTGGAGTTTTTCTTGGACAATTTATCTCTTTAAGCTATGAGTTTCAATGCTACAGCGATAATAAAAAGAACAGTTGGTTTGTCCATACTGCAAAGATATAGTACCAAGACTACCCCATGGTTTGGTTACTGTTTTAGTATACTGTCTTTTTTTTTAAATCAATGTAAATGTAGATTAGCTGTCTAGTCGGGTATATTTTATATGCATGGTTAAGCTTTCTAGCAATGGTCGAGTCTCTCTGTTGACTCTTATTCTCTGTTTTGTCCGTTATTCTTATTTATATAAAATATTGCATGTTGAAGTGTTAATACTTGTAAACTTCGAACCTTGATATTTTGAAAGGTTATATACTACTGTTTACTCCTTTTATTGTCTTGGCCCAAATTTTAAAGTAATAATTTCAGTTCTTTTCTTGCAACAGTAACTAGATAAGGTGACCGGACCACCATATTCAGAGTCCGTGTATAGAATTGTAGTGGAGACAGAGAGACGATGTGTCTCGGGTAGGGTTTCACCCAACACCCAAGACCAACAGCTCTATCATTGTTTCTCCAACTACTCAAATTTCTAGTTCCAGGTTTAAAATACCAAAAGCTTTGTATTTAACTAATCTTCGGTATATACATTTGCTCCTAAAAGAAAAATATTTATCAGACCTTTTTTTTTTAATAAAGAAATAACTTGAACTAAAATTTTAAGAAAGTCCTACATGTTTATCACTTTCTGCTATTAATTTCCTGTACTCATACAAACTCAAAGAAAAACCAGATCTTATAATAAGTCATTTTTAAATCAACAGTTCTCTCCGCTCAAACTGTTAATGAATTTTCCTAGCTAAACTCTGTCTCTAGCAGTTTAGCAAAGTAATTTTCCTAGCTAAATTCTATCACTAGCAGTTTAGCAAAATATACCTATATATACATAAAATGAAATGTAATATCGTACTTAATCACTTGGGAAGAAACAAAACACAAACTTACTTATCTAATTAACAGTTTTTAATTGTGGTCCTCCCAACCATCATGAGATATGATCACGTCCTCCTCTTGCCCTCGTGCTCCAATCCTGGAAGATACGGGTTAACAGTGGATAATTCTGTTGTGACCTCAACACACCTAGTCCAGTCAGTACCAAAATCAATTCAGGAGCATGATCACAGCCAACTCTGGAAATTACCACTCTCCCTTTTCCTCATGCACAGAACCCTTGTTCCTCACTGGGATCAGTCTCTTATGCTCGGAGGACTAGGTAACTGTTTCCAATTGTTCCCAACCACTTTCTAGTGCTTGGAAAACTTTTACCAACAACTTTTACTTTTTATGAAATTGATTTTCATAACTGCTTTATTATTCATAATTAACCATTAATGAAAAACAATTTTAAAGCAAACATTTAATAATTTCAGTGTTTACTTAAACAATAATTTAAAATTATCTTTTAACTAGTTAACAACTAGTTATCTTTAATGAAACTGTCACAATAGTTGTAGTCTTCTAAGAATATCAAAAGAATAGAAATATAAAATTATTATATATTTCTATATATAATACATGTGAGATATGTTAAAAAAAATTGTGCAGAAATGAGTTCTAGATCTATAAAAATAAGATGTTAGATATTATATGTAAATATTTTTTTAAATTAATTTTTTATTAATAAAATTAATTAGATAAAAAAATATCATAATGTACATCACATGAAATTTATTTGAAAATGAAATGTAAAAAACCTATATTCTTGTCAATTAAAATGAGATTTTTAATGTTTTTCATTATAAATATGTTTCATTGTAATTGACATTAAGATTAATTAAAAATTCCCCTTCAAATTTGATCAGAGTTTTCCAAACAAATACATAATAACTTAAAACGAAAAAAAATCTCCATAACAAAAGAGCTACGTAGAAAGCCCAGAAAATAGCACACTTTTCTATGCAAAGTAATTTTTGATTAAAAATGTTTGATTTCTTAATTAATATCGTAGTTTAATTGGACTGTTTTTTTTTCTAAATTATGGAAATTTTGGTAAGATTTTAAGAAAATCTAGCAGGGATTTTTGTAAATACAGGTTATAGTTATCAAACTTCAATATTTTGGATGTTCTAGCAGTTTTTGATGGTGTCAAATCCATTTCCACCATAAAAAAACATGATTCAAACACTATTATTGCAAGATTTTTTTAAAAAAAATTTGCTCAAATTCCAACTAATTTTGACCGGCCAAAATATTCCTATGGCTCAATAAACAACTCCTTAATTAACCATTTCACTGGACAATCTACCTGTAAATTCATTTTTAATAGAGCTATCACCATGACGTTTATATAATGCTTTGTGGAAATTCGAGACGTTTCCACTTACCCATGATGCTAATAATGTGGATGGCCACACATCAATCATTTATTATATGTTGTTTATCATATCTTAATTAGAGTTGTTTGGTTGGAGGCCGTATGAAAGGAAAGTCTTGTAATATTAATTTAAAAATAAAAATATTTTTATATATTTTTAAAGATAATTATAATTATTATATATTAAAAATATTATTATTTTTAAATTTAATTGATAGGAATATAAAAAGGAAAAAAATGAAGTTAAAATAGTGTAAGAGGTGATTAATTATATTATTTTTATTAATTAAAATTATTAAATTATCTCTTTTTCTTAATTATGTTAAGAAGAAAATGAATATTGCAAAGAATAATAATTAATAAATACTTTTAGACAAATACAAACACCTTCAGACAAAAGAATCTGTCTCTTTTGTAATACTAAGAGAGTTGAAGATAAAAAACAGTTTCCCTTAAATTGTACGGCCAAAAAAAACCTTCAATAATCTCTAAAAATTTCTCTCCCTTCTTTTTTTTATCATAAAAATAAAATATTAAAAAACTTAAATTAATCTCTAAATCTATTTTTTATAATTTAAATTTTATAAACTTAAAATTATAACTTTTAATTTTTTATTCTCATTTTAAAACCACTTAAATCATCGACAACCTGTAAAATATAATATAATACTTAAAAAAAAATATGTACTCACCAAATTAAAAAAGTTTATGAAAAAATCTAACCTGGAGAAAAAAATGAAAATTGGTGTACAGGCTACAAAATTTCTGTGGAATATTAATTTAAAGTACCTCCTTTCCAAAAGCCCTGGTGCTCTTCCTTTCATGGGAAAGCATATTATTTTTCAAATAAATTCACACATACCAACAAATCACGGGCAACATTCACATGGAAGCCCTGTTACTCATTAAATTATATAACATATCCACCTAACCCACTTCTCGAATAAACAAATTGACCTGCAATAATTATTCATTTCAAATCTATCACTTCCATGCCTCAATAAAAAAAATGGCGAGCCTTATTTCGGCTGCTATCCACTCATTAATGCAGTGGCAGATACACTGCCTACCGTTAAATTTAAACAATTTTAAATCTAACGATGGGCAGTGTATCTGCCACCGCATTAATGGGCAGATAGCAGCCTAAATATTGGTTGCCATAAAAAATTATCATTTTTATGCTTTAAGAAAACAATGAAAGCAAATAAACAACGTATTGTGATGAAAGCATTACTGCTTTTCTGCACGTATTTTATTGAAAATATTTGTTTTTAAGCAATTTTTATTTCATTATCAATGAAAGTGAGTTTTTCTGCTTGGAATGTTATAAGGATCCCTGTTTTATTTTTTCAATTAGCTTTTTTTAACCAATATTTGATTGTAAACTATGATTTGTGTTTTTAATCAATACTTGATTCTCAACTTTGTTAATGTTTTTATGTTTTTGTATAGAAAAGGTACGAGAGTTTTAAATATATACCTTATTTCAAAACTACATGGTTTTGGTTTTATTTTAATGTTAGGCTTTTTAAATTAGTTGTGAAAAGGCAAAAGGTAAGATGATTTAAGTTTTGATAACTTTCAGATTGAAGTAGATTTTATATTATTTAAAGATGTAAGTGGATGTTTTTTATAAAAGTAATATATTAAAATTTTATTTTAGTTTTTAATATTTGAATGAAAGATAATAATAATCTCAATTATTCATGTAATTTAATTTAGTTTAAAAATATAAGCCTTTAAGCTTTTGTATGTGTAATTAATCATAAAAAATTGTCACGAGTTAAATTACTAGAATACATATTAATATTTTTATATTAATTAGATTTAATTAAAAAAAATTATTGTTTTATCAAAAATATTATTTTCTATTAAAAAAATCATGTGATTATATTATAAACTATTAATAAGTATATTATTTTTTTAAATGATATTTATACTATATTTTACATAAAATTATTAATTTGTATAATAAAATTGTTCACTTAAACATATAAATGAAATTTATTTTAAATTTTATTTTAAATTTTTTTAAATGATATTTTTTATAAAATGTTTATTTACAAATTTTATAAAATATATTTAAATGATAGATTGGAAAAATATATTAATTATATTTTAATTAATATAAAAAAATTATTTAAATATTTTTATTTAATAAATTTTATTTTATTTTATTATAAAAGAGAAAAGTTCAATGGTTATGGAAAGTATGGGAATGATTATGCATATACTTAGAAACTGGGCTTACAAGCTCTATTTCATTACTTAAATCAAGTTACATATATACATAAGGAATAGTCTCAAGATAGAGAAGCTATCTTAGACGCACAATAATTTGGTTGAGAGAATATCTCAACCTCAACACCAAACTAGGAACTAACCTATCAAATAGGAACAGACTCTATACATAGAGAAAACCACAACTAAAGACAAGTAGGAATTACATATTCCAACACTCCCCTTTAATGACTACTTATCTCAATATCTATCTGCAAAATCTACAACTGGTTCTGTTTGGTAATTACATTGGTTTTGTTTGGTAATTACACTTTGTATCTTGTTCATGTTGTTGTCGATGTCCATATAAAGGAACAACCATCTACCGAAATGCATGGGTTCCAACCGCTGCAACCGCCAGTCTACTAGGAAATCCTTCACATACATGGTTCATCCAACCTCTCAATTAACTCACCCTTCATATAAAATTTCGCCTTATGGAGTCTAAAACCAATACGGCCCACCCAAATGTATCCATCCCGCATAACACACTCTTCTAGGGTGTTAAAAACTCTCTGACAAAGGGAACATATAACAAAGGGGTATGCATGCCTCTCTGGGTCTTACAGCATGTACAAACAATAAATGACTTGTAGATTTGCTTCTAATTACAAACTGTGACTCATACTCTACCATAGTCATGAGTCTATTCCAAGAAACTCACACAAAACAAACTCTCACAAACTTGATTGTCCATCATCCTTTGCACTCGTCATACCATTCATATGCTAGAGCTTTCTCACTTGAATATTTCTGTCATAGATTTTGTACTTTTGAATTTTGTATGTACTGGTCTTGAATCTCCATGCTATACCTGTCATTAGCTAGAGTCGCAAATTCTAACAAAATGACTTCATATTGAGGTCGCGAATATCAATATGTATACAAACTTTCAAGACATATTTCCTTCAAAACAATATAAAAAACACATTCCAAAATCAAAATGTTATTGTGATTTTTGTGCATTAAGACAAAAGCACCAAACACAGCAATTACAAAGCCATAGTTTGAACCCATCTTTATAGTAACGAAATAGCCGCACTGCCATTGGCACTTCAACCAAGGCTACTTGCTCATAAGGCTTCCCATTGTCCCATGTTTCCAAGGCTGCAATCTCGTCATTATGCTTTTCAAGCAAGTCAGCGAACTGGAGCATAATACATGATCTCTCATAAGTAGTCATTTGCGTCCATGGGCCCTCGTCAAAGGCTTTTCGTGTAGCCTTTACAGCCTTGTCCACGTCTTGTTAAGCTCTCTTCAGAGATGGTCGTCTGCATGGCAGTTGTCCCAAGTCTCTGCTTCTAATCTACTGCAGGCGCCAGTAGTAGGCAATTTGACCTCATGAGCTGGTAGCATTACTGCTTCCTCTATTCTTAAGGACAATGCAGTCCCGGAAGATCAACTTCTGGTAGAATTATTAGTGCGAGGTTGGCTGGCTACAAAGTGCTGAGTTGCAGCAGTGGCCTTTTCGATATACCGTCTCCCCATTGCCTGCACACAGATCCTTGTGTTTCCATCCTCTACCAACCATGCAACATAGATCGGCAACAATCCCCAAACCGGCGCTGTCAGGCTTACAGCACTGGATCTCACATAACGCTGCATAACGCTGCAACTTCTCGGTTCAATAGCAATCTACAGATGAGATTATGGCATATCGAATCTGCACCTGGGCACCAGATCAATTCCTGAAAAAAAACTTACTGGACAGATCGAGGATCCGCAGTCACCACGACTCGCGAAATAAAAAATGTTTGCTCTCTCATCATGTAGCCCTTCAACAGGCTGGAATTTGCAGATCCACGGTATGAACACACTGCTCAATCCGCTGGGCAGATCCTCACGCAAATCCACCAATCACACCTCCAAGGATGCCAACTCTAATCAATCTCTCACGCAGCCAATTTTTCTGCAATCGCACAGCTAAACATAGCAACAGGCGATCTCACATAGTCACGATCGATGATCATCAGGTGATCACTCTCACCGTTTCGGGCGTTTTTCTCCTACGCCACAGCAACTCTATCTTCCAGATGGACCATACCCAAGGGATGAAAAGAGCGCCTTGTCTCCAAAATAGAGAAGGGCATGAATGGCACCGACAGCGAATTATTCAACCTCAAGCGGAAATCCGAAAAGGATTACCTCACCTTCCTCGTCGGGTTACGAACCCTCGCCACTAAGGACTCTGTTGGCTTCGATATGTTGGCTTCACTGGAACCTCATTGTCCAAACAAGCACCGTAGGTATGATCTGTTGGCTTCACTGCAGTCAGATTTGTAGCGCGGATATACCAACACCACCTCGCTTCACGTCGGGTTCACCAAAGCAACCAACACATTTCCAATCGACGCACTCACCCAACACAATTCTCCAGCAAAATGAATGGCCTGTTACAATTGAATTATGATGGACACACAACAAAAAACTGTTATTTCCCTCAGCCCAGGAGGGCCAAGGCCAGGCCCAAACGGGCTCTGATACCAACTTAGAAACTGAGCTTACAAGCTCTATTTCATTAATTAAATCAAATTACATATATACATAAGGAATAGTCTCAAGATAGAGAAGTTATATTAGACGCACAATAATTTGGTTGAGAGAATATCTCAACCTCAACACCAAACTAGGAACTAACCTATCAAATAGGAACAGACTCTATACATAGAGAAAACCACAATTGAAGACAAGTAGGAATTACATATTCCAACACATATCATATACGGGGAGATTAAACACTATGAAAAATAAGAGGTTTCTTAAAATTATTTTTCATTTTATTCAAATTGTTTTTTGTTCAAGTTAAGTTGATGTTACTAGTTAAAGATAAATTTTGGGATGATAAAGAATTATGAAGAAAAAGAAAACTAAAATATTATAATGATGAGATCAACTCAATTTTTTAAAATAAAAAATATTTGTTTGTCTTCATTAGTGTGTGAAGAAGAAAAAGGAAGAAATTAGACATGCTAAAATATGAATTAATTCTCAAAACACATTGAGATAAATATGTTGTCACTTTTATAACTTTAAAAGAATAAAAGATTAAAAATATTACCTTTTATACTATTAAAAAAAATGTGGTGTGAGAAAGATCTAGTAGCTAAAAGAAAATTAAGGTATTATAAGGAGGTCATCAACCCTACCTTAGAAGATCAAAAGTATCTCTCTGTTTTAACTAGCTCAAAGAAGAAAATTAATATAGCCAAGATTAGAACGAAACAGGTCATTGGACAGTTCCTAAAACACCATGGATGGAAAGGATCTGCCATCTCTGTGAGAATATGAACATCGAGGATGAAAATCACTTCCTCTTAGAGTGCCCCAGGTACAACCACATTAAAGCTCAATTTCATAATCTTTGTTGCAACACTGACCTTCCTAGCCTTTTAAGATGTCAAAATTATAGTGAGCTCGGGAGGCTTCTCTCCAACCTTTTTGAGCATAGGAATAAAATCTTATATCAAATTAAATAACTCTTTTCTTTAGGTCCGATAGACCAAAGATTGGTCTCAGTGGATGTTAACCATCATCATCATCATCAACATATAATTAAATTAGATCTAAATTTCAAAGTACTTATTATAGAACAACATTTTTAATCTTTTAAGTCAACAGAATTATGATGTTTTTGGAACATTTTAAATACTTTCTAAATAATAATAAAAAAATAAAATACTTTTAATACTTTTTAGGAATCAATAAAATTATAATAAAAAATTGTGAAAAATTATATATATATATAAATAATCAATCTTATTTCTCATTATCAAATTTTTAATATCAAATTAAGAAAAAAAATCTTGATTTAAAAAATAATTTTAAAATAAACTTAAAAAATAAATATAAAATTGAGCTTACAGTGTTTATTAAATAATTAAATTTTTATTAGGTTGTTTATTTAATAATTAATTTTCTAATATTTAGATATAAGGGAAACGGTTATTTAAAGGGTCGAGTGAGTATGTATCAATTTCTTTATATAAAATACAATAATAAAAAAGTTTTGGAAGAGTTAGTGATTTTATAACAAAATGTTTTAAAAGCCAATAAGCTCTTTATGATAAATAAAAGTTTTTTCATTATAACTACGATAATCATAACTTATATCTAGTAAGCTCCTCATGATAAATAGATATTATTATTATTGTTATTATTGTAATTAATAAATAATAAGATCAACCAATCGATACAATAAAGAGAATCTGAAATATATTTTCAAAGTATTCTCTGAATTCAAGCTCCTGTTACATGACTTCCATATATAAAGCAATTGCAGAGAGTATTATGTTGTATCTCTTTATATCGCTTTCAAAGTATTGACTCTTGTACTGGCTTAAATGGAGGACAGCTCTGTCGACTAGATCAATATTTAGGTTTCTTTTTGGTTTTGTTCACAGAGACAAATTCGACTCAGTTAGCGGAATGTTAAAATCTTCTTTATTTTAATGTTTTAATGGGAGCTTTCACTTTGACCAGTGCAGTATTCTTCACCAGTCCCTAAGCGCCAGTCAGTTCTCATCGCCGTCACCGCTCAGGTCGATTTTTCACGGCTCATGTACGTTTTCTTCCCAAAGTTTTAAATAATTAAATGATTTCCAGTCTGCGGAAACGCTGGCACACTTCTTCAATTAAATTCTGGTTTCTTGATAGAAGCTCCCAGGCAGCCCGGTTTAGTCACGCACACGCTGCTCCCTAATTTTCGGCTTTGTTTCCACGGCCATAATTACAGATTTCATTTGTTTAACTTTTTTTAGGGAAGTAAATGCATATTTTTAGTCGGCTTTGAGGGGCTCATAAGAAGTCGTGAGAGGTAATTGGTTGCTTGTTGGCCAACTGGTTACAAGAAACTCTTAATTTATTTTAACTACTAGTATTACATTAATTTGCCGTTGAAAGTCGCGTCATGCATTAAACTTCGTTCCCTTGATGCAGAAAATGTGAAAATTGACTTGGAAATCTGAAGATTTATAAATTTATTTCTGACGGATTTGTGTCATAAAGCTCTGTTCTTGCAACAAAATCCTTGCAACTTAAATGCTGCAGAATTTAACAAAAACATAAAAAGATTTCTCATTTTTGGCAGATTTAGAAGGAATTTTTCATTTTTTTAGTTACAATTCCAAATATCTATGCTGAAGAATTTAACATCACGCAAAACATTTTGCAACTCGGTACCTTCGTCTAACTTTAAAAATATAAAAATAAAAAAAACATATTTAATTTACATTCTTTTAAAAATCGCCAGATTCCTGTCAGTTTATATTAATTCCAATCTACATTCGTAAAGACTCCCTGAAGTTCTCGCCATTGGCCAAGCTGATTAAAATTCCACATGTTCATCTTACCGTAAAATGCTTGCAACATAATTTAGTGGAAATTTAAGTAACCAAAAGACACCTTTAATTTACATCTTTTTAAAGCTCCGTGGCTTTCTCCTCCGTACAATTACAAAAAAGATTCTTGAGAGAGCAGAAATATTTTCCAAGGAAATTCTTGCATATCATTTGAGAAAATATCTAAGCCAATGTAAATGCCTCTTTATATTTATATTATTAATGAAGGTGTTGCGTTTTTTCCTCCTAAATAAAAGAAATTATTGCAACATCAATTCGTGGGAATCTAAAAATTTTTATAATTCTTTAGTCAGTATTGACTTTACTGTCGTTAAACGCTAAAGTTGCATCGGATTTTGAACAGCAAAAACGATAATAACACATTTTATTTTCAGTGCCGGGTGGAGTTCCGGTGTTTGACAGTATGAAAGATACATAAATATAAATGCAACGCCTCGATTATTCTTTTTATGCTCCTTTGACGCTGAGAGGGATACTTAGGTACATGCGCCTTTACTTGCCAATAAAAATATAAGCGCATAATTCCGCTTTTCCTTTCTGGTTCTCACATGGTTCATGATTAAAATATTTAAACCTTAATGGCTTTACCATTCTCATTGTGAGAATAATATAGAATAATGTAAAAATAGAAGTGGTTATGGTTTGTTGAACGAGAGTTTCATAATTAGAGTTTAGTTTCACCAGTTCAGAATTGTTGTCCCAAACTTAAGAATATTAAGTGAATCCCTATGCTATAAATATGTAATATTGTCGTTGAGCTAATGATAAGTTGTGTGAGCTCTGTCTTATGTTTTGTGTGTGTGTTGCATTTGTTTTCGTTATTTAATTTGGTATTAGAGCTCAGATTGAAACTGTTATGCGTGAAAGCCTATTGGCAGAAGAGTAGAGCCTGCGTGTGTGATCTGCGCAGCAGACGAGGTGAAGTGATCATGCTTGAGTAGAAGCAGCCTACGTTTGGAAAGCCGTGGAAAGTATTCTCCATTGTTCAACAGCAGGCACCATATTGATACCATATGAATTATTCTTACGTCGGGGCATTGAAAGCCGCTCTTGCTGAGGTAGTACTCTGCTAACTCATCTAGGATAGTGGGAGTGTAATCCATTAAAGAAGACAGAAATTTGATAAGCACTGCATCGTTGTCCTGCTTTGACTCTACCATGTTTCCCTTTCGTTGCTTGCAGAGGACCTACAAAAATATATTGAATAAGAGAGACCTATGACAAAGTTATCTCACGTTTTTCAAAATTAATTCACATCACGCATCGCAAACTGCCCTGTCGATTCGTTTTCTCGCTTGTTTGTTGTGCGTAGTCTCCATTTTAAATTGCTGCAGATCAAAGGCGTATTGTGAGCCAGACGACCGTGAATCTGATGCATTGTGCCACCATCCATCACAGTTATCTGCGTTGTATGTCATCTGCAACAGAGGGAACGCTATCATGCCAAGAAAGAGGGTCAAGATCGCTGGAAAGACGGTTGCAGAGGTGAAGCTGAGAGGCCACCAACTTCTCTCAAGCCTGCTCTTCCGCGTGAATTATGCGTTTTTTTTTAATATTTGTCCCATTTCATTTTATTCCATCTTTTTGGTGGGCTTTAAACACTGGGGTTTGTTAAAGTTCCGTCGCTGCGATTTTCTGGACGATTTCAGTAGCTGAGCTTCTTTTTCGGTGATTTTATTGTTTGTATCGTGTGCAGAGTGGTTTAATTTTAAGAAAACAATGGCTAATCCTCTTGCCGATTCATATTTAAATGAATCTACTAAACTAGATGGCAAAAACTACGTTAATTGGAAGTTTAAGTTGATCACCGTTCTCGAGGCATACAACCTCTGGACGATTGTCAAAGGTGACGAGCCCAAGCCTGCTACTGCCGCCACGATTCCAGATTGGGATAAGCGAGAAATGAAAGCGAAAGTGTTGTTGCGCATGTCTAGAAAGGACAACATCATTCCTCACATTCGGGACTGTACATCTTCAAAGCACATATGGGAAACTCTCAAAGGTTTGTACGAAACTACTAATGCAAACCGCATTTTATTTTTAAAACTGAAGCTACTATCTATCAAAATAGAAGCCAATGAAAGCATCAGCAACATTGTTTCTAGAATTAAAGACTTAAGCGATAAGCTTGGTGACATTGGTGAAAAAGTGTCTAGTAGCGATTTAGTAACTGTTGCTTTGAAAGATTTAGTCCAAGACTATAAAGTCTTTATTTCAGCACTCTCGATTAGACAAACGCCTCCTACATTTGATGAATTGGCTGGAATTCTTCTTTAAGAAAAAGAGAGAATGAAAATTTTTGAACTGGATTCAAATGATTCTAATTTGGAGTTGATTGAAAAAGGTAAAAGATTATTCCAAGGGAGACCATGGGACAGGAACAGAGGCTGTTTTCAAGCAAATCAGAAAGGTAAGACACATCCTGATTCTTATGTTAAGAGAAATATTGAATGTGATTATTGTGGAAAACCTGGACATCTAGCTAAAGATTGCTATAGAAGAAAGAATCATCAATCAAATCAAAGACATAGAAGGCATAATGGAAATTTCATGAACAGAGACACTTCAGTTACTGATGGATTTAAAAATCTTAAACTGTTTCTTTTTGATGTTGCATTGTCTCCTTAAACTGATGATGAGACTGTTTGGTTCATAGATTCTGATGCATTAGCTCATATGACTTGTAATAAAGAATGGTATGATAAATATTACGAGAAAACTGATGGCACACACATTTACCTAGGAGATAACAGGTCACATAAAGTCCAAGGCTATGGCATAATAAGTGTGTACTTATCTAATGGACAAATGATACAGATTCATAATGTGATGTATGTTTGTTATTAAAAATAATTTGATATATATGTTTCGACTATCACTGATAATAGTTTAAAAGTGGAATTTGGTAAATTGGGGTGTATTGTGAAAGATGTTCAGGATCGCTACAGGGTAGTTTCTGTTACACCATTTTTTGGTCATCAAACCTATTATCATTAGATGGACCCAAGTACACCATGTAAGACCAGTTTTACCCTAAGTAAAACTGCTTTCACTATGTTAAAACAGGAAACCCCAAAAGGAAATATTAAACAAACCCATATTTGTTTGATTTTCCTCATGGAATAATTAATTAAACCATAATTTAAGTATTATTCCCAGTCATGTTTAACCCAAAATCAAAGAAATTAATTAGATAAACCTTTATTTATCTTATTATTTTCTAGGAATAATCATTTAAACCTTATTTAGATGGTATTCCTTGTTAAATATGACCAAATCACCCACAAATAATTAAATAAATCACTATTTATTTAATTATCTTTCAACCACCTCCTTAAATAATTAAATAAATCATTATTTATTTGATTATCTTCTAACCGCTGCCTTAAAAAGATAAATAAATCATTTATTTATTTATTTTTGACAAATTAAGGGATTTGACCCAAGTCGAATACCTTTTCCCTCCAACAAATATAATAAAATATTCCATAAAAAGTGGATCTAGATCTGGTTAACCCATGCACCAAGATCTAGAATGACCCAATATTTTGTTATAAATAGGAGGGTTTTTCCTACCATTCTTCATCTTTTGTTGCCTATTAAATCACTCTGGATCTATACACTTGGTCACATATCTCCATCATTTGCTCCCATTGAGCTCTACTCTTTGCATTGGGTTTTCTACATCAACTAGAGAGAGAAATATTAGATCTGAAGTGCTGAGGACTTCCAAGAACCCATCCCACTGAGGGGAATTGGATACTCCTTCTGGTTTTCCTCACAGGTGCCCCATTAATACAAAAATTCTTTCAAAAATTGTTCTTGTCTTGTCTATTGGTATATGGAGCAAACCCTTGTTTTTACTGCTTAATGTCTTTCCATACATAGATCTGGTATTTTGCAGCTCTTTTCTTGTATAACTAACCGCAGATCTGAAGATATTGGCAGCCACTTTTGTTGTTAGGGCTATTAGTTATGCGTAGCTAAAGTGGTCCTTTTTCGTACACTTCGACAAGGGATTCATACTAACAAATGGCGACTCCACACGGGTTTTAAATTACGACCGCTGTCGTTTTTCATATTCCTGCATATCCAGCTACTTCAGACCCTAGGGTTTCTTTTCAGCTGTTCATTTTTCCTATTTTTATGTTGTTTTTCTCACATAAAACCCTAAAACATTAAAATTTCTAACTTTCGTGTGTTTCTGGCCCTATTGCGCAGGTAAGCGACACCAGCCGCAACTGAGATGGCAACTTTTCTGAAAATCTGCCGCCGAGACAACCGGAACAGGGGGTCACACTTTTTGGCCCTAAACCTACGACCTGGACCTCCAGGTCGCACTTTTCAGCCTGTTTCCTGCGACCTGCACCAAAATCAGGTCAGAAACTGCGACCTGCCATTTTTTCAGCAATTTTTCTGCAATTTTTCTGGGTTTTGCTGCAGCTTCTGCCAGGGTCCTCCAGCCTCTGTCTCAGCCCATTTTGACCAAGTTCTGATCTGTTTTTACTCATCTAAGTGGGAACCTAGCCCCTTAGGGCTTTAGTACCCTCCACTTTTGTGGAAGAGTTTTAAGTTGTTTCAGCCGTCTGTTTTTCAGAGCTTCAGCCTCCTTTTTTCTAGATCTGTTACCTCCCTTTCAGATCCTTTGAAATCAGCCTTTCTTCCTTTCAAATCACCTCCTGTCGTTTTGTTTGGACCTACTTTCTGGGCCTCCCCCTTGCCCCCTCCATTTTTTGCTGATTTCCTTCCTTTTTCCAACCACCTTGCCTCTGTCTCTTGGCTGTGATCTGCACCTCTTTTCAGCAGCTTTATCCTCTAGATCCCTGTCCCTTTTGACCCTAGATCTATTGACCTCTTTTTATGTGTGTTTTGAGTAGATTTTTGCCCTCTTTTAGAGTAGTTTTGAGAGACCCGCCTTTTTGGGTTAGATTGATGCATAGTTAGCTGTTAAATGTTCTGTACTTTCAGCAATCTATATTGTTCTACGCAGATTTCTTTTCAGTTACACATCACACTTTTTCTTGCTCTCAAAACGAAAAGGGTTTAAAAACTAAAATTAACGCACACCACACACTGACCCTAAGTGAAGAAGCACCTGGCTAACACCGCCTGGCAAAGACTCTAAAATCAATTGTCACTGCACCTTATTTTCCCTTGACATCACTTGATTCTGTCCCTTTTTGAACTTGTCAGTTTCCTTATTCCTGTCATCATTGCGCCCCCAAGGTGCCTTTCCCGGAGACTTCTTGGCCTTCATCCTCAGTTTCCGGTTGATCGACCTGCTTCGCCCCGCCGTCGTCGAGCCAATCCACCTTCGAGTCCGCACTCCGACTCCTCTCCTGATTCATCGGGTCCTCCTTCTCCTCCTGGTTCTCCCCCTGTCACCTTCACTATGTTTGGTCCAGGGCCTAACACTAGCGGTTCTCCCGGCCCTAATGCCGGCCCTACTACTAGTGGAACCGCCACAGGAACTACCCCGGCCACCCCTGTGCTGCCGTACATTGCAGGCCTCAGCCTCCCCGATTTCCATCAGTTGATCAATGACCCCATTCACCACAATGCTAACTGGCCCGCTATGCCAACCAAGCTCCCCTCTGACATCCCTAAGTTTGAGGGCCTTAATGGAGAAGATCCAACCAATCATGTCTGATCTTTCCACATGTGGTGTTCCTCCAATTCCATTACCGATGACTCCATCCGTCTTCGTTTGTTCCAACGCACGCTCACTGGCGAAGCTTCTAAATGGTATGTTGAACAAGCCACCTCTACCCATACCACTTTTGAGACTCTTGCCCAAGCCTTTTTGTCGTACTTCCAGCTCCCTCTCCGATACGATACTGGCACGGAGCTCTTGACTTCCTTCAAGAAATACTCTTCAACGCGCCTTTCCACCCATGTTCAGGAATGGCGAAGAAGACGGAGCTTATGTCGAGCCCCTCCCTTCGAAGATTGGGTTTACATGGACTGGTTCCTTCGCACCCTTCCCGCTCCCATTGGAAAAGATGTCGCCTCTCACTTTCCTCAAACTGAAGAAGCTGCCTTCCAAATAGCCTTGAAATATGACCTGATCTACGCTCAATCTGGTTATGTTTATACCGTTCTTCCTGACCTCTCCAGGCCCGGTGGCGCTAACGCCCCGGGGGCATCTCATTTCGCCGACGGTATCGTTGGAGCCCTTTCCCATCCATACGCTCAACCTCCTATGGGCTATGGTCTCCCTCAGAGAGGGGCCAGCTCCTCCAGCACTCTCCCCCCTCCCGGTAGCATGTATCCAGGATATGGCATGCCTCCTCCTTTTGCCCAACCTCCTGCTTACCTCAATGTTGCCCAACCCACCCATTACCCTTATCCACAACCTGGTGCGCCAGCTCCTCCAGCATATGTGCTTCCTCCTCCCTTGCCTCCTCAACCCCAGCACCAGCACCTACAGCCCCCTCCAGGGCAAGTATTTGCACAGCAGGGCGCGACTAATCCCCCTTCTTCTCAAAGAAGGCGGAGAGGCAATCCAAACCAATCTGCCCCTGGTACCCGTGGACCCAATCCTAGTGTGGACCCTCACACTGCCAACCAGCAACAGGGCACTCAACCCAAGCCGGCCAGGCCACTTCGCACAATTAAGCCTTGTTCGTGTTGCGGTGTTTATGGTCATTACACCCACGATTGTCCCCTATTACCCCAGATGCAGCAGATGTGGGAGTCTCAAGCCACATTGCGCAGACAGTACGCCTCCCCTCATGCTCCTCCTAATGTGGCCACTACCCAGCCAGCTGTGTTTACTGATCCTTTCCCTCAGCAAGGATTCGTGGCTACCCAACCGCCCGACAGCCAGGTAGCCACCCCCCCTTCCCTTTCTGGTTCCTCTGATTACCAGATCCTTATGATGCACTCCGATCCTATCCCGTCCGTCGACCTTCACGTTCAAACTCGGTCTCGCCAGTACTCCAAGCCTCCTGCTCAGTCTGCTCCCGAGCCTCCCTCTTCAGGTTCTCCAGAGCCTCTTTCGTCACCCATTGGCCCCTTACATATCCCTCAACCAAAAGTTGAGGTTCATACCAAGATACCTAAGGGCCCACAACATCGAAACGCTGCTCCCAGTCGAGCTGCCCATTTGTATAGCATAGTAGATGATTTGGCGCAATCTCCTGCCGCCATTTCCACACTGGAACTCCTCTAGTCGTACCCTTCCCAAAAGAAGGCTCTACTATCTGCCATGGGCGTTGTAGATCCTGCTGATGACCAAATGATTGTTTTCGACGCCACTCAATTGGACCATCCTCCTCTCCCTCCTTCCATCGCCTTCCAAATCCCAGTCAAAATCCGGAACGCCAACGTGTCCCGGTGTATCATTGATGAGGGGGCATCCACCTACGTGATGTCCACTTTGGTTTGGAAGCAAATCGGATCCCCTGAACTGGCCCCTTCCACGATCACCCTTCAAGCGTGGGAGGGTCATGCCTCCCAGCCCATTGGCCTGTTTCGTAATTGTCCTATCACCCTCGCCGGTAAGACTGTTTGCGTTGACGTCAAAGTCATCGACGCCCCGCTAGATTATAACATTCTATTGGGGCGAAGCTACACCTATGCTATGTCTGCTGTCCCATCCGCAGTCTTTCGCAAGATGTCTTTCCTCCATAATGGAAAGATAGTCACCATTGACCAGTTGACATATCATGAGCCAAAATCTCAGACCTCCCCTGAGACGACCATCTCTTCTGTAGCCAACAAGAAAACCGTTGATTCTTTGACCAGTGTCTCCCCCGGCGTTTACAAAGATTCCTCCCTGCTTGGAACTTTCCCTAACCTCCCCCCCCCTCCTGTCACCGATCCCAGCTCATCGAATGTTTGCATGATGCAATCGTCCCAGGCTGCCCGTAAGCGGCCTGCCTCGGCTAGTCAGCAACCTCCTCCTTGCCCTCCGCAACCCGCTCCTAGCCATTCATCTCAGCCAGCCAGACCTCCTCCTTCTGGCCCTACCCCTACAGCTGGTATCCCTGAACCCCTTTACCCTCCTGGATCGGTTCCTCCTGGCCTTAACCATCTCGAAGCCGTCCCTCCTGGTCATTACCCTGCTGGGCAGATCCCTTTCCTAGCTCCCCCTCCCGGAGTATATTTTGTCCCCGTCATGGCCACCCTCTCTCTCCCTACTTGACCTTGGGCATACCGGTCTGGTACCTTGATCCCCCAGCCGCCACCCCTCCTGGTCATCCCAAGCCCTATATGGATTTGACACCGGTTCAACCGGTCCCCCTAGCTTCCTCCGTTGCCTCTGTGCCCCCAGCACCTCCACAGGACCCTTGTCCTGTCGTGACGGCACCCGGGAAGAAAGGCAAAGCCCGCAAGGGGGCACCCAAAGATAAGACTACCACGACTGACCCGTCCCCTTCGCTGCCCGCGAAGCCTTGCGCTTTATGTGATGTCACCGGTCATGCCACCCATGCTTGTCCCGAGTTGCCCCGTATTCAGCCCATGGTTAAAGTCGCGTTCCCCAAGTCTACGGTCCCTGAAGCCCCCATTCCTTCTCCGTCCGTAACCAAGAACCCCAAGACTCTCCGCACCAACAAGCCTTGTGCTTTGTGCGGCATTCATGGCCATTACTCCCACCATTGTCCTCACCTGATGCACTACCGCGCCTCTTTAGAGGTAATCCGAGAGTATGAGGTTGAACAAAATCAATCCGCCTCTCCTATCCTCGCGCAGTACGCTTCAGGTCAGCCTGAGGATCCCCCCGCTCCCATCGACATTCCCCCCCCTGATGTTCAAATGACGGAGTCTACTGTAACTATTCTTTACCTATCCTCCTCTGTGAGACACTCGGAGCCTAGCCCATCTGCATCCTCCCCTGTTGTGTCCCTTGACCACCCTTTTCCTCCCCATACACGAGATCACTCCACCCGTGTCTCTGTTGACCTCCGCAGCCTGAGTCCTCACCATGCTTTCGATAGCCCTCATATACCACCCTGTATGAGTCATGGTCATCCT
Source organism: Pinus albicaulis (assembly GCA_034641835.2). Taxonomy (NCBI): domain Eukaryota; kingdom Viridiplantae; phylum Streptophyta; class Pinopsida; order Pinales; family Pinaceae; genus Pinus; species Pinus albicaulis. The sequence continues at coordinate 856,520,993 of CM076580.1, read as the reverse complement.
GCCCCTTGCACTCCCTCCTGCGGTTGCCGCCCGATGACTTCTATACACTCACGCTGCCATCATTACCTTTCCTCCCCTCATTTGTTGTCTTGTCACACCATTCTGCAGGACCCCCCGTCCACACCCTTTATCAGTTACGCCGATGGTGCAAGTCGCTACTCCAGGAATCTAGCCTCGGCAGGTTGGGCCATCTTCACCCCCTTGCATGCCCTTGTTCTTTCTAACAGGGTATGCATTGGTTCTGCCACCAACAATCAGGCCGAATATGATGCAGTGCATGGTCTCTTAGCCGATGCCCTCTTTCATCGCATCCTCCATCTGCACGTTCGTTTGGATTCCCTACTTCTTGTAATGCAACTAAATGGTGTTTATCGTGTGCATAACCCTGTGCTGTTTAGACGCTATTTACGAGTGAAAATCTTGATCCGTGCATTTGAAACCATAACTTTCAACCATGTACCTCGAGAACAGAATCACTACGTAGATAGTATTGCAAACCATGTTCTAGATTGGCATTTATCACACACATTTCATACAAGACAATAACATTAATAACCATCAAAAAACGATGCATATCCATAATATGTGTTGCAAAACATGTGTTTAGAGTCCATCTACTCTGATACATACGACATGCCCATAGCATGTTACAAAAAACCCAAAACTGGGGGCACCACTGCCCCTACATACATCATAGGGGGCACCACATGCCCCACCCCTAATCACTATCTGGAGGCTCCCAGGCCAATGGCTCTGCCCCTGCAGCATGTAGATCACGCATAGCCTGACCGGCCATCGCCATGCGCCGCATGACACCTCGCCACTCCGAGGGTAGACCAACACATGGCTCTATGAACTGGTCGTCTAAGTCCTGCCACTGGCACTCTGATACTCCGGTCAACAACCTTTCGCATCTACGGCGGATGTCCTCCAGCAGGGCGGCTGCATCCTCATTCTGCGCCGCTCTCGACCCACTTGGACCTGTAGCTCCAGACGCTGCCGGTCGTCCCATATATCCGGCCGGTTTTACCGGTGCTATATTTGCATACCAAAAGTACATGAATCAGTACCATCAATTACTATTCAAAAACTTTAACATGCCCACACAAGAATAGCAATCTGTCACTTACCATCGGGCCCCAGACTCGACCAGGCGGAAGTGGCAGATCCGGATCTCCACAGTAGCTCATCCCACTATAGGGATAGTCGTCTATATACAATGGCATCTGATCCCAATGGGAAAAAAACTCCGGTCAAAACACTCGTCCGACCGCCCCTCCTCCTCCTCTGCACAGTAGCCGTCCCCAATGGCCCATCCTGGGCTCTCTCGGGCCCCCATCTGGAAGCGGTACACGAGGCCTCAAAGTCGGGATCTTCTCAAAGAAGAAGGCACACAACAAAGTCCCATATGAGCAGTCATTGTTCACCTGCCGCCTGCATAGTGACAACTGTCGCTTTAGCGACACCAACATCATTTGGGCCCACCCATAGTAGGTCCCACCCAGCACACTTTCCACTATCATCATCTGCCCCCCAGTGATGTGTTGGAACGCCTGGTTGCCCAGGATTCGCAGCACAGCTGCGGCCACTGCACGGGTTTCTAGCCTCTCTAGATCCCCGATCGGTATTCGAGTCCCCTTGACTTGGAGACCCGGTCGACAATGACGTTCCACGAACTCCATGATATGTCGCCCCCGCGGCAACACTGGCTGTGTGTTTCCCACCATCCCCAGTGGCGGGAGACCAGTCAGGAAGTACACGTCCTGGACCGTCAGTTCGATCCTGTGCCCCTGCACCACAAAGATCTCCTGATCTGGATCCCAATAACTGATAATCCGGGCCAGTAACGGTTCCCCTGCTCTCATCAATGGGTTCTCCAAAAACTTGAGAACCCCAAATCTAGCCAATACACGGCGGACGCCCTGATCCACCTGGATCTCTGTCCAAAGTGTCCCCAGATCTCTCTCCCTCCAGTTGACCCGTAACTCTGCCATACCTGCACAAACACATCATTTTTGTCAGCGTACAGATCGGGAAAACCATAACCAAACACCAAAACCCAACTTCCAGCCATAAAACAGCACCACAACCCCCTCATCTCCCAGGTCGCAGTTTTCTGCTCTTTTCTGGACCAGGTCGCACTTTTTTCCCTGATACCTGCGTCCTAGGTCGCACTTTTTGCCCCAAAAAGTGCGACCCGGCCGTAGAGATGAAGGAGGGGTTGTTTCTGGGATTCTGGGCCCTAAACTGAAAATGTAATCCATCAAAATGCAAGAGAAAGGTTAGACCTCTTACCTGCAACTGACGGATCGCGATTCCAACGGTCGGTTTGTCCGCTACGTTCGCCGCAAGATTTAGGGCCTTCTCTCCTCTCCACATTCACCATAGCAACAATAGCAAATGAGTGATTTTGGAGGGAAAACTGCCTTATTAGAAGAGAACCTCTGTTTCTTCTTTCGACTGCTGCGACCACACCGTAGCCCCGTTTGATGAACCGTCTGCACTGTTGGAAAGCTCTCACCGAAATCTCAAATGGGTATCTGTTAGTTTTTTGTGATCTGATACTTCACCAAGACACATTTTGTCCAAGAAGGGTCACTTCACCTCTCCTTAAAATCGAATTTCCTCACTTACGACACTTGTACTTGGGGCACCATCTTGCCTCCTTACTTGTCTTCGTTAGTGTTGATTTTTCGTCATGAGTTCCCATCATGTACTCATGTTTCCACGGTCCCCCATTGGGGCCTTTACTGTGTGGCAGCACCATCGAGTCGCCCTTGTTTAGAGCATCCAAGTTGAGTCATCATTCCCTCCATGGAGCCTATACTGAGTCCCTTTGTACCCCACTATAGCCCTCCATCCGTCATTGCTTGGTCTCTCTCTTGTGTCGCACATTATGACCTTCAGTTCCACTGTCCCCCATCCCTGATGATGTTGTGTCAGTCGCTGCCATGTCATTCATGCCCTTTATGCTCTAGCAAGGGAAGTCGTCTATTAGCTACTCAGTCCTTCCCACTTCACTATCATCATTAGTGTCAGTCTGTCCGTCGCTCTACTCTTTTCTCTCATGCCCTAGTTGAGGGTCTCTCATTGCCTCAACTATGGCGGACCTCCTTCTATTGAAATCAGCTCATTCATTCCAGAAGCCAGGTCTAGAGGGCGGTGTACCTTGGTTCCAGCTTCCACTCTTGTTCGGTGCCTCGGATAAGGCAAAGGGATACCTCCTTTCCCTTTGGCTTGATTGTTTCTCCAGCTCCTTTCAGCATGATCGAGATTTGTATCCTTGATGGTCCAGTGATCCAGCAGCAGCTCTTGATGATTCCCGGGCGTGTGTAAGATGTTTCAACCCTCATGAGGGGGTGGCCTTGCAGGTAGCCCCCCACATGCCCGGATGACCTCTTCTTTGCAGCCTTCGATGCAGCTCCAGATATTTGATGATGTTGGCCGTAGCCACTTGCAGCGCCTCTTCGACTTGCATGTATCAGTCAAATTTTGTGAGCCCTTCCCCATTTACAGGGGGCATTTGGGTTGTATTTGTATCTCATGTACTCAGACATTATTGTACAAGTCCTGGCTATTATCCCAGGCACAGCATGTATGTGGGATTCCTCATTGTATTTTTATCTGGCTCATGATTATGTTAGCTGTACTTTATGGTTCGGTCCCTTGTTTACTGGACACACTATTCTTTTGTACTTTGTCTCGGCGGGCATAGGTATGCCTCCCCCGCCACCTTCAGCACAGGTACCCTCTCATAAAAAGAGACTTGTTGCACTTGCGAGTCTCTTCTCCTCAGGGTCTAGTCCTTCAGCACACTATCTACCTCACATTTCTCTCTCTGACACCCCTTTTGTTGTCTAGTGATTGTGTTCTTACAACGTACTTCGGTCATACGATTTACTCCTGACACTCGCACGCTGGGGGGCAATCTGTTACACCATTTTTTGGTCATCTAACCTATTATCATTAGATGGACCCAAGTACACCATGTAAGATCAGTTTTACCCTAAGTAAAACTGCTTTCACTATGTTAAAACAGGAAACCCCAAAAGGAAATATTAAACAAACCCATATTTGTTTGATTTTCCTCATGGAGTAATTAATTAAACCATAATTTAATTATTATTCCCAGTCATGTTTAACCCAAAATCAAAGAAATTAATTAGATAAACCTTTATTTATCTTATTATTTTCTATGAATAATCATTTAAACCTTATTTAGATGATATTCCTTGTTAAATATGACCAAATCACCCACAAATAATTAAATAAATCACTATTTATTTAATTATCTTTCAACCACCTCCTTAAATAATTAAATAAATCATTATTTATTTGATTATCTTCTAACTTCTTCCTTAAAAAGATAAATAAATCATTTATTTATTTATTTTTGACAAATTAAGGGATTTGACCCAAGTCAAATACCTTTTCCCTCCAACAAATATAATAAAATATTCCATAAAAAGTGGATCTAGATCTGGTTAGCCCATGCACCAAGATCTAGAATGACCCAATATTTTGTTATAAATAGGAAGATTTTTCCTACCATTCTTCACCTTTTGTTGCCTATTAGATCACTCTGGATCTATACACTTGGTCACATATCTCCATCATTTGCTCCCATTGAGCTCTACTCTTTGCATTGGGTTTTCTACATCAACTAGAGAGAAATCTTAGATCTGAAGTGTTGAGGACTTCCAAGAACCCATCCCACTGAGGGGAATTGGATACTCCTTCTAGTTTTCCTCACAGGTGCCCCATTAATACAAAAATTCTTTCAAAAATTGTTCTTGTCTTGTCTATTGGTATATGGAGCAAACCTTTGTTTTTACTACTTAATGTCTTTCCATGCATAGATCTGGTATTTTGCAGCTCTTTTCTTGTATAAATAACCGCAGATCTGAAGATATTGGCAGCCACTTTTGTTGTTAGGGCTATTAGTTATGCGTAGCTAAAGTGGTCCTTTTTCGTACACTTCGACAAAGGATTCATACTAACAGTTTCCACAAGTACCAGGGTTGGTGGATTGTATAAATTGGATGTGACAATGAAGCATCATGTTGCATTGACATCCACAACAACATCAACAGCAGAGTTATGGCATCATAGGTATGGGCACCTAAATTACAATGATTTATTGTTGTTGTAAAGAAAAACAATGGTTGAAAGTCTTCATATTATGAAGTGTGAACATTTACCATGTGAAGCTTGTGCACCTGGTAAGCAGCATAAAGAGGAGTTTCCTGTTCATACAGAGAAAAGATAATATGATATACTTGAATTAATTCACACTGATGTATGTGGACCTATGCAAACTAGGTTGCTTGGTGGTGCTTCCTACTTTCTTATTTTTGTTGATGATAGATCTAGATATACATGGGTCTATTTCATACGAAGAAAAAGTGATGTTTTTGAGTATTTTAAAGAATTCAGAACTTTGATTGAAAAGAAAACAGGGAAATACATTAAAATTCTCAGATCAGATCAGGGTGGTGAATATAAATCAGGAGCGTTTAATAGGTATTGTAAATTTTATGAGATCCAACAACAGTTCACAGTACCTCATACTCCTCAGCAAAATGGTGTTGCTAAGAGATGGAATAGAACATTAGTGGAGTGTGCTCGCAGTATGTTTCAAGGTAAAAACATTTCTAATGGTTTCTGGGCAGAAGCCATTAATACTGCTCTTTATTTAAAGAATCGAAGTCCCACTAAGAAATTAACTTTTCAAACACCTTTTGAGATTCTTTATGGTCATAAACCTGATGTCCTTCATTTAAGAGTCTTTGGATGCACTGCCTTTGCACATATTCCTAAGGATAATAGAAGAAAGATTGATGCAAAGTCAATCAAGTGTGTTTTATTGGGTATTGTACAGATCCGAAAGCATATAAACTGTTTGATCCTAGTTCACATAAACTGTTTGCAAGTCGAGATGTGGTGTTTCATGAGAATGTTGATAAAAGTGATACAATGAATGATGCTTGGCATATATCTAATGATAATCATATCAAAATTGATACTTTGGTTAAACAGGAACAAGAACAAGTACACGTACAAGTTCAAGATCAGAATGAAAGCAGCATGAGCACATCCAGCAGCAGTGATTCATCACAAGAGGAAGATTCACCTCAAAGAAGGAGAATCATGAATGGAAATCCAACAGGTATTGTAGAACCAAGAAGGTCAACCCGAAAAACCCAGCTTCCTGCAAGATATAGAGATTATGCCTTGACGTATAATATCATGAATGTCGTAGAACCAGTTAATTATGAACAAGCTAAAGAGCATGAACAATGGAGAAATGTTATGAATGATGAATATGACTCTCTTATGAAAAATCAAACATGGGAATTAGTTGAACTCCTTGGAAACAAAGTTCTAATTGAAAGCAAATGGTTGTATAAATCTAAATTTAAAGCACATGGTAGCATTGATAAATTTAAGGCGAGATTAGTTGTAAAAGGATATGCTCAACAAGAGGGAATTGATTATGAAGATACTTTTGCCCCAGTAGATAAATTGAATACAATTAGAGTACTGATTGCCTTAGCTACAAAACATAATTGGAATATACATCAATTGGATGTCAAATTTTCTTTTCTGAATGGTGATTTAAAGGAAGAAGTTTATCTGGTTCAACCTGAAGGGTTTGTCAAACAGGGATAGGAGCATCTAGTTTGCAGCTTAAGAAAAGTCTTATATGGTTTGAAACAGACGCCGAGATCATGGTATGTATAAATTGATACCATCTTTCATCAGAATGGATTTGTGAAAAGCAAAAATGATTCTAACTCAAGTATGTTAAAAAAGATGAAGAAGGAAATTTTGCTTTAATATCTTTATATGTGGATGATCTCATTATCACAAGCAATGCTTATAAGTTAATTGAAGAAATTAAAATTCAGTTGTCTCGGGAATTTGAAATGAAAGATCTGGGTGAATTGCATTACTGTTTAGGAATTGAGGTATGGAGAGAGCTTGGTAAAACATTGATCAGTTAAATTAAATACACAAAGGAAATTCTTAAAAAGTTTAATATGAGTGATTGCAAAGCTATGTCAACTCCCTTAGAATAGAATGCAGAGTTGTACAAAGAAGATGGAACTAAAGAGGCAAATGGAACTTTATATTTTCAGTTGGTGGGAAGTCTGAACTATCTCACCAGTACCAGACCAGACATTACATACTCAGTCAGTATCCTTAGTCAATTTATGGCTAAGCCTTCAGGAAATCACTGGAATGTTGCAAAGAAAGTTCTCTGAATCTTAAAAGGAACAATCAATTTAGGTATTATGTATACTGATGAATTTGATGTTACACTGATAGGTTTTTCTGATTCATATATCATGCCAATCCAATATATCATGCCAATATATCATGCCAGATCAAAACACATTGAGCTGCAATATCACTTTGTACGAGAGAAGATTGAATCAAATGAAATTGATTTAGTATTTTGTAATACCAAGGATAATATGGCTGATATCTTTACCAAGCCTCTAGATCAAGTAAAGCAACTAATGCTAACACAATCCGAATTGAAACAATTTTAACAACTGATGAAAATATCTCATGAAAGTCAATTCCTACTTTCTGAGAAAAACCTTTCGCAACCAGTACCAGACCAGACATTACATACTCAGTCAGTATCCTTAGTCAATTTATGGCTAAGCCTTCAGGAAATCACTGGAATGTTGCAAAGAAAGTTCTCTGATACTTAAAAGGAACAATCAATTTAGGTATTATGTATACTGATGAATTTGATGTTACACTGATAGGTTTTTCTGATTCAGATTGGACAGGTGTTGACACCTAATCCTATGGATGGGTGTGCATATTTAATATTGTATATTAATTAATATTAGGAAATAAGGAAGGCCAAGAGTCATTGGGAGATGAATCCCAATAGCCTCACCTCCATGTATAAATCCATGTGCATTCTTCAGCTAATACACATTCTGATTTTGAGGAGTTACCTCCTGGTTTGACATGGTATTAGAGCCAGCTCCACTATTGGCATTTCTGCCTGTGGTGTAACTCCCTCTCCTTTGCTCAGTCAATTTTTTATTAATAGTTTTCTGCTGCTCTTAATTGCTAGACTATTATTCTGCATTTTTTTTCTCTATATAGCCCTGACATTTGCAGCTCCAGCTCCTGCAGCTCCTGAAGACACTGCAAATTGCAGGCTCCCCTGCCACTCTGCAACTCAGCACCTGCACACTGTCATTTCAGTTTATTTATAACTCTCTCCCTACAATTCTTCACCTACCCAACGCCTTCCCTTCTCCTTCGCCCCCTCACTTCTATCTCTCCCTGCATTCCCATTCAACTGCGCCCTCCCTTCCCATTCCCCATTCCCCCATACACCAGCGCCCCCTGCAATACCCAGCGCCCTCACTGTCTATACAACGCCCTCACTGTCTATAATCCAGCGCCCTCACTGTCTATAATCCAACGCTATCTTATTTTATGCAGCTCACATCATACCATATATACCATAGACCATATACGTTCAATACCATATACACTGGTCTGTCATATGATTCCGTCGTTTAAAAATCCAACGCCCTGCATATATGGTAAAACGTTGTCCATTGAACAGTTAAAACACTGTCCATTGAATACGTTGTTCCGAGATGGTTGCAAAACGCTCCATTCCATACATACAATGCTATCCACGCCGGTTTTAATGAACGCCGGTCACCCATCTCCTCTCCATATTTAAACGTTGTTCATTGCATATGTATTACGCCCTCCATATACAGCGCTGTCAATACATTCATCCACTCCGCATACAACTGTATTACGCCCTCCATATACTATACCGCGCAGTCATATGATATTACGCCCTTCCATACCATATATTCATGCCCCTCCATACCGTCCCTTTACCACACTCCATTACCGCTCCCTCCCATATTCAATACTGCTTTCACTTTGTATTATACGCCCCCACCACATTACTCCATCTCCTTCATATCATACCGCCCCCTCCCCAATCATTTAAATTTTTTTTTCCCAAAACCAAAAAATAAATAAAAAAAATACATATATATTTTTTTGGTGCAGAATTCAGTTTCTAGAAAAGTGTTTCTGTCTTTTTAAATTCAGTGCTTTAGCAAGAGTTTTTTGTGCAGAATTTAGTTTCCAGCAAAGAGTTTTTTAAACTTAGAGTATTTTTCCAGCAAGAGTTTTTGCCCCTTTAATTGAAATATTTCAAGAGTTGAAAGTTTTTATAGCAGAAATTTTTCCTCTTCAGAAGATTTTTTTTTCCAGCAATCTAATGCATTCTCTCATCTCAATTGTTGGGGTGGTTCTCTCCGGCAAAGAGAACTATCTTGAATGGTCTCGGAAGATTAAACACACACTCATTTTTAATGAGTTGTGGAAAGGAATCTGTGAAGGACAAGAAGAAAACCCACCAGAAAAGCCCACTTCAGACAAAGAGCTTGCCATTTGGGAAAATAAGAACTGCAAGGCCTATGCCTTGATTGCAGCCTCCGTAAGTGAAGAGGTGAGTCGCCATATTTCATCATTCTCAAATGCCTATGATGCCTTGAACAAGCTAAAAGAACTCTATGACTCACATTCAGAATTAGAAAATGTTCAATTGATGATTAAGCTGTTCAGTCTTGAAATGAAGAATGATGATCCCCTTGCTTTAGCTTCATAAGTAAGATCTATAATGCATGACATTGAAAACACTGGTGTAAAAATGGACATATCTCTCATAGCATATGTTAAGGCATTATATCTGACTTACTCACATTATCTTGAGTCTTTGCAAGCAAGTGGAAACTTTGAGCATATCACCTTTGATAAACTTGAGAAAAAGTTTGCAGAAAGAGAGAAAGCTTTTGGGAAGATGACAGTCCCTTCATCTTCCGAAGAGGCTACATACTTGGCACATAGAGAAAAGAGTCATGCTCCAGATTCATCCAGAGGAAGAGGTGGCAGAAGAGGAAGAGGAAGAAGAAACTTCACAGAAAGGGGGGGTAGACAAGCTGACAAATCCAATCTTCATTGCACACGTTGCAATAGAGATGGACATGATGCATCCAAATGCAGGACACCATGGGAGAAAATTGAGAAGCAAAGAAATCAAGACAAAGGTAAAACTAATGAAAAAGACAAAGGTAAAGCACCTAAATCCGCTCACTATGTTCTAGCACATTGTAACAATGGAGTAACTGAAAACCTATTTGATGTTTCATTTACTTCATGGAGAGATGATTGGTTGCTAGATTCAAGAGCAACATGTCACATGACATTTAGAAATTTTTTTTTTAAAGAATTCACTGACAAAGTTGATGGAGCAGTATATTTCGCAGATAAATCCAAACTCAAGCCATTAGGGCTTGGCACAGTCAGGCTTAAACTGCCTGGTCTTCCGGATCATATCCTACATGAGGTTCTATACCTCCCGGAGTTGAAGAGAAACTTGCTGTCCCTGGTCGAAATCCGGCAGCAAGGACACTCAATTCACTTGTTTGATGGCAAGGCAGAGGTTAGAAAAGCATCAGATCACTCACTTGTCATGGAGGGAATAGAAGAAGGGAGACTCTTGAAGCTGAAAGGTTCATCTGCTCATGCTCAAAACTTTGCATTTAGTTCACATCATGATGAAGGTACATTTCCATCAAGTCTTTTATGGCATGCTAGATTTGGACACTTAAATTATGACAGCCTTCGTTTGTTGAAGAAAAAAGGTGTTGATGGACTGCCTACAATTCCTAGAAAACCTAAGGAATGTGATGCATGTATTCTAGGAAAGCATAGCAAACAACCATTTCATGATTCACACTCAAGAGCTCATAGGAAACTTGAACTTGTTCATTCAGATTTATGTGGCCCTATGCCTATCGCTTCTGCAAATGGAAACAAATACATGATGACATTTATTGATGACTACACAAGAATGTGTTGGATTTACTTACTGAAGAATAAGTCTGATGCTTTTCAAACTTTCAAGAATTTTCATGCATGGATTGAAAATGATGCACAAACACATATTGGCTCTCTACGTACTGATAATGGAAAAGAATACACCTCAAACGAATTTGAAAATTATCTTCGTCAACATGGAATCAAACATCAAACAACAATGCCATATAATCCACAACAGAATGGTGTAGCTGAAAGAATGAACAGAACTATTTTAAATATGGTCTGCTCCATGTTATTTTTCAAGAATGTAAAATTGATGTTTTGGGCTGATGCAGTTCTATGTGCTGTTTACATAAAGAATAGGTGTCCTTCAAGTTCAATTAGAAAAAAAACTCCTTTTGAAATGTGGCATGGCCACATTCCTTCGGTAAAGCATTTTAGGGTCTTTGGGTCCACCTGTTATGCCTTGATACCCAAGGGTCAAAGGAACAAACTTGGTGCTAGAAGCAGAAAATGTATCTTCTTGGGGTACTCCAATACCTCCAAAGGATATCGTCTCTATGATGAAGCAAATAATAAGTTTGTGATAGCAAGAGATGTCATATTTCTTGAATCTTCCAAGAGTGACAAGGTTGTTGAGCGGCAACTTGATCGCCTGGACAGATTCACACATGCAAAGTCTTTCCAAGAATTTGATAATGTGATTCCACACCTTGAAGGGGGGATTCCGATATTGAATCAAACCATGGAATCATTTCCTGAACCACACTCTCCCCCACATGAAGAAACAACCACGGATGACACATTGGATGATGTGATCGACAGAATTGGGAGATTGAATCTTGAATCAATCCCAACTCAGTCAAATGACCAGCCTGGGCCATCTCAGAAAGGTCCTCCCAAATGGCTGACAAAGACACTGGAGAATGTTCATCCCGATGAGGTTGGAAAAACAGGAACAAGAAGTTCCACTCAACAAATCGAAGGTGATGTAGATAATTTTGATTCTCCTGTTGATATGGATATTGCTTATAACTGTGAATTGAGTTTGTCTACAGATCATGAACCAACTTCCTTCAAAGAAGCCGCTTCTCATGATGAATGGAAAGAAGCGATGCAGAAGGAGTATGATGCCTTGATAAAGAATGGCACTTGGAAGTTGGTTGATCTGCCTTTGGGAACGAAACCAATTGGCTGTAAGTGGGTCTACAAGAACAAGTACAAAGCAGACGGCTCACTTGACAAGCACAAGGCCAGGCTTGTGGCAAAAGGATTCACACAAAAAGAAGGAGTCGATTATGAAGAAACTTTTGCTCCCACAGCAAAATGGACCACCATCCGGACTCTCTTTGCCTTAGCAGCTCAGAATGGATGGAAAGTCCATCATATGGATGTAAAAACAACCTTCTTGAATGGAGATCTAAAGGAGAAAGTTTATATGTCCCAGCCAGAAGGATTTGTGATAAAGGGTCAAGAACACAAAGTTTGCAAACTTGTAAAATCCTTGTATGGCCTCAAGCAAGCACCACAAGCCTGGTATGAGAAATTGACCGAGCATCTTCTGAAACTTGATTTCAAACATTTTGATCTTGATGATGCAACTTTGTTTGTTAAGAAAGTTGGAAAAACAATTGTATATCTTGTGGTATATGTAGATGATCTTTTGATAACAGGAAACAATGAGAGCTATATTGCATCCATGAAGAAAGAGTTGAAGAAAGGTTTTGAAATGACTGATTTGGGTCATGTTCATTACTATTTGGGTATTGAAGTAATTCAACATCCAAAATTCATATTTATTTCTCAAAAGAAGTACATTGGAGATCTCTTGAACAAATTTGGCATGGATGACTGTAATCCCTTAACCACTCCAATGGAACAAAACTTGAAGCTCACTATTGAAGGGAAGGAATTTGAGGATGCAACTAAGTATAGACAGCTTGTAGGAAGTCTTATCTACCTGACCACCACCAAACCTGACATTTCATTTGCTATTGGAATCCTCTCAAGGTTCATGCAAAAACCTTGTGAAGGACATTGGTCTGCTGCAAAAAGAGTGTTAAGGTACTTGAAGGGGACTCAAGACTTTGGACTCAAATATACACAGGTAGGCAACTTCAGCTTGATCGGATACTCTGATTCAGACTTTGATGGCGACAAAGAAACAAGGGTGTCTACTACAGGTTACACCATGAGTCTTGGATCAGGAGCTGTCTCATGGAGATCCGCAAACAGTCAGTTCCAGCAGATTCCATGACTGAGGCAGAATATGTGGCAGCAGCTGAAGCAAAAAAGGAAATTGTGTGGCTCCTAAAAATCTTGGAACATTTGCAGATGAAACAAATGTACTCCAAACCACTCTTGATCGACAACACTTCTGCAATAAAGTTGGCCAATAACCCAAAGTTCCATGATCGAGCAAAGCACATCAATACAAAATACCATCTAATTCGACATCATGTTCAAGCCAAAACCATCCATCTACATCATTGTTCCACAAATGAGCAAACTGCTGATATCTTCACCAAAGCACTTGGAAGAGAAAAGTTTGAAAAGTTCAGATCGATGCTTGGACTCACCAACATCCCTTCAGATTAAAGGGGGGAATGTTGACACCTAATCCTATGGATGGGTGTGCATATTTAATATTGTATATTAATTAATATTAGGAAATAAGGAAGGCCAAGAGTCATTGGGAGATGAATCCCAATAGTCTCACCTCCATGTATAAATCCATGTGCATCCTTCAGCTAATACACATTATGATTTTGAGGAGTTACCTCCTGGTTTGACAGCAGGAAATCTTGATGATCTACCTCTGACTATGCACACAATCCAATATATCTTGCCAGATCAAAACACATTGAGCTGCAATATCACTTTGTACGAGAGAAGATTGAATCAAATGAAATTGATTTAGTATTTTGTAATACCAAGGATAATATCGCTGATATCTTTACCAAGCCTCTTGGTAAACTCAAGTTTGAAGTTTTTAGAAGTAAATTAGGCGTTGTAGAAAATCCATTTCTACATTAAGGGAGGATGTGAGAATAATTTAGAATAATGTAGAAATAGGAGTGGTTATGGTTTGTTGAACGAGAGTTTCATAATTAGAGTGTAGTTCCACTAGTTCACGATTGGTGCCCCAAACTTAGGAAGATTAGGTGAGTGCCTATGCTATAAATATGTAATGTTGTGGTTGAGCTAATAATAAGTTGTGTAAGCTGTGTCTCACCTTTTGTGTGTGTGTGTTGCATTTGTTTTTGTTATTTAATTCTCATTTCTTCCCTTCACCTTTTTGACCTCCTCCCTCCATAAGAGAAGCTTTTTCACTATTCCTCCTGTCTATGTTTGGCTAATTTCGCACCAGATATAAAACAGAATCTGTCTCTCCTTTTCTTCGATGAGTCCAAAGTTTTCCTTTGAATATTTTCTTACTTTTTTCGTTTACATTGTCATTCTTTTTCATTGCTAAGAATACCAGATTTTATATGAATTTGATGCACTCTAGGGATTTACAGACATTGAAATTTTCCAAGAATACGTACCTTGTTGCGTTTAAAGGCGTGGAAGTCCTCAATTCTTCTTGAAGATTCAGATATTCATTTATTTTCGAGTTATTTTTTTGTTAATCTGAATTTCTCAGAACGGAGAAGTTGCTGTATTAAGATTTTCGCGGTCAGTCATTCTGTCATATAAGATTAAAAATAAAGAAATTGGGAAAATCCGATCAGTTTAAGCTATTGTCATTAATACAGATATTGCCGTCTTTAAATTTCGGAACTTTTGCTCTTTCCAATTATTTTTTGCTATCGTGAACAACCATGTGTCAATAATTAAATTTCGAATAATTTTTGGGTCTTTCTTAGCTACATTGCATTTCATACCAGGTAACTGTTATGCGTATCTCTGCGAAGAATGGATACTAATATGCAAATCCTCATCTTTAGGATGTTTGAATCGCTAAAATGGGTCAATGAACGATTAATTCTTGAGCACAGAGAGTCCGAAATCATTCTATGACCATGATTTCGATTTTGAGCTGGCAAATAAGTTCAGGGATCGAACGAAAGTCTGCAATCTATGGGAGCTTCCAAGTTTTAATTTGATTGACCACTTTATATTTGTGGTACTTCTTTTCTTGTGATCTACTTTTGCAATGAAGTTTTCCAGGAAGTTGTTGCGTTTCCTGCATAGCCGAGAACATAAATCAATGGATATTTTCGAAGAATGGCTTAATGGCTGATTAGTTAGAGTAACCAAATCAATAAGTGTAGAAATTACATCTTTTTTAAGTATTTAGGATGCTTTATATTTTTAGTGGCGTTTTCTTACCATCTATTCTTCGGTAAGGCTCCCGTAGCATTCTTGGAATTTGTCTCTCAGGGATTCTTGCAGTAACGTCTCATTGCTTATTTTTTCTTAATATTGTAACGTATCTTTGTTTATTTATTTTAAGTGTTTTATTTTTATATTGGTTAGGTAGGTACTGTTTACTTTTTTTTCATTTCTATTTGACGTTGGTATTAGTTTATTTGTTGTTTTGGTAGGAGTGGTCTAACGAGAATTGAAGATGGTCAAAATTGGTCGGGGAATTCGGGCAAAAAATTTTAAGAAACCATACAGTGTTTGAATCATGATTTTGATTTTTGATGGTGGAAATGGATTTAGCATTGTCAAAAATCTCTAGGGCACTTAAAATATTAAAGTTTGATAGTTATAAGGTGGATTTAAAAGATCCCTACGGAATTTTTTTAAAATTTAGGGCGTTTTGATATGGGTCAACTTTAAATTAAGAAGAAAAAAATACACATTTTATTGTAAAATGACTATTTCGCTAAATAAAATTTGTTTATATAAATGAATGTTATAAATAATAATGAGGAACTTAAGGAACTTTTTAGAATTGAAATAATCTCAAATCCTTAGGAAATTGGGAGGTGGAAAACCACATGGCATGAATCTAAATTTTACACAAATCTACACAATAAAGTAGGGATAAATATATTTAATTAATTTTATTATATTTTAATTTTATTAATTAAATCTCATATATCTAAATTAAAATTAAGTCAATTTTTTATTTTTAATGTTTTTGAAAATAAAGGATAATAATAATGATAATTTAATTTTAAGATTATAGCTAAATTAAATATTAAATCGATATATGAGATTTTTTCATTTAAATTTTAAAAGGGTATATATATTTTAATCCTCTTTGAATTTGAACCTATAACATTTTACCGAAGAAATACATACTTTTAACTATATATATATTAAATTTATCTCCTTTATATTTATACTTTGTCAATATGAAATTGAGATTTATAATTTCTCTATTCCACATAAAAAAAATGTATGTAAAATAAACAATTCAATAACTTGAAAATTTTCCAAACTATAAATTCATATCATATACTTAGTAGGTAATCCTTCAAATCAAGAGTGAGGAGTGTTTACTTATTGTTTCAAATTGAAAATAGAGAAAATGTTTACTCACTCATTATTAAAGAAAAGTAAAGCATAATGACAAAATTATTAACAATGTTAACGTTCAAGTGATGGAAAAATGATTACATCAATTAAATAACTCACTTTCATTTAAATTAGATATTTCCATTATATATCATTATATATATATATATATATATATATATATATATATATATATCGAGAGAGAGAGAGAGTAATTCGAAGTTTTTTCATTACTCAAAATGCATATACAAAGATGCCAAAATTCATGTGGTCTCACCCCAACCAAGTTTGTTGACCAATGTAATTACCATGCTACATACAAAAATCATAATGCTCAACAGAGAGATCCACAACCTTATAGACCTTACATACCAGAAAACAAAAAGAACTAGAAAGACATCGGTTACCATAATCAATCATCAAAAGTGATTGAAAAAGGATTATAAGGCTCTATTCCTAGAGGAGGAGGAGGACGATACAAGCAGTTTACATGTTGCTCAAAGTGAGAAAGCCAAGCTTCCAAATTTTTGATCTTCTGAGTCAACAGATTCTGCCCACACCAAACAACCACAATTCTTTCACGGACATGGCATTGAAAATAATGGATTTGGTCTAGCTTGGCCATAAATGCCTCGTGTTCCTCCCTTTGAAACTTATCATGAGATTCCACCACGTCTATAACAGATTGGACCATTGCCTAGAACGTTTTAGTTCTCCTAGCATGCTTAGAATATGTGCGTCCAATTGACCCCACACCACCCAGATTGTTTCTCTGCCCCCGTGTGCTCGAGACTCAGACATGATCTGTTCCCCTACGACCGTTTCCTGCTCCACAACCACTCTAAGCTAGGATCCTGCTACCCGTGCCAACCACAGGATCAACCAAAGAACTTCGCCCATCACCTGCTCCACGATGCCCACAAACAAATCCACGCACAATTTCGGCACCGTGACTGCTCCTATCACCATCTGCTCTCACACCACCACCCCAAACTCCATCCGGCACAATTGACCCCTCCCCAAGATGAGACGCTTTTGCCTTTGCCTGAACAGGGGCACACAAGGAACGCATACTTGACTTCATTCTAGTGGTCATGTCAAAACCTAGACCCTCAGGGCTAACCCCAATCCACACCAAGGACCACCTAATCAAACCTGAAACTACACACTTAGAAATGATGCACACTACCAATCGACCACCCTCCACTAGAAACCCAAAATTCCACACTAAAAACAGAGAAGGAAAGGTAACCTAGCGCCACTGGTCACGTCAACCCAAAATATTCGTGAAACAATTAGAAATCCAATCTAGAACTTGCAGAAAACCCCTTTACCTGAAAAATATAGAAGTACACCTCCTAGCTGCACACAAGAAGAAATAGAATTTCAGGCTCCTAGAAACCCAACCAATGCCAAAGCCACTGGGCTTCACCAAAGGGAATTATTCTATCATCATATCCCAAGAAGGAAAAGCTTAGAAATTCCTACGCCAGAGAGCCAATACAACACCAACACTAAAACCTCCTCCGGAGCAAAACTTCCACCACCAGAAGCTCGAGCGCCACTTATAAAAGAAACAAAAAAATTACACAGACAAACAAAGAACCACCACCCGGAATGCCAAAGCAAGAATTCAGTCAAGCCAAAAACATCAACACCCATAACTGACCATATCTTCAAACAACACACCCTTCGACCAAGGAATGAAAGGGAAAGTTTCACCTAGAGGAATAAGGAAAGAGTTGTTACCTTATTGATCTCACTGAAGAAGCGATAAACAAAATATCACTACCATACCCACACGACCTTAAGAAATGAGAATACAAGTAAATTTGAGTGAGCCAAGAAACACCCATACTGCTCCATGCGCCATACTACTTAACCACCGTAACGTCGACGCCATTGATCCTCAAGACAGTACGATTCCTTTGCGCACAGGTGAAGGAATGTGTTTCACACATTTGAATGCAGAGCAATTAACCACAACGTGATGGAAGGGTTAAATGTTTGCCCTCATCCACTCATACCTTATGTGCCAAATGTCATTCTTCATGTGATGCATGGTTCCAAATGTTCGACACCCCCATTGGGGATAATTATTTTATTTTCTAAATACAATTACTTTTGAATTTATTTATAAAAAGTTTCCAGATAATCAAATTCACTTTTAATTAGCATTATTTTTTAAAACTTCACATTTAAATCTTTATATTAATCAAAACTTGATTACCTTACTTTTTACAATTATATTACCTATTTAAATTACTAAGCAATAAGAAATAAATATGAATCACTATAATACATTGAAAATAAATATAAATAAGTAGGCTCATGCAACATATCAATTACCGAAGTCATAAAAACTTTTACAAGAAAAGAGTTCTTATTTTATTAAAATATAATTAATTATCTTCATCTTGGAACTAGGAAAGGTACTAAGGTTTTATCTAGGTTGGTTCTAATAAGTCTAATGTATCGAATATTTATTTATATATCATAAACCAAAACTAAATATATTCATTTTTAGGGTGTGATTATGGAGCTTCATGTTCAAAATGCATGATACCTATGATGTAGTGGGGAACAAACACTTTAAATTAAATTTGATTTAAACAAACCATTTTCGCCATGGCGTTTTACACTAGTGTTGATGCTAGCATATTAATAAATATGACAGTATTTACATTAAATTATGTATTTTTAAATATTTCTTTTAGGTGTTTAAGTGATTTTTTCGGTAGAGAGATATAAAATATTTAATTGAAAAATTAAATGGGCTTAATTTTGATTTTTTCAATCAATTTATAGCTAGATCATAACCTAACCAATTTTTTTATATAAAATAAAATATTTAAATTCTTGGTCAAGTTCATATAGAAATTTTGGCTTTGGGGATTCTTAACATAACTCCCACACAAAATTGATTTAACTAATTATAATGAAGTCTTACTTTAAATCGTGTTCAACCTGAGACATTATTAAGTATTTTTTTGTTTAGGAATGGAAATCCTTGACATAAAGGATTCTTAATTGTGGTTAACTTACATGGTCACTCGTTATTGTATGATCGTGCTAGGTGTGCCAAGGAAACCATAATTACTTCTGGAAAGATGAGAAATAAATAAATGAAAAATTTGATGTCCACAAGGCTAAAGATAGCCTATGAGACCTCTTTTAGAGTGCAAAACTTGAAAAAAGGTATGCACCTCATGAGATTTAATCCTCTTTAAAATAGATCTATATTGGTTCTATATATGCATATAGCATGTGTAAATTTTTATTTTTAAAACTGTATTTTTGAATTCATAAATGGATACAATGCCTTCAAATTTTACTTGGACACTTGGATTATGTATACTACACCACATAAATTTTCAATTCCAAGAAATATTTGCTAGAAAAAATTTAATTTAAATTTAAAACTAGAATTAATGGTTCCAAATTAATTTACTATTTTTAAAATGAGATATTAGCTAAAATTCTAAAACAAACCCCCTTATTTATGTTTATGTTGATTTCAGAATATCTTGGAATCTCACTCCAGTGAAAGATGTTCTTTATTTAATCTCATTATCAACACACACTGACTTTAGCCATTTCCTCTATGAAATTGTATTTTGAGTGTGTCAGTGCCCACGAGGACCTATGGTAATGTTTCTCCTCATTACCATGCATGTTATATATTGGATATAATATGTATATAAGATTTTCACAGAGTTGTATGATTGGAAAAAAATAATTTAGCCAGGTGGTTAGAGCAACATCTGTCAGACAAGCATCGACACAAGTGTGAGGCTATTGCAAGCCTGAACACATTTCTTCCCTTCCATCCTCCACCCTTTATGTTGTGATCTTTCCTTTGCTGCAACATTTTTGCAGTAACATCATAGGCATGTTCAATTCCTTCGGTGTATCTTTGCACCTTTCAAGGAAATTGATAGTAATACATTATGCCTGCAAAAAAAGGCTTATTTTTAGTGGTGTATTCTTAAGATCTAATCTACTTTTGTCATAGGGTTTCCATAGCATTCTTGGATTTTCTCTCTCATGAAATCTTTTAACCGTTCTTTGCTTATTTTATTGGTAGAATAATAATGAAGTGTTATGCATTAAAAAATTAGAGGATTTAGTGTTTTTAAAGGGCATACATAACATAGAAGTTACAATTATAATGGTAAACATCCCATATCTCACAATCATGAAATCAATTTTAATAATATATATATGTTTGTGTGTGTAATTGTGAATGGAGTAATGCAATTTAATCATTGATGGTGGGAAAAATTCAAACCCCGAATGGTGCAATTTACATCATCTTATAATTTCATCATATGGGTTCAAAGTGCTTACAAAAAAAGGATGGGTTCAAGTGCAAAGCTTCAGGTGGATGAAGTCATTGCTTGAGTCGGCGCAACCTTTGATAATAAATATTTGACTACCTTGATCATTTAAAAAAAAAAATTAACTCTATTACAAGGGCAATAGATTGCAGTGAGGAACTGAAGAGAAGGATATGAAAGATGATTAAAAAAAAAAAAAAAATTAATTAAATTTAATTTTTTTAAGGGAAAAAAAATTAGTGCAATTTTTTAGTTTAAACAAGGGAGGTTGCAGGGCAGCAAGTCCCTGCCAATGTCAATATAAAATATAAAGGCCACTGGGGAAGCCACCCTTCACTACCAATGTCAAAAGAAAATATAAAATCCACCGAAGAAGCCATCATTCACTCTGCAATAGAACCTTGCACTTTGAGCATAATTAGGCTCCTCATGTGTCAATATTTCTCTTTAAATAGCGTGTCAATAGTTCCTTAAGGATTATATTGAGAGGGTACAAATTTTTTAAAATTACGAAGAACAGTTGGAGATGTCATCCATTTCGAAATTCTGAGATTAGGAAGCGTTTTTCTTGAAACGTTTCCACCTTTACTTGAAGAGATGAAGAACTTTGAGGAATTGAAAATTTGGTATTTCTGGACATGTTTTCCAAATTCCATTGGATTGTTGACTCAGTTGACTGAGAGAGTAGAGGATTTTCTAGTATGTGAAGTCCCATTTACAAAATTTGAATTGAAAAGAGAGGACATTAACAGAGTTGAAGCCCAAGAACTTTGAGTAGTCTGTCATCTTCCTTGGTTCGGCTCCAGTGTCTCAAATTGTACAACACAAAATTATGAGATGTATCATTAGATGAAGGTATTGGCCCCAACCTTCAACGTCTCCAAATCATGAGGTGTAATGATTTGGTAACAGTTGAAAGATTTCCATATACAATTGTATAGTCGGACTTCTATCTATGTTATAATTTTAGGATTGGAAACGGTTTATGCTATAATTTGACATTGCATTGGCTTCATAATATGTGAACATAAAACCAAAATCCGACCAAAATTATTTGAAATTCTCATAGATGTTAGATTTTATACATTAAGCATTACCAAGAAATCAATACATAACCTTGAATAATGATAAGGCTTGCATGTGATACAGATTGGTAGTTGTTAGATATAAAAATCCAGGAAGCATTCGATCTCACCTGAATCACCCCATATTTTGTCGAGGCAGTTTTTGTTGTTTTATTTTCACTATATAAAACAGTTTTCCAATGAATACAGGGATGTGTGCAAGAAAAAGTAGAAAATAAAGTGACACCCCTCACTTATCGTTGTGTATTTTCATGACTAGGAGCACATATGGATCTTAGCCATTCCCTTTAGACCTTACCACAACCATTCTATCCCTTCATTTGACCTAGATTGACCCAGGAATCCATATCAACCTACACTAAATTGAACATGAAACTCTAGAGGTACATAAAGCTACACCGCAACACTTATGAAGCTTAAAAATCAAAGTGTAAGCATGCAAAATATGAAAGTGTATGTGCAAATGTTGAATCTTTATTTTTTATTATTATTTTTAAAATGAATTAAAGTTATAATATGAAATAGCATAGAAACCAACAAAATAAAAGAACACTTAGCATGTTCCATGCATTATTGTTAAATATTTCAATTTGTGCCAACTGTGTACCATGCAGATGACGGTTATGGGAGAAGCATATGGAAAATATAATTAAGTGAATAGGTAAGTGATGGTTATGGGAGCCACATATTGAAAATATAATTAAGTGAATAGGTAGCTTGATGCATGTTGCCTTGTAAAATTTCTTCTTAAACACCTCATGCACATAAAAAACTACTTATGAAATGCCTCATGCCCATAAAAAACAGCTTCTTAAATGCCTCATGCACATAAAGTACTGGTTGGTCGAGTGGCGTGTCAAAATCCCTTCATGTTTCATCAAATGAGCCATAAGTTCTATCATTGCCTTGTTTTGCAGGGGTCGCTGCTGGGAGAAGTGACAATTGGGAAGCGAATGTAAGTGGTCTCAAATTCGCTAATTGAACAACAGAGGATTCTAAAACAAGCTTCCAGAATAGGTTTTCCCAGTCATCTCAATGACTTGGTATAGCTCAGGGTGATTTTGAACAAAGAGAGCAAGATGGGATGAGAAGTGATGGTGTAACATAAGTCTACCACAGTAAGCTCGGGTTGTCGTAAAAGACCAAGGGAATCTGCAGTAAAAATGTAACCAGTCTTGGAAATTGAATTTTCTTTATAAATGATTAAGTGAACAAACAGAAAATAGTATTGAGTATACTTCTAATTTTTTCCCAGTCCTAAAGCTGCCTCTGCTTACCAGATTTCCTGATGGCAGTGATGGTGCAGGCATTAAGGAGAGCCTTTCAAATTTATCAACAGTGGTTTGTAACTCCGGAGGAGTCGGATTCAATTCTTCACTTTCATTTTCATTCATCAAATTTGACAAATTTTATTAATGAAATCTACCAAAGTTATATAAAATTTCTACAATATGATCTTTGGCTTTAAATAAAGTGCTTCTAAATCATTTTAAGAGCTCTTTTAAATCAATCTCTTATAACCATTTTTGATATTGAATATAGCATAAAAAAAATAATGGTTTAAACCAATCTTCAAATCCTTTGGAATGAATAGCCAAGTCTTTAAATCAGATATTTAAAAACTATTAAATCTCCAGCATAAACACCTGGTCTACACTTTCACTCAGCCCACACATCGAGTTTTTTTATAAACCAATCTCCATTTCAAACAGCGTTGGTTCATACATTCTCCAACGTATTCATTTAATTAAAAAAAAACAATGCTGGCTCATACCTGAAGTTTCCAACGCATTAAATTTCCAGTGCTGGCTCAGATCTTCAAACTACTGCTTCAAAACTGGAAATTGATGGCTTTGAAGTTGAATTACACAGAATTTTAAATTGATTCAACCCAAAAATTTAACGCTCTTTTCTAACACGGGGTTTTCAGCATCAAAGCTTGAAATCGGCTTCTCTACATCGACTTATCAATGCTGTACATAAACATAAATTTGATTCCAGCAAAACAAATGAATTGTTTCCTTTCAAACACACCTCTCTCTACTGAAATCAACTTCAAACACACCTCTCTCTATGCTGAAATCGACTTCAATTTGCAATGGAATAGAAATCACTTCACTGTATTTAATTCATCAACAACATTTTAATCAAACAAAGTTTCTCAATCGATGCCACTAATTCATGAACTTCTCTTGAAAGGAATTGATTCCAACAAACATATATTTCAATACATCTTCAAAATTCAGAGATTTAGCTCACTGTGTCCCTCATACATCATCAATTCTTGTTTGGAAAATGTAAAAACCAAAATCAGTGTCGATTTCTTCAAATCGAACCTCAATAACCCTTTATGCAAACTCTATTTAACATCAGAATTGATATTTGATATAAATAGAATTCCTTCAACAAATAAGAGTGTATTACTCAACCTGATATGATTTGTAATAATAAACAATTGATAAAGACAGAGCTCATACAAAGATTGCGTTGCAATTAATTCAAGACTAGAGCATATAAACCAAGAATTTTGAAAGGAATCGAACTCTCTTCTTCTAATAGCGACCACAGTAGTTCGATTAACCTCAATCTTTTATACAGAAATGTCAAACCCAATAAAATTTCAAAGATAAAGATCTCTGGGGATTGCCAGTATGAAACAATAATTCAGGCTTTGCAATCTTTATTAATTCCAATCCTCATAAGAATTCCTCACGGCCAACTCCACTTTTCTCCATTACAAAGATTCTAATTTATAGTTTTATTACAAACAAAGAAATCCTCAATTTAGGATATAATTTCCTAAATTGAGACAAAATCCTACTTGCCCAAATATCTTCCTAAAATCTATCCACTGTAGCCTAGATATGCTCAACAAGCTCACACCTATTCAAACTACTTATCTTTAAATACTCTCCTAATTTATTACAAAAATAATAATATTAAATTGTTTGAGGAATTAAATACTCTCATTAAACATTTGACTTTCACCCATTAGTGAATGAATTTTAACTCAGCTAACCACAACATGTGAACAAGCTTTCACATTGCTGGCTAGAATCTAATGCCCCTGCACCAGACTCCCAAGGACAAAATTCTTCATGGGCTCCTATCCATGAGCTCCTTCATAGAACTGCCCAGCTTCTGCAACATAGCTTCTGTCATCCATGTCGCATCTTCAATTGGCTGATATTTCCACTTGATCAAATACTGGAAATACTCTCGTCCTCTGGTTCTCTTAAACACCTTCTTGTCTAAGATCATCTCTAGTTGTAATGGCTGCGTTGTAGGTAACTGTTTTACCCAATCAATCTGCTCTTTGTCTTCTGGTCTTTCATCTATGCCACCATCTTCATACCTGTACAAATCTGCAACATTAAATATTGGAGATATTCCAATATCAGATGGCAATTCAATTTCATAGGCATTAGCAGAAACTTTTCTCAGTATTTTGCATGGTACTATCTTTTTAAACTTCAGCTTGTTATACTCTCTTTTTGGAAATTTGTCTTTCCTCAAATGAGCCAAAACTAAATCACCAACTTCAAATTGAACTTCTCTTTTGCTCAAATCTGCTCTGCTTTTGTACTTGATACTGCTATCTTGTAGCTGTTGCTTTACCTGCTTGTGAATTGCTTGAATCTCTGAAGCAAATTCTTCACCTTCAGCACTTCTCAATTCTGCTTTTCCCAAATTTCTCAATTCAGAAACTCCTCTTGGGTGCATCCCATAAACAATATGGAATGGACACTGTCCTGTACTTCTGTTTGGTGAATCATTGTATGCATATTCTGCCTATGGTAAGATATGATCCCACTGCTTAGGATGTTCTCCTACAAGACTTTTCAAAAGATTACCTAAACTTATGTTTACTACCTCAGTCTGCCCATCAGTCTGAGGATGATAAGTTGAGCTGAAACTCAGATTAGTACTGAGCTTCTTCCATAATGTCCTCCAAAAATGACCAACAAACCTGGTATCTCTATCAGAAACAATGCTTTTAGGCAACCCATGTAATCTAACAATTTCTTTGAAAAATAAATTAGCGACATGAGTAGCATCACTGGTTTTATAACATGGAATAAAATGTGTCATCTTTGAAAATCTGTCAACAACAACAAAAATTGTATCATTCCCTCTCTGTGTCTTAGGCAGTCCTAAAACAAAATCCATACTTATCATATCCCAAGGTCTGTCTGGAATAGGAAATGGAATGTACAAACCTGCATTCTGGCTTCTTCCCTTAGCATACTGACAAATTTTACAATTTTTCACATACTTTTCCACTTCAGATCTCATTTTTGGCCAATAATAAAAATGAATCAGCTGCTCATAAGTTTTATCAGTACCAAAATGTCCAGCAAGTCCACCACTATGCTTCTCTCTGATGATATTTTCTCTCATGGAACAATTTGGTATACATAATTGATTTCTCTTGAACAACAAACCCTCTTGCAAGAAATAATCCAACCACTGACTTCTATCTATCAAAATAGGATTCAAACATGCTTCAAATGCTTCCTTGAAATCCAAATTTGTTTTATACAATTCCTGAAGAAAATCAAAACCTACCACTTCAATTTGACTTTCCTGGACAAGAATGTTCTTCCTACTCAAGGCATCAACTACCTTGTTTGCCTGGCCACTTATGTGTTTTAAAACAAAGTTGAAACTTTGAATATATTCAACCCATTTAGCATGTTTTTTATTTAACTTAGGCTGCTGCATAATGTATTGTAAAGCATGATTATCTGAATATAGTACAAATTCTTTAGACATTAAATAATGTCTCCACTTTTTCAATGATTGTACTATTGCATAAAACTCTTTGTCATAAGAAGAGTATTTTCTCCTTGTGTCATTCAACTTCTCACTGAAATATGCTACAGGCCTATCTTCTTGACTTAAGATAGCTCCAATAGCTTCTCCACTGGCATCACACTTTACTTGAAATGTTTTAGTAAAATCAGGCAACACTAATACAGGTTTCTCTGTTATTTTCTGTTTTAAAAACTGAAAATTCTTTTTAGCTTCAGCAGTCCACTTGAATGGCTATTTGTCCTTCTTTATGGTTTCAATGATTGGTGCATTAATCTTGCTAAAATTCTTTATGAATTTTCTGTAAAAACTAGCAAGTCCATGGAAACTTCTTACCTCAAAGACACTTTTTGGTGAAGGCCACTCCACAATTGCTCTGACCTTTTCTGGATCCATCTTTAATCCTTCAGCAGAAACAACAAAACCCAGATACACAAGCTCTTCCTTCATGAATGAACACTTCTTCAGATTTATCAGCAAGTTCTCTTGATGTAATTTCTTCAAGACATAGTTAAGATGCCTTAAATGTTCTTCTTTTGTTTTGCTGTAAATTAGTATGTCATCCAGATATACTATTGCAAATTTACCAATAAATTCTCTTAACACTTCATTCATGAGCCTCATAAAAGTACTGGGTGAATTTGATAAGCCAAAAGGCATTACCATCCACTCATACAATCCCTCATTTGTCTTAAAGGTTGTTTTCCATTCATCACCTTCCCTTATCCTAATCTGATGATACCCACTTTTCAAATCAAGTTTTGAAAAATATCTCGCTCCACTCAAACAGTCCATTAAATTTTCAATTCTAGGCAAAGGAAATCTACACTTGATTGTTATTTTGTTGATTGCTCTTGAATCGGTGCACATTCTCTAGCCTCCATCTTTCTTCGGGCTCAATACTGTAGGTACTGCACAAGGACTCAAACTTTCTCGAACCAAACCTTTGTCAACCAATTCCTGCACTTGCTTTCTGATTTCTTCATTTTCTGCTGGAGTCATTCTGTAAGCTGCTTTGTTTGGCAGATTTGATCCTGGAATCAAATCTATCTGGTGGCTGATTTTTCTTATAGGTGGTAACTCATTAGGCAAATCATCCACAATCATATTACAATAATTGTCCAACATTTCTTGAATTTCAATTGGTAAATCAGAAATTTTTGTAGAGGTAAGTACTACTTTAGGCTTGCAAACTAAAGAAAAACTTACCTCTTCTTCTTCAATCTGCTGCAAGTATTCCTTCCCACTCAGCAATAAAGCCTTTGGATCAGACTTTTTGCTTGATGCTTCTCCTTCTTCCATTGACAACAATGTTTGATACATACCATCCTTGAAGAACTTGTAAGTATTTCGCTTACCGTCATGCACTGCTCCTCTGTCATACTGCCAAGGTCTACCCAGCAGTATGTGACACACATCCATAGGCATCACATCACACATTACCTTATCTTTGTAGCTGCCCATCTGCAACTCTATCTCACACTGTTCTTTCACAATCAACGGATGGCCCTTCTGAAGCCATGACACCTTGTAGGGTGTTGGATGTTCCCTTGTCTTCAATTTCAACTTCTCTATCACCTCTGTAGAGACCAGATTGTCTGTGCTGCCACTATCAATGACTAGTTGACAACATTTCCCTTGAACTCTGCATACACTCCTGAACAAAGTTTTCTTCTGTGCTAGTTGAGCAACTTCCTTTGCTTGCTTCAGCAAAACTTTGTTAACAACCAAAGATTCTCCCTTCTCTGGCACAATTTCTCTCTCAGCTTCAGGCATCTTTGCAGCTTCTTCAGTCTGAGCAACAATTGCATTTCTTTGACTTGTACCCACATTCTCTTTCTCTGGGCACTCAAAGGCTCTATGTCCCAATTTGTTACATCGGTAACATCTTACCTCTCTTCCTCTGTGGGAATTTCTTCTGCCACTTGCATCACCATCTGTGTGTGCATGCTGAGGCGAGCTGCTGCCAGCTCCATCCTTTGGTGCTGTAGATCTCCCTCTACCACCTTGACTTCCCTTTTCTCGGAAAGTACCTCTTCCTTTGGCAGACTGCTTTCTCAGCAGTTTCTCTTCAGCCTTCAAGGCCATTTGATAAGCCTCTTATCCTGACTTAGGAGACAAAATATTGATTTCATCTTGGATCTCCAATCTGAGACCATTTACATACCTGGCAATCTTCTCTGTTGTGTCCTGGATTTGCCCAGCTCTTATACTCACTCTGTAGAATTCTTCTGTGTACTCTTTCACAGTCATTAGTCTTTGTCTAAGATTCTGCATTTGTCTAAACAATGTAAGCTGATAATCACTAGGCAAGAATTTACCTTTCAGTTTGGCCACCATTCTGCTCCAACTTTTGATTGGTTGTTTGCCAGCTCTCCTTCTCTCTGCTTGCACTCTATCCCACCAAAGTGCTGCATGTCCCCTTAACCTTGTGTCTGCAAATTTGACTCTCTTGTCTTCAGCCATATCTTCATAATCAAAGCATTTATTCATCTCATTGATCCAGTCTATCAACTCTTCTGGCTTCAATCCTCCTGCAAAAGCTGATACTTCAAGTCTAGGCTTGGATGTAGATCCTAAAACTGTCTTAAAGAATCTCATCTCAGGAGTAAGCTCAACATCTCCTCCTTCTTCTTCTTCAGCTTCAGGTTCACTGACATCTTCAGGATCCCTTGGTTGTCCTACTTCAATTGCTTCCAATCTGGCTTGGATCTGTTGCATAGTCTCCAGTACTTCTGCATTAGAAACTGACCTACCTCTTCTTCTACTAGCAGCACCTCTGCCAATTCGGACAGCCATGCTGGATTTCTTCTTCTGACTCTGGAAAGTCTGCTCAATCTCTGGCAAATGCTTTGAAGTTGGCTTTGATACCACTAATGATGGCGGTGATGGTGCAGGCGTTAAGGAGAGCCTTTCAAATTTATCAACAATGGTTTGTAACTCCGGAGGAGTCGGATTCAATTCTTCACTTTCATTTTCATTCATCAAATTTGACAAATTTGATTAATGAAATCTACCAAAGTTATATAAAATTTCTACAATATGACTAATGCAATAAAGTGCTTTCAAATCATTTTAAGAGCTCTTTAACTGACTCTAGTAATCATTTTTTATATTGAATATAGTATCATAATGGTTTAAACCAATATTTTAACTTCAATATCTAGCCAAGTCTTTTAAATCAGATATTTAAAAACTATTAAATCTCCGGCATAAACACTCGGTCTACGCTTTCACTCAGCCCACACATCGAGTTTTTTTTTATAAACCAATCTCCATTTCAAACAGCGCTGGTTCATACATTCTCCAACGTATTCATTTAATTAAAAAATAATGGCTTTATACATGAAAGCTTCAACGACAATTTCAATACTGCTCATCTATGCTCATCTTTCAACTGTTTAAACTGGAATGAATCCTTCTAGTTGACCATAGATTTTAAATTGATTCAACTTGTAATTTATACCGCCTTTATATGATTTGCGTTTTCCAGATCAAAGCTGAAATCGCTTGTATTCACTTATCAATGCTTCTATAGAACAGAAATTGATTCCCAAAGAAACAATGAATTTGCCTTCTTCAAACACACTTCATCAAATAGACTTCAAACACTTTCGTTAAAATGACTAACGGTACGTAATAGAAATCATCGTACTATATTTAATTCATCAACAACATTTCTAATTTAAATATGTTTCTCGTAATCGATGCCACTAATTCATGAACTTTCATTAGGGTGAATTGATTCTAAAGAACATATATTTCAACACATCTTCAAATTGATTATCACTTCGTTATCTTCATACATCATCAATTCTTTGTTTGGCAAATGTAAAAACGACCGTTGTCACTTTCAAATCGAACTCAATAACCCTTTTTGATAAAACTCATTTACCTAATTGATATTTGATATAATAATCTTCAATGTGAGAGTGTATTATCAACTAAGAAAGATCAAATAATAAACAATTGATAAACACAGAGCTCATACAAAGACTGCGTTGCAATTAATTCAAGACTGGAGCATATAAACCAAGAATTTTGAAAGGAATCGAACTCTCTTCTTCTAATAGCGACCACAGTAGTTCGATTAACCTCAATCTTTTATACAGAAATTTCAAACCCAATAAAATTTTGAAGATAAATATCTTCGGGGATTGCCAGTATGAAACAATAATTCAGACTTTGCAATCTTTATTAATTCCAATCCTAACAATAATTCCTCATGGCCAACTCCACTTTTTCTCTATTACAAAGATTCTAATTTATAGTTTTATTCAAACAAAGAACTACTCAATTTAGGATCAAATTTCCTAAATTGAGACAAAATCCTACTTGCCCAAATATCTTCCTAAAATATATCAACTGTAGCCTAGATATGCTCAACAAGACCTATTCAAACCACTTATCTCTAAATACTCTCCTAATTTATTACAAAAATAATAATATTAAATTGTGTGAGGAATTAAATCCTCTCATTAAACATTGACTTTCACCCATTAGTGAATGAATTTTAACTCAGCTAGCCACAACATGTGAACAAGCTTTCACATTTCTATGAATCTATAAAGTTCTGCAGATTTGCTTCAATAACTCCTACACCATGCAAACATGATAATCACATCTGCCAGTTAGAACCAAAATTCTATCATGGTCTTCTTGGGGAAGGTCTGGTATTATGGTAATGGCTTTTGTCTCCTGTGGGGAGTCAAGATGTGCTTGCTTCAAATGTGAGTTTGATTGTATGATTTTGTAAGGTGATAATTTTTTCCAAATTCTGCTCCTACTGTAAAATAATATTTTTCAGATTCTGAACTTCGGACGAAATCTTTGTGCACATGGGTGAAACCTTTCCATACTTTAGACTAGGTGTCAGAGGTAGTCCGCCTGATAGATACTTTCTGCACCAACTTGGGTTGTTTCACTTGGGACATACCCATGCATTTCACCTTCGGTCATCCCAAAAAAATCCTCCGAAGTGACCTTTGAGGTCTTTAACTCATTAAGGCTAAACTTATGAAACTTAGACAAATTACTATGACCTTCCCATGACATGAATTACTATGGATGTGCCTATAAATTATCTGCTTCTTTCTTCACGCTCACTCATTCACCGACTTGCTAAACTTGAAAGTTGCTCTACTGTGCAGATTTATACATTGTAATAGCGTGAACCTCATGTTGTTATCATCATGTTCTCCTGCAACTTGTTATGTGATCTTGGTGCTACTTCTACTAAACCTAGAGGATCTCCAATGGGCTATGGCTTGAGCTTAAATAAGTTATATGGCTCAAGCTTCAATAGTATATAACTCACGAAATGGAAGGGATTTGGGGAAACCAAGAGATTTATAGAGATGAACCTATAGCTCACTAAATGTAAGGGATCAGGGGAAACCAGGAGAATTACAGAGTTGAACTTGAAACTAAGAGTTAAAGTTTTGCAAGATGTAGTGTGATATGAGAGGTCTCTACGGAAGGACGCTAGAGTTACACCATGTAGAACATGCTAAAATTTCTACGTAGAACATGCTCAGCTTGCCATGAAAGGCACATAGCACATAAACCTAGATGTCCAACAATGCATAAACCCAGATGTCAAGTTGGAGAAGAGCACAGACCCTGATGTGAAGCTGGACAAGTTTGGAAAAATTTAATAAACAAGAAGATTTATAACAAACAATAAAAACAATAAATTTTAGTAAAGTAATGCTATCATTACTTCACTTGATCTCATATTCTCATATATCGTAATGCCAATATGCTTCATATCCTAATGCCAATGTGGGCCTCTTCCAGTTTGACCTCGTGAAGAGGCCAACAAAATGGTGAACTAAAACTTTTGTAATGATAAATATAAACTTTATTTATGGTAAATATAAACTATATAAACTTTCACTTAAAAAAGGTAAAATTTCACCTAAAAAGTAAAATGTCAATATAAGTTTTTGAAACTTTGGTTAAAAAAAAGTTTTGGTCGTTGATTTTGTGTGCAGAGAATAATGGTAAAGCTCCAACCGATTACTATAGTCCCTACCAGCTTGAGGGCAGGGACTAAAAATATATCATTTGGAATAAGGGTTTCATTTTTATATCACACATCTAAGTTATTTGGTATGTCAAAAGTAAGATGGAAATTTTTTTATGGAGTTAAGATAAGATAATGTAATGCATATTAACCTATATGCATTTACAGTAAGATTTGGAGTTTTTTAAGTGAAACCAGAAGAATTAAATGATGGCGTGGGGTTGAGTTTTTTTTGGCTAATGATTAACTGTTAAGGTTAGCTTATGCGATAGGGTTGATTTTAATAGTGTATAGTTCCAACACATACATAGTCTATATTAGGCTGCACCTTTATAGCTACACATGGATTCTTCATTGGTCCCATAACAATGAATTGAAATCAAATAAATTAGAATATTAATTCCTTAATTGAATTTAGTAGAAAAAAGTATAATGGAATTTCAAAGAAAAACATATTAAGAATTTTGTGATGAAATGGTCATCCATAAATAATCAGACCCATTGAATTGTTTAATATAATCTTGCACACATATATATTTTTTCCCAAGGAAAACCTCACAAGATCTCTCATTCTTCACTAGGATATATAGATGTAAAGCAATGTAAATACCAACCAAAAAAAATGGTTGCTAACCTCATCGGAATCAACTATGTTTGATCCTTTGACCTATGGCCTTTTCATTAGAAATATGTCATTGGTAGATGGTTAAAACAATGGAGGCTAACCATTGGATCTAAGAACACATGTGTGTTGTTTGATAAAAATACTTAAAATTTCCTAAGAAACTAGTACATACCATGTGCATCAATGTGAGGGTAAAGCCAACTCCAATATAGATAAGAGAGATAAGTTACACAATAACCCCTTAAAGAATATGATAAAATACTCCAAATACCCCAATACATTCATAAATCCAAATCCCACGTCCTCGATAATAACTACATAATCTCTACATATAATAATTCACATATTGCACATGTGGCCCCATCATTATTAAGTCGGCTTTATTACATATTAATTTACAAATTACATACATATTTAACACTATATATGCCTGTCTCGGATTTATGCAGGAACACAATGAAGTACATAAATACACATAAAAGCAAAGTTGCAGCAGAAATAAAACTTCATTTCATTAATAACAAATGACTGAAAATATGCTTACAAACAAAATGGAAATAAACTAGCTAGGGTGTTGGTAGCTTATCTCTGAGAAGAGATGTGGCATCTACAAGCCTTTGAATTGTGTTACAATGTGGCTTTAGGGCCTATTTATTATTGAGAAATAATGGATAACCCTAAACATCCAAAAACCTAACCCTAGGAGATGAAGCACCAAAACTATGGGCCTCGTTTGGGTAAATTGGTACATCAATATTCTTGGGGATGCAACTTTGGCATACAGTCTCTGTTTGACGTGCACAATACCTCGCTAGAAATATCTATCCGAGTACTAAAGCTTTTGATGTGAGAAACATTGAAGGAAATTTCATTTTTCTCCCAGGTTTTCCAAAAAACATCATTTAGGGCCTCAAAACGGCTCCAAAAGTTCAGGACCTGAAAAACTGCTAAAAATAGTAAATAGTGCTATAATTAAGGAAACTAAAAAACTGAAAGAAACAATGGTGGGGCCCCAAGAAAAATCAACAGGTGGCCACCAATATCCACCTAGATCATTCCTCCCCACTTAGGAAGCAATGGTCCCCATTGTATTGAGTTCCTCCATGAGATGAGGACACTTTTGTTGAACTTGGTCCCTGGTGAACCATTTGCCTTGGTGTAGGAGTTAACCAGTTTTGAAAACTCAATATAGTTGGATCTTCTGCTGGCGAGTTTTCTTGATCTTAATTTCCATGATACGATCTATGGTGGCATGTTCCATGCAGTCTGGGTTTAACTCTATTGATGTGAGTTGTTCTACAATGTCAGAGGTGTCCAATAGAGGTGGGAAGTAGGGCCGAAGGAAGT
The DNA here is from genome assembly GCA_034641835.2 of Pinus albicaulis. NCBI lineage: Eukaryota > Viridiplantae > Streptophyta > Pinopsida > Pinales > Pinaceae > Pinus > Pinus albicaulis. Next base: position 856,486,385 of record CM076580.1, on the reverse strand, counting down.
CCACATTGAACACTAGGTGCAAACCAAGGAATGGTGGAATACTGAGCTCAAAGGCATTGGCCCCTACAACCTTGGTGATGGTGTATGGCCCATATCGGAGTGGGAAAAGCTTGCAGTGGGGTCTAGCGAGGCGCTCCTTCTACAAATGTAGCCACACTTTGTTTCCCACCTGGAAGTTTTTTGGCACTCGATGTTGATCATGTCGTTGCTTGTACTTACCATTGGCTCAATCCAATATGTCATGAAACTGTTAGCGAACATGTTGAATGCTTTCAATTAATTTTTTTACCTTGTCAACTTTAGACTGGGCATGAGCCGAATCGGCTTGAGTATCCGCGAATGGCATGGCTACATCATTGGGACATAGTGGTTGGAATCCCAAGCCCACCTGAAAGGGGCTATGGTCAATTGAGTTGTGGAGAGCCTGATTATAACTGTGTTGTACATAGGGAAGGCTATCATCCCATGTGTGTGGATGCTTTGAATTGTACATGCACAGAATGTGTACAATCATCGTGTTAAAGACCTCTGTATGGCCATCAATTTGGGGATGGAAAGTTGTGGACTTGGTGAGCTTAGTGTCCAACTTTGACCAGAGGGTGGACCAAAATGTGCTAAGGAACCTGCTGTCTTGATCTGAGATGATAGACTATGGGATCCAAAAGTGCACCCACACTTGTTCAAATAAGAGTTTAGCAGTGGCTTCTGCTGTGATATTCTTCTTCCAGGCCGACATAATGGCCGTCTTCAAGATTCTGTCGACGACCATGAAAACAAAGTCACTTCCATGCTTATTAGAAGGAAGGCCCAACATGTAATCCACGGAGATGGATTCCCAAGGTTGGCTAGGGGTAGGAAGTTGAGTATAGAGGCCTTGCTTCTTGATGGTCGGTTTGGCAACAATGCAAGCAGTGCAGGATCTGATGTACTTCCCGACATCCTGTCGAAGGTTCGACCAATAGAAATACTTCTGCAATACTGCCACTGTTTTCTCAACCCTGAAATGTCGAGCGACCCGACTGTAATGTGCTTCCAAAATCATCTTGGCCCGCTCGCTTGAAGGAACAAAAAGGTGTCCCAGGTGACATAGCATTGCATCCTGGAGGTGAAAATTTGGAACTTGTGTACCCTACAAGAGTGTCTTATATGTGAGGTCGAATTTTGGATCACTCTTGTAGAGAAGCAGCCAATCAAAAGTCTTGTGCCCACAAGAGTTGAGAACGGTGGTTAGTGCCATGATCAGTGGTCGGCTAAGGAAGTCTGCAACATTATTGGTGATTCCCTTCCTGTACTTTATGTTCAAAAATGAAAATGTTGCAGATATGTGGACCAAATCTGATGGTGATCATTCTACAACTTCCCTTGCATCTGTATGAACTGCAGGGGTCGGTGATCTGTGTGGATGACTATTTCCTTCCCCAAAACGTAATGCTTCCATTGTCGACAAGCCTGCACATTGAAATACATTTATTTTTATAAGTGGGATACTTGCAGACTATGTCATACAATGTCTCACTGTGATATTCCACTGGATTCCCCTTTTGAGTAAGAACTACCCCAATAGCATAGTCATAGGTTCCAAATCGCAGAATTTTGGCCTCATAAAAAACCAAGTTATTCCATAGACTATGAGTAGCCATATCAAATCATACAGAAGCCGAAATATGTATAGGAACAAAAAAGGGACTTATATATTTGACATACAAAGGAGAATTTTCAGAAATAGATAGCCTTGGCATGTGGTTGTTAGACGTACAAAAAATTATTTGACAAGGAAGATCTGAATCTAGTAGTAGTTGGAAAACCACAACATCTTCAGATCCATACATACTTTAGAAATTTCCAACATCCTTTTCCAAGAAAACTAGCTTTGGACCTTCCATCCAATCCTTATTTTCCTATCGATTTAATAAACACTGATGATTTGTATTATGCACACAATGAAAAAGACAAAAACATTAGTGCTCTTGAACTGTGGATCAAAGAATCTTGCAGTAGCACAAAGAAACCTTGGCACTTCTTTGATTCCCTTCTACATGATGAAGCTTTCCTATTAAATTTGGTCTAAATAATGAAAGAGATTCTAAAGTACACTTATCTCATGTTTTATGTTTCATTATTTTTCTTAGCAACCAAACACAAACGTAAAACCCAAGGTAATGATGAATTTAATTGTTTCCTACATTGGTTGTATGATTTATCTAACATTTTTCATTTCTCCTAGATTAGAGTAGAGTATAATGGAATAACCTTTCTATTATCATCATTATATTAACTATTTGCTTTGCATTTGCATGTTTATTTCAGTTATCTTATTTTCATGCACCTCAATTGTTTCACTTTATGCTTTTATTTAGTTATGTCATTTCATTTTAATATTTATCATCATAAGAATTGATAGGACCTCAATCCAATTCCTTTCTAGTATTTTATTCCTATTTTGTGAGTTTTTTTTAAGTTACAGGTGAAATATTATGGGGTTATCGCATCCTCCCAAGTGGAGCATGTGTTACCTTATTTTTAGCAAAGGTACTTATATTCTATTGCAACATTTTTTCACACCATTGTAAGCCCAAGGTCATATACTAAAATCCATGTAACAACCATGTGACATCTTATATAAGGAATATGTTGGGTCACTGATTTGTCATCATTCTCATCGTCTTCTTCATTCATTAAACCATTACTTCCAACTATCCATTACACCATCTCACTCTTCTGCCACCATTTCACCGTAATTATTCACAAAATATCATAATGAGCTTCTATATGTTTAAGTAGTTAATTAACATCATTTTCCTTTATTTTTAGTAGATTAAGAAGAATTATGCATGGTTTTACTAATGATAGTTTGACAGTGCAAGTTTCTACAACTCAGTTCAGTTTTCATAGTCATATTTGTGTTCAAGGTATTAGCACCATTATTGAGGAAAATATGGCACGTGGGCTTGATTTCTAAAAGCTCCAATATGGATTTATGTTGGTAAACATTCACCCAACTCGCACATGTGAATCTCCAACAAGAGATCAAAGGAAATACACAATATTTTTTACTATTGAACTTTCAATGTGTTTTCAAAGCAAATGAAAACGAATTTTGAAAAAAAAAAATGGGTTTTTTTTCTTCAAAATGAGCCTAATTAGGCACCACATAGGATATTTCCCCAAAATTTTTATGGTTTGGGAGATTTCCCTGGTTCTTTTGAACCCCCATTTTGTAGATTGTGTGGGAAAATGATTTTCTAATTTGTTAATCAATGCCCAGTCACCAAAAATATTGGCATGAGTTGTTTTATAGTAGATTTGTGGCAAGGAGATGTCACTTCATATTCTAGTTGTTAGGAAACAAACTCTCAATTTGTTTATTTTGAAACTCCATATGAGCACTTTAGCTGGAAGAAAATGGTAGTCAGTTATGTTCAGTTTTGAAGTTAATGTTGATTACAAACCTATTGTATTCAAACTTTCCTTTACAAATTTCATAATACAACTCTCTATTATGCATTCCTGCAATTGTTGATGGTGAATTAGATGTGTGATCTAAAGTTTCTACTTCCTCGTACATCTCAAGGGGGGGGGGGGAGGATGCAAAAGTGTGAGATTAATAGTATAATTTTTTCTTCCAGTTGACTTTCGTATGATCAATTTTCATGCTTATATTTGATTACCTTGTTTTCCAAGTTCTCGCTTTTTCTCACCTGTTTTATTTTCTTCCATGGGTCAAGAGCTAGCATAAAACTTAAAAACAACCAATAAAATTTTTCTTATTGCTTCGATTTCATAGATCCATTGCTTCCCAGTTCTTGATTTATTGCTATGAAATTTGTAGAAAGACATGAATTGATCAGGTGCTCAGTGTTAAATCTCAAAAATTAAAGTACTTGGAATATATTGGAAACTAAACGACAACAAAGAGCTCGTCGCTAGGAATCCAGCACAATTTGTTTCGTCGAAAACAAAGTCTGGATGAGGAAGACAGGGCCTATTGTTCATTTTCCTAAACAGCTAAAAAAAATTGTAGAAAGGACAAAATGCTGACATGACAGCCTAGTTAGAAAAGAAATGGATATTCTGGGAATATTATTTCATTTTTTCCCAATGACAGTGTGACAAGTGTCACTGCAGGATTTGCCAAAGAGTTTGGAAGGTGAAATTTTTTATGTTAGTCTCCTAAAGTCGAATTTCACATTTTAAAGGTGGAATAAAAATGTTTTTAAATGGTTGGGATAGTCCAACCAAAGGTGCACACGTGGTGCAGCTAGGGGCCGCCACGTGCCCCCTCTGGTGGACCAAGGCATGGTCAAATTTCAACATTGGGATATTATTTCGAATTGCATATATGCCAAAGTCCAAATTAAATATATATGATGGGCATACATATATTATAGTCTGAATTTATAATTTTTCAAAGGTTGGAATTAATATATTGTGGCACAAAAATTATTATATACAGGTTGGGTGGAGGTCAAGGCTCAACCCCACGACCTCCCTCAAACAACACGCACTCGATACCAATACACCATGACTTCGATTCTTAATAGTATATGCCGCAATTTTATATTTAAATACATATGGTATAAGTGGCGGGGGTATGGAGGGGGCCAGCCCCCTCACAATAGAACGTCACCACATTACCGCAACAGAATACCAGGAGCTAAGCACGGATATTAAGTTCTAATACAAGTTTATTTAAACCCTTAAACCATTGTTAAATGCACTGGTTTGTTAAAACGAGCTTATAGTGCAGTTAACTCACACTTATCCAAATTAATCATGCTTAAATTTAATTAACTCCAAGTTTAAAATGGAAAAGAATTCGGAAGAGCCCCTAAATTTGGCGCCAACTCCAAATTTGGTGACCCTGACTAGAGTTTCTCCAGATTTAGTGGGGTTTCCTAGGGAAAAATTGGGGAGGCCATAAATTTTGCAAAATTCGACCAAATTGGGAGCAATAAGAGTCTATTCTAGATTATTTGGACATTTGGAACATATTGAAGCAGGTTTCAGGAGCAGTAGGTGAATGTAAAAAACACGTTTTTTCACATTTGAGCTAATATAGAGGCCCAAACCATTGAAGTTGGACCAAAGAGATGTAGCCCAAGAGGGGTGAACTACTTCATCAAAAACCTGTGTTAATAGACCATTATGATGGTTTTTTGTACATGTTATTGCTGTTGTTCAACATTTTTTTAATGATTTTATGTTCATTAATTTAACATAAAATTTATTACATTTACCTGTTTTAACACTCACAAACACCAAGGAAACCTATGCGCATAAAGCAAGTGATCATAAATTTAATTATAAATATGAAGATGAAATTAGCACAACAAAACCAAAATTCAGGTTCAAATCAAGGTGGTATCAGAGCCTGGTTGAAAGGTTGAAATTATATTTTCTTGATCTCCTTGAGTTTTGTGCACCTAGGGTTTTAATGGTTGCAAATTTGTGAAATTATTGATTGAAGTTCCAGTGAGGAGAAGGGAAATTATTGGTTTCTAGTCCTGAGGTTAGGACCAAAAGAAGGAGAGCCACAAGGGCACCATATCCACACAAAGTTTCACTTGAAGCACCTCAATTTTTATCTCCAGAAGCTAAGATTGAAGAGGTACAAGTTGCACTAGAAGATGAGCTTGAATCCATAGCCATCATGTCAGGTTTTGGAGAGACTGAAGGTCTTTCAGAAGAGTAAGCTTATAAGAAGGCCTTCTATGAACTAACTGAAAGGGTTAGGATCCTCTTTGAAGAGAGGGACAACATGATGGTTGGAGATAATTCTAAGTCTCCACATGGAGAGGGAACCTCAGAAGGCAAGAAGGATAAAGAGAGGGAATCAAAGGCAAGTGGAGGAAATCCTCCTCCATATCCACCATCTTCATCATCATCCTCATCTTCTCCATCAACATCCTCTTCCACTTCCACAGCCAAAACTACCCATGCTCACTCAAAACCCACAAAAGGAAAAACTCCCTTACTCAAACTTGATGTCAAATTTGAGATTCCAATGTATAATGGTGAGGGAAATGTAGAGAGGTTGGATAATTGGGTTCATCAATTGGAGGCTTATTGCAGAATTCATAACCTTCATGAAGATGACATAAAGATTCAATTGGCTTCCTCGAGGATGGAAGGATCAACACTTATATGGTGGGAAGCAAGGACACATGATGATATTAAAAACTAGGGTAAGATCTCAATGTATTGGTAAAGTTTTATTGCTACTGTTAAAAGGAAATTTTATCCTCTAGATTACATGCAAAAAGCCATTATGGACTCGCAGAATTTTAGAAAATTGAAAGGGAAAAGTGTGCAAGATTATACTCATGAATTTAGGAGAAGAGCTCTTATTTTGGGTATTAATTTGTATTCTCAATAAACTTTGTTAAAGTATATTAGGGGTTTACAGAGTTACCTTAGGCACACTATTCTCATGCTTAATCCCACAAACTTAGATGAGGTTTACGTTCAAGCCACACATATGGAATCAAGAGGGAAACAAAATATAGATGAGAAAAGTGATAGTGAGGGTAAAGGAAAGGGAAAGTTTTATGAAAGAGGAAAGAGAAATAGCTCTATCAAAAGAGAGAAAGAGAAACTCACATGTAAACATTGTTTGAAGAATGGCCATGATGAAGATCATTTTTGGCAACTTCATCCAGAGTTGAAGCCAAACAAACTAAAAGCCAAAGAGAAGGGAAAAATTGTTGCAATAATTGTACATGACTTAGGATTAGATTCGGGATATGAAACCAAAATTACAGCCATGGGTTTTAAAGGTAAGAACATAGCAAGCACTAGTTCTTCAAGTTGTTTCAATGTAACTCAAGATGAAGATACGAGAATTAAACTTTTCCATATTAGAGTCATTTCTAAACATACCAAGATAGATACATTGTTTGATAGTGGGTCTCAAGCTAATTTGATTTTTGAAGACTTAGTTAAGGAGCTAAACCTTGAAACTATTATACATCCAAGACCTTATACTTTAGGGTGGATATGAAATAATGCAAACTTGCAAGTGACAAGGAAGTGCATACTAAGGTTTTCCATCAATTCAAACTTTCTTGATGAAGTTGAACTTGATGTGGTGCTGCTTGAGATTTCAGGTATTGTTTTGGGAAGTCTTTATATTTATGATAGGAAAGCAATATTTCGTCACCATGAAAATAACTATCACTTGTTTAAAGATGGAATTTAGTACATAGTTAGAGCGCATAAGAATAATACAAGTTTGTATCTTATACATGTAGGAGAAATAAAGAGAATAGTGAATGCAAGTTAGAATTTGACTTTGATAATTATCAAGCATAGGAATGTTTTGAATGAGGCCTTTCAAAAAGATGCATAGAATGAACAAGTTGATTTCATTGAATTTTCTTATGCTTGTAATGAGATGTTTCAGGACTCTAACAGGTTGCCTTTGAAAGAAGGTAAACAAGATGTGACATATTTGCAACAATCAACAACAGTGTTGAGTAGTGTTGGAAACAAGATTCCGGTGCAAGAGAGTGCAAAGGTCAAAGAGAAAGAGACAAATAAATTTGAAAAAGAAGGTATGGGTTCAACAAGTGCTTGTTTTTGGTTTCCAAAGGGAACATGGAAATGGAAAAAAAAACTTGGTCAAGAGTCGACGCAAGTAAAAATAAAGAGAAGCTAAGAATCACAATGATGATAGTGTGCAAGGTGAGACAGTTTTTAAGTTTCCTTTGATTGATGACTGAGGTAGGAACAAGTTTATTTTTGCAAGAACAACTTGTTGCTCTACAATTTCAAGGAAAATGCAAAATGACAGTGTCAACAACAACAAGAGAGGGTCTCCAGAGTCAAGGAAAAATATCAGTTTTTGTGAAATATCAAGTTGATGAAAATGGAAAAATTTCAGTGGATTGAGGTTGGAAGGGTGAGGAAACTTTACCCTCATCCACATGATCAATAACCGGAGATCTTTTGGGGTTCAAAATTCTTCCAATGGGGAGGAATGATCATGTGTTCAGTGTTAAAGCTCAAAAATGAAAGTGCTAATAATCGATTGGAAACTGAACGACAACGAAGAGCTCATCACCGAGAATCCGACACAATTTGTTTCGTCGAAAACGAAGTCCGGATGAGGAAGATAGGGCTTGTTGTTTGTTTTCCTAAATAGCTAAAAAAAATTGCAGAAAGGACAAAATCCTGACATGGTAGCCTAGTTAGAAAATAAATGGATATTCTAGGAATATTCTGTCATTTTCACCCAATGACATTGTGACAAGTGTCACTGCAGGATTCGCTAGAGAGTTTGGAAGGCGATATTTTTTTATGTTAGTCTCCTAAGGTCGAATTTCATATTTTAATGGTGGAATGGATTTTTTTTTAAATGGTTGGGATATTCCAACCAAAGGCATACACACAGTGCAGCCAGGGGTGGCCACGTTCCCCCTCTGGTGGACCAAGGCATGGTCAAATTTCAACATTGGGATATTATTCTGAATCGCATATATGCCAAAGTCCAAATTAAATATATATGGTGGGCATACATATATTATAGTCCGAATTTATAATTTTTCAAATGTTTGAATCAATATATTGTGGTGAAAAAATTATTATATACAGGTTGGGCGGAGGTCGGGCTCGACCCCACGACCTCCCCCAAAAAACATGCACTCCATACCAATACACTACGACTTCGATTCTTAATAATATATGTCGCATGTTTATATTTAAATACATATGGTATGAGTGGCGGGGGTATGAAGGGGGCCATCCCCCTCACAATAGAAACTCACCACAAGACCGCAACAGAATACCAGGAGCTAAGCTCATAGATTAAGGTCTAATACGGGTTTATTTAAACCCATAAACCATTGTTAAATGTGCTAACCATATTGCTAATGTGTGGTTTGTTAAAACGAGCTTATAGCGCAGTTAACTCACACTTATCCAAATTAATCCCACTTAACTTTAATTAACTCCAAGTTTAAAATGGCGAAGAATTTGGTGGAGCCCTGAAATTCGGCACCAAATCCAAATTTTGCGGCCCTAATTTGAGTTTCTCCATATTTAGTGGGGTTTCCTAGGCCAAAATTGGGGAGGCCATAAATTTTGCAAAATTCGACCAAATTGGGAGCAAGGAGAGTCTATTCTGGATGATTTGGACATTTTGAACACATTGAAGTAGTTCTCAAGAGTAGTATGTGAATGTAAACAACAATTTTGCACATTTTAGATAATACAGAGGCCCAAGCCATGGAAGTTGGACCAAGGAGATGTAGCCCAGGAGGGGTAAACTCCTTCATCAAAACACTGTGTTAATGGATCTTTTTGATGGCTTGTTGTATATGTTATTGTTGTTGTTAAAAATTTGTTTTAATGAGTTTATTCTCATGAATTTAACATAAAATTCAATACATTTACCTATTTTAACACTCACAAACACCAAGGAAACCTATGCACATAAAGCAAGTGATCAACAATTTAATTATAAATCTGAAGATGAAATTAGCACAACAAAACTAATTTTCAGATTTAGATCATGAATCATTCTAATTTGGTAACACATATATCGAGAGTTTCAATTGATATTTTTGCCAATAGAATATATTACCTTTAATTTTATCGATTAGAATTTATTACTTTACTTAGTACAAGATTTATTTATTTATAGATTAAATCTACTTTCAAGAATTTCTTTTCACGTTATTAGAATAGATTTCCTTTCATGTCTATTAGATAGATTTGTTTTCATGTAATTAAAATATATTTATTTTCATGATGATATATTAGTTTACTTTCATGTCAATTGTCATTTAAATTTTATAGGTTAAAAAATTACTTTATAAGTCTTGAAATTGATTCTTTTTTAAAATGGAAAATGTGTACATACTCATCTTAATAACTAGGTATCATTTTAACTTCAAAATCATCTTAAATAGGTTAATTCACTTTAAAAATTCGAACGTTGATTCCTAGCATATATACTTCAAGTATGCTTCATACGAATACGATGCTTGGTTTGATTTAATGACAAGTAATTTAAATCACAATTAAATTACCCAACGATACCCTAGACCTTGTGTCATGTTGAGTCTTTTTTTTGTCAAACCATGACGATACTTTTGAGTTCTTCTTGGGTTCCTTTTGTCCTGAATATGATTGGAGGATCCTGGATGGGCATGTTTGAGGACTCATGGTTTTATGGGAGCGTGGTTTTTTAGTGTTGATCATCAATGTATAGGCCAATCCAACCTTCATTGATCCAGTGGATCAATAAAAGGCTCAAGATTCAAAGTGCTTGAAACAGCTAGAAACCATTGCCAAAGCGAATATCTCATCGCCCTGAATCCAACACAACTCATTTCACTCAAATTTGATATTGTATGCTCTCGATATCACGTTCAGGTCGATTTTGCAAACAACTAAAATTTTAAGAATTTGGTTGCAAGGATGCCCAGTCAACAGTCTGTACGCTGACTGGGAAATGATTGCACATGGTGATTGTAGCTCCTATGGACCAATGATATAAGGACAAGTGGCACTTACTGACTGGTTCTAATTAGTGCATTTTTATTGGTTTGGGGCTCATTGAAGTGGTCAAAGAGAGGCCACGTGGGACAATGGGAGGTAGCCACGTGGCGTCCTGAGATTGGTGCAAAATATTATTTGGGGTCCCAACCAACCTCCGACAGATTTGACTGCATGCCCAACATATTGGAAGCACATCCCTCCACTGGCCCACCTAACTTATTCCTTATTAAACATATGGGGTCAACTCATATTTAAATTCAAGTGATAATAGTGTTGAGGGTCGGGGCGCGGGGTTAATTTTGTATAAAAAATCCTTTCTACAGAAAGAAACGATCACTCTAGTCCTATGGGAGGATCTAGCAACAATAGAAGAAAATTACATGTAATATTTCCAAATTCATACCATAATGTGCAAAGGAGGATAGATCTCCTACCTTCCTCTAATGTTAATACCCTTGATGTTGATCTTGACTCTTTTGGTTCCAAGCTCACAATATTCTCTTTTTTGTTGTAGATGAGTGTTTGAAAGAAATATCAAGTGGAGACAACAAACACATGTGAAGCATAACACTTTCTAATACAAATTATGTAACATATAAAGGAAGATTACAATAAATGGACAATAGTTGAAGCATTGATGGAAAGAAAACATATATTTTATTACAAATAGATTAAAAAAGGGAGCATTGCAACCAATGAAGCCTTGATGTTGGAAGCCTCCTTCAAGTGAGATTCCACGTCCAAGCCTTAGCCTTCAAACACCTTTCTCCTTTGCAAATTGGCATCATTTGGGCATAGTTCAACACTTAGGATGGCAACCCCCTTTAGTGGGTAGTGGGCATTTCATTTATAGGGAGGGAGAGGGATTTGAGGATCTATGAAAAGAGGGAGGAGTTCCATGTCTCAAGGGAGAGATCCATGGAAGGAGGATCTACGACCAGGAATGGGAGGCCTTGTTCCAATATTCATCTACCTGAAACCATGTCATCGTTATCGAGCTTTCTAGTAAGAGAAGCATCTCCTTCATTTTTGGAAAAACTGCCTTAAGAGGATCAGTGGGGGTTTTCCTTCTTAAATTCATGCTAGCAGTGTGAGGTGTGTATAATGCTAGAAGTTATCAAGGTGAGGCACTTTTATTCAAAACACGTTGGTCTTGCAAACAAAGGTTTTTGATAAGATCTTCAGAATTCTTCCAAGGCAAGTTTTCTTCATTTTCTTCAGGGATATTCTTCTAATTACCACAAGAATGTTTCATGGTGAATACAATATTTACGATGGATTTCATCACTTTGCGACACTTGAGACATTGATGACTCAATGTGTGATACTTCAGGATACGAGACTGGGAGTGTGACAAAATACTGTATAACAAATTCCCTGTAAAGCATGAAGTCAGAACGGGAAGTGATGGCTAAAGTGATTTACAAGCAAAGGCAAGGACTTAGAGAACCACCATTAGGATACCTGTAAATAAAACATAATACAATATATCTAACATCTATGATATAAGTATGTTTAAAGTGTAGGCATCTAACAATACATGGATCCATGGCATGGACGCAACCATACGAATAGAAGGGATCATGTTTACAATCATGAATACTTAATACCTCCATGTAACTTAGATTTAACAGACAAAACCCAGGGTCTTCACCTCTATCTCGATCCAACCTAAGTACGAATCTCACCATGTGAATATATGGGTTAGAGTTGAACATGGCAGAAACCACCTGATTATTGGTCAATGATGTAAATTGTTAATAGGCATGAGAGAAACCACCAATGATGATGATGGCTCTCAAGGTACAACAACAAAATCCATAAGTGTGAAAAATCAAGCTCAAGTCGAACCCTCATAGAATCATTCGATCATAGGCTAGTGATGTGAACCTATCATCGAATGTGAAGAACCTGCCATTGAGGCATGCAAGCCTCAAGGTACTAAAAGGAATTTCCTAGATCATCTTCCCGGATAATGAGTTTGAGTCGACAGTAAGTGATCCATCGAAGGAGGGTCATACTGTTTCCGACATCATCAACATGAAAGATAGGTTTTTTAAAAGTTGGCAAGAGTGATTCAGGATTGATGCAGAAAAGGTCAAACGGGGTATAAGTGGTTTGAACTTGTACGTGGGACTTCTCTTGAACATATCGGTGACATGACTCTAGAATTTGGAAGCATTTGAATCAAAATAGGATCAGAGGTCATGGTGACAATAGGATATAATCGAATGAGAGGCAAATGGTTGGCTCCAGAATTTGGCAGCATTTGACTCAAAATAGGATCAGAGATCATGGTGACAATAGGATATAATCGAATGAGAGGCAAATGGATTTCCCAAACCCAATAAGACAAGTGAAAAAGTGAGGATTCCCTAAACACGACACGAGATACAGATAAGTGTCATGTTCAAGAGTGACATATTGGCTTTCATACCAAATACAAGATATATGTTTCTTTCCATTTTCCCCCACTATTTCTAGCGAGTACCTCTTTATTTTTAATCTCACGCTTGAAGAGGTTATCATATTCTTGTCGTATAAGTTCATCCTTCAGATGAATCCATCCTAGTATTTTTAATGAGCCCTAGGAAGGAGTAGCTTGGTCTCGTCATGGTGACAAGTCCTTCATCATTTTATTTTTACGAGTCCAACGAAGGGGTAGCTTGACATCTTTTTCATGTTTAGAGAGTTTGAAAAAGAGACGAAAAGAAAAATCCATATGTATTTTTTTCATAGATAGACTCTCGAATCCGAAAAGGTAAAAAACAATAATCGAGAGAACCTCTTAGCCATGTTTGACTAAGGTATTTCTTTTTCATAACTAGTCTATCTCAATCCAGAAAAGTTTTAAACTTATACTGAGTAGACTTATTTTCATTTACTTTTACGAGTTTGAAAGGACAAGTACTTGACGATATTTTCATATTTTGGGAGTCTGAAAAGAGCTGAAAGAAGACTCCTCCTGGAGGAGAAGGAGTGGTATAAAAGGTAGCAACTGGTTATGGTGATGGTGGAAATACTCAAAAACACATAAAGGTTAAGAGTTTGGCTAATAAGACCGCTCATCGTAGCAATTCCTCAGTAAAGGGTAAAACAACCAAATGAAAGCGTAAGATCTGCCAAAAAAACACTGATGATGGAATGACAAAACCAAACTTCATCTAGAAGAAGAGGCTGAGAAAAAGGAAATCATGAGAGGCAGGATAAGAATGGTTTCATTTTTACACAATCTTGAAACAGAGACAAATTATGCTTGAGATAAGTTTGCATGCACCCAACATAATGACTCAATTTGAGTTACTTACCCCCCAAGCTTCATTTCATTCACCTAAGTAGACAACGAGTTACTAACAAGTGGATGGAATGAAGGTTCATTTACGAGATGAAGTGAAAGACTCGACTAGGAATTTACGAGATCTAATAAAGAACTCGAATTAGAAGGGGATTTGTTTCATTTTTTAAAGAGCTTGACAAAGGAAAATAAATATGATCATAGGGACCTATTTCATTTTTTAACGAGGTTGACATAGTAAAATAACTATCCTCATAGGAACCTATTTCATTTTTTAACAAGGTTGACACAATAAAATAAATATCCTTATGACACCTTGTTTCATTTTTTAACGAGTTTGACACAAGAAAAGGAACTTTCCTCGGACACCTTGTTTCATTTTTTAACAAGCTTAACACAAGAAAAGAAACTTTGCTCAGACATCTTGTCTCATTTTTTAACGAGCTTGACACAAGACAAGGAACTATGCTCCAACACCTTGATCATGGCCCATAAGAGGTCATGGCTTCCAAGAGGTTCTCATCATATAGGAGATAAATACTCTGGAAAGGATACATATTAAGGGATCTAATGGAAATATGAGGATCCAATGCCCATAGTACGTGATGCACTATATCATTGACTATATCATCAGTAGATGCAGGCATGGAACATGTTGCCACATAATTAACTTGTGGTGGGGAATATACCACTTGGATATAAGGACCATTTAGGGATGTTGGTTGATTGGGGGCCAAATTAGGACCAACGATTGAAATTTAATCAATGGTAATGACTATTCCTTAATGGCATCCCTTGAAAGAGAGAAGAGACACGATCTCACATGACATAAACAAGTCATGAAAAAGTAGTAAATTAAAATCAAAAGGGCTTGGGATAGCCATTACATCGATATGGAAGATTTTTCCTCTCAAAGTAATGGGCAACTTAGGAAGGATCCCTAACAATTGGCTGGTGGCTCTGTTAAAATCCAAAAAAATTTGGGTAATGGGCACAAGTTGTGGAGAACCTAAATATTTCCAAGTATTTAAGGAAATAATACTAACATATGCACCTTCATCTATGATTTTTCCAGGTACGGGTATATTATGAAAGGGCACATAAGAAGGAAGACAATATCCTGCCAGTCGACTCTAATCAAAATAAGTGACCATACTACTTGGAGGGGGTATCGTGGGAACAAGATAACTTATCCCTTGTGTTATGGGAATGGGAGGATATCACCCTTGTATTTGGGAACGAGAGGATCTCCCTCTAGTTTATTTGAATATGAAGAAACAAGAAGAACATGAATGGTATGAAATTCACTCTCAATGGGAAAGGTACGATCAAATAAAGGTGGAACTGAGTCGACAATCTTCTCAACCAATGGTTGGTTAAGAAAGAGCTCATGGTATTCACTTTCACAGAGAGTTGGATTGACTAGAGATGAATCCTAGTCAATCACTTCATCAACTAGTGGAGGATCAGGGGAAAAATTTCGATAACCAATTGGAAAATGAGGCTGAGAAATTTTAATGTTTTCAAACATTTTTGAGGCTTCATCCATATAAGGAAAATGATGAATAGGATGATTCCCTTCACATAACCTACAGAGAAATTTGACTTTACCCTTTTCTAATGGATCTTCTTATCTCTATTCGAGTGTTTATCACCAACATGATCTCTAGAGGTAGATGACAATGGTCGATTTGAGCCTGTGGACCATACTTCTAATACCTTGGGAATATGAGGATAGTCTCTAAGAAGGTGGTAACCCTTACATAACCTGCAAGGGAACTTCACTTTGTGGCGCTGATTGGAAGGTTTTTCCACATTAATTGCATCTGTAGCAATGGTTTCTTGGTTAGCCCCTTGCTCATTTTACTTCTTCTTCTTCATCCTATTCTTCTTCTTCTTAGCTTCATGGTTACTATAATCAAGACTTTCACCAGGTGAAGAGGAAGAATGAGGGAAAGAAACAACAGGTGAAGAAGGAAAAGGGTCAACTATAGGATCAACATGAGTTTGATGTTGTTCAGGTGGAGGAGAACTCATTTGAGAAGCAATTTGAACATTCAAAATCATAGGGGTCAAAAATAACCAAACTGGGAAACTAATGGTAAATACGGGAAGGGAAAATGTTTCCATATAAGGAGCACCAATATTTCCAAAAGGAGGGAAAGGACCAGGATTCCCATCATAGGGGTTTCCTTGATTGGTAGACTCGGGAAAAGTTGCCATTAGTATCAACCTAAGATCTACTAAGGAGGTGTTACACAAATAGGATGTTATTTTGTGGTCAATAAATTAATTTTATAGATTAACAACAAAAATATATCAAAGAGGGGAATCTAGGCACAAAGGTTTACCAAGCAGAAATGAATTGCAATATACACCTTTTCAAACCAAGGGCTTAATGTACAACAACCAATCTCCCCAAATGTTGTGTTTGGTGTATCCCGGTATACAAGGAAACAGACTTGGTTACCTATGGATGGATAGCAACCTATAGGGGACTCCAAAAATATACTTGACGGTACGTGGGAGTGAAGTCTGTAGTAGTGTGGTCTAATGCGTAATCGTTTGATGAGAGCATTCCTATATACTTTTCATGTGTGGAGCGCCATCCTATATACCCGAAGGTATGTGGAGAACGATCCTATACAATTTTGTATGTGGAACAGGATTTCATCCTCAGGATGCAACGCTGGAAAACAATGACAGCTCCTACATTTAAAGACGACAAAACACGTCTCTAGCCTAGACCTCTAGATGTTTGTGTTAATGTTCCAAATTCTCCTTAGGTTAATTTAGATGAATTTTAAATTTGATCTTAAATTATGTTTCGGTTTCAAGGCTTAAAACTCGATGTCACTTGAGCACACCTACGATGCAACCAATATGAAAAAATAAGACTTTTATTTTCTATGAAAACTATCTAGTGTAGGGAAGAAGTGCAAGAATGGATGCAACAATCAAATATGCAACCAATAAGAGCTCCCGAACTAGATCTTTAAACTTCACAATTCCAACGCAACAACCAAAAACGTAAATGAATTTTAATTCACTAAAGTTCACCTACATGATTTTTTTTTTTTAATGAATGAGGATGCACTTATCAACTTTCAACACTAAGCCATGTAATCTATGCTCAATGACAATCTCAAACAACTTTCCAGTGCAATACAATCTAATGCAATTTCCAGAAGTAATGATCAAATTTGAGATGAAGGCTTAACAAATGAAAATGCAATTTCTTTTTTGGTTTTCAAAGGGACTGAAAATGCTTATTAGACAACAAATCAATAATTCCCTCAACACATGCAAGTAGAAAAACAATAGATTCAATCTACCCAAAGAACTAAATCTTCAACCAAAGTTCGTTTTCACTACTTCAACATGGAACAGATTCTTGCAAACCATTAAGAAATTAACAAAAATAAGTTAAAATTCTATGCAAACAGAGCATGAGAAAAACTTTAGAGATCAAGAAATTCTAGATCCTCTGACAAAAACCCTAAGAAATCTCAATTGTTTATACCAGCGTGGGCAGACAGTGGAAAATACGGTCTTAAGCGCGACTGTAAGTAGACAAAT
Source organism: Pinus albicaulis (assembly GCA_034641835.2). Taxonomy (NCBI): domain Eukaryota; kingdom Viridiplantae; phylum Streptophyta; class Pinopsida; order Pinales; family Pinaceae; genus Pinus; species Pinus albicaulis. The sequence goes on along the minus strand of CM076580.1, from coordinate 856,469,008 downwards.
CTGTGCTGATAACACTCTGTTTTTCACAGAAAAACACACTGGGCGAGAGAAACTTAGGAAAAAAAATTGAACAGAGATCCATATCTAACACTCTAAACAACACAACACTCAGAATGTATATCCATAATCAATAAAAGTTACCGATCACTAGGAGGTTGGCCAAACTTATCAAAAGAGAACAAAAAAAAAAAAGGTTTGAAGGGTTATGTAGTCCCCAGTGGAGTCACCAATTTGTTGTGTAAGAAATCCTTTCTGCGGACAGAAAAAATCCCTCTATTCCTATGGGAGGATATAGCAACAACATAAGACAATTACATGTAATATTTCCTAACTCATACCAGAAAATACAAAGGAGGATAAATCTCCTACCTTTCTCTGATGCTAATACCCTTCATGTCGACCTTTACTCTTTTGGTTCCAAGCTCACAATTTTATATTTGTTTTTTTAGATGAGTGTCTGTAAGAAATATCAAGTGGAGACAATAACCACATGTGAAACATAACACTTTCTAATACAAATCATGTAAAAAATAAATGAGTATTACAATAAATGGACAATAGTTGAAGAATTTATGGAAATAAAACATATATTGTATTATAAATAGATGAAAAAAGGGAGCATTACAACCAATGAAGCCTTGATGTTTGAAGCCTCCTTCAAGTGAGATTCTAAGTCCAGGCCTTACCTTTCAAACACCTTTCTCCTTTGAAAATGGGAAGCATTTGGGCATAATTCAACACTTAGGATAGAAACCCCCTTTAGTGGGTAGTGGTAATTTTATTTATAGGGAAGAAGAGGGAGTTGAGGATCCATGAAAAGAGGGATGAGTTCCACATATAAACAGAGAGATCCATGGAAGGAGGATCTAGGGCCATGAATGGGAGGTCTCGTCCCGATTTTCATCTACCTAAAACCATGTTGTTGTTCTCGAGCTTTCTAGTATGAGAATCTTCTCCTTCATTTTGGGAAAAACTACCGTAAGAGGATCAACGTGGTTTTGCCTTCTTAAATTCGCGCTAGCAGCATGAGGCATATATAATTCCAGAAGTTATCAGCATGAGATACTATTATTCAAAACACGTTGGGCTTGCAAACTAAGGTTTTTGACAAGTTATTCATAATTATTCTAAGGAGAGTTTTCTTCCTTTTATTCAGGGATATTCTTCTAATTACCACAAACATGTTTCATGGTGAATACATTTTTTTTGATGCCTTTCATCACTTTGCGATGCTTGCGACATTGACGACAAAAAGTGTGACACTTCAGGATACAAGAATAGGAGTGTGACCAAATATTGTATAATAGTTAACCCCCAGACCCAAAACATAGTCCATATGTTATCGCGGGTTCAAATGCTAGTTGAGATGACGCAAACTACGACATCAAACTGGTGGTCAATACCACATCATATGCAAATATTTAGGCGGTTAAGTGTTATGGGTTAGAGCTAGTGGGGAATGGAACCACCATTAGGTGGGGTTCCGGACATCAAACCAGCAGCCGAATCGATGGACAGTTCACATGCAATGGTCGAAGCAGAGGTTAAGTTAAATTCTAAGGCACAATTAACACGGGTCTTAACCCAACAGAAATCATGACTTCAACCCTAGTTTAAAATCAAGTTCGTTTAACGTATATGGTGGAAATTTCAAACTTGACCACCATAGGTTAAGCCCCAACTCAAACCAGAACCACAGTTCAAGAGCTAAGTTAATAAGTTTACGGGAATTGGTTTAAACCGACCCCCAATCTAATGGCTATGGTTGTGCCAAGTGGCGCTTTTTTACTGGTTCACGGGCTGACACAGGAAATTTAATGAAGTGAAAATTTGCACCCAAACCAGCGTGAATCTCGTCGGTGCGAGGTGAATTTGTCGCTCCACGTGGCTGATCAAGAGATCATGTCCAAGTTATGGAAATTTCTCAAAAATGAAAGTGCTCATAAGTGGTTGCAATCTGAACAAACTGAAAGGTCTTGTCGTTGCAATTCTGGCGCCGAATGGTTCTCAAAACCGAGGTTGTATGCAGAATTTATGAAGGTTTGAAAAGCCCAGTAAACTCCAAAAATGAGTTGACCAAGTTTAACTTTATTAATTTGGAAAAATTTTAAAAAAATATTCCAAGGAATATTCTACGAATATTCCTTAGAATATTCCCTGGGTTTGGCCGAATCATATTTTGACATTTGGCAGCTTATTATTTGATGGCGGTTTAACTTCTGAAATATTGGCCAATCACGGGCTGCCACGTGGTAGGATCGGAGGCTGCCACGTGGACCCAGGCCAGAGGTGGTTGACAATCAAAAACTTTGTTATGGTCGGCAGGATTCGAACACGGACCTCCCATCTACAGCACAACAACCCAGCCAATCGGCCTATATGTTGGTTCTTATTAAATACATGAGCCGTGACATATTTACGTTTAAATATTCAACCAGCAGAAAATTAAATGGCTAGCCCGTTAGGGCTAGCCCCGACACCATAGAACCGGCACTCGCGACCAAGCACTAGCACCTGCAGTTTCAATTAACAATTATCTGCATAGTCCGCCATGTGGCCAGAACGGTCGGGGCGATAAGGCAACATTAAATGTCGTGGTCTATTAGCACGGTTAAACCGGCGGTTCCGGCGGAAATTCCACATGTGACCACCCCACTTAAAATTTAATGCCACATCTAAAGGTTTCCCTAATTCTGGAGTGCATTTCATCATTTTCGGAATTTCACCAAACTTAGCACCTTTAACTGGAGTTCCTCCAGTTTTGGAGGAGGTTTTTAGGGATATTGGGAATTTTTTTTTTTTACCATAACTCCCTCATTATTCGACCAAATTGGGTGCAAAAATAGTCAATTTTGGGTATTTTCGAGTTTCTGAGCAGTTTCTCATAGGTTTTAGGTCAAACAGAGGTCATCTTTAGCAGTTTTAGCTTCGAGGAAGATCAAGGAGCCATCAGGGCCATCGTGGAGAAGGCAGTGTATGGGGTTTTCTTTATCTCTTTTATGTAAATGAATAGTCATCTCTAGCTATTTCATACCTTATGAAGCTAATTTTACAAATAGTTTTGCCTATTGAGGCTTATTTTCACTTCTACTTAAATTTTGATCAAATTAATACATGAGGGACATGCCATTGGGAGATGGACTAGCAGATGTAGCCCAGGAGGGGTGAACTGCTTCAAAAATTTGCTGAGTAATGTGCTTTGTGAAGTTTTATTTCTCTGATTTTTACTACTATACAATGATAAACATTTAAAATACTTAATCAATCCTCACACAGAAATCTAATTAACAAATCTAGAACTCTTTGTTTAACCTACAATTTAAGGAGAACCTTATGCAAACTTTATTATTACTATTTGGATACTTAGCACAACATAACTAATATAATACATTCAGATCAATTTGGTATCAGAGCTGGAGTTCTACGCGATGTATTGTTCTTGTGCAAGGTTTTTTTAACTGTTGGAAGGTTTTTGATGCTTACTAGGCTTAAGCTCAAGAGAGGAAAAGGTTAATTGGTGAGAGCTCATAGCAATCCTCAAACAAGGAGGGCAAGAGTGCCATTATCTCCACCTTCAATTTCACCTCCAAGAGAAGCAGAAGAAGCCATAAGAATGTCTTCAAGGGAAGGAGAAACCCATGAATAATTTGATCCCAAAGAGGAAGAAAGGGTGTTTAGAAAAGAATTCCTTGATTTGACAGAAATGGCGAGAGTCCTTTATCAAGAAAGGAATGAGAGACTTGAAGGAGAAGGGTCCAAACTTCACAAGGAAGGATAAGGTTCATCAGGAGGCCATAATGATGAGGATAAATCAAAGAAGGGTAATGGAGGAAATGGAGATAGTGGAAATTCGCCATCATCACCCTCATCTTCATCTTCATCGTCATCTACCTCTACATAATCTTCAGTACATCATACTCACAAAGTCAAGAACATGGGTAAAAGTCCTTTTCTTAAACTTGATGTTAAGTTTGAATTGCCAAAGTTTGATAGTGAAGTAAGTGCAAAAAAGCTAGATAATTGGATTAGGAAATTACAGGTCTACTTGAGAATTCAAAATTTTCATGATGACAAAACCAAAATTCAGCTAGCTTCATTGAGAATGGAAGGTGCAGCTCTTGTTTGGTGGGAAGCCAAAACAAAGGAGGAGATCAAAAAATATGGTAAGATTGCCTTATCATGGTCTGACTTCATTTCTGCAATTAAACAACAATTTTATCCACTAGCTCACATGAAAAAAGGCATAATGGATTGGAAAATTTTTAAACAGTTGAAAGGAAAAAATGTTCAAGTTTATACCCAAGAATTTAGAAGAATATCTCTTTTACTAGGAATTGATTTGCATAGCCAAGAAACTTTACTCAAGTATATAGGAGGTTGTATACTTACCTAATACATACCATTCTCATGCTTAACCCTACAAGCTTAGATGAGGTTTGTGTTCAAGCCACACATTTAGAAGCAAGGGGTAAACAAACTTTTGATGGGAATAAGGAAAGTGAGTTTAAAGGCAAATGGAAGAAAAAGAGAAATGAAAATTCTAGGAAAGAGAAGGGAAATTTTTTCTGAAAACACTATTCTAAAACAAGCCATGATGAGGACCATTGTGGAAACTTCATCCAGAGTTGAAACCAAAAAGTTTTAAAACCAAAGATAAAGAAAAATTGAAAGGCAAGACAGTTGCACTAGCTGAACAAGACTTAGGGTCTGAATCAGGAGATGAAACAAAAATCATAGCTATGGAAATAAAGAACTTGAAAGGAAAAGAGAATGAAACAAAACCCAGTTCTAGTATTTTCTAACTATCACATAGAGGCTCCAAGGGAAGAGAAGAGAATTGAACTGTTTCATGTGAGGGTCATTTCCAAATATACCAAGATTGACACACTATTTGACAGTGGGTTGCAAGCGAACCTTATTTTTGAAGACTTAGTCAATAAATTAAATCTTGAGACCATTCCACATCCTAAACCATATCCTCTTGGTTGGATTTGTAAGGATGCAAATTTACAAGTTTCAAATAAGTGCATGTTGTGCTTTGCAATAACAGCACAGTTTATTGACACAATTGAATTAAATGTCGTTCCGCTTGATATTACAGGTGTGGTGTTGGGAAATCCTTACTTGTATGATAGGAAAGCTATCTTCCATTGCCATGAGAAAAAGTACCAATTATTCAAGGATGGCAAGGAGTTTATTGTGAGAGCACATCACAAAAAGCTAGACTCTTCTTTAGTGAATGCAGGGCAGATGAAAAGGCTTGTCAATGCAAGTCAAAATTTGACTTTATTGATGATTAAGAAAAAATAAGTTGTACATAATCCTTTTCATGTTTATGCTGTTGTAAATAATGAGTTGTCTCAGTTTGAAAGCAAGTTGTCTTTGTAAGAAGATGACAAGAAATTGCAGTAATTGTCTTTGGTGTTGATCGGTGCAGAAAACAAAAGTGTCATTGCAAAGTGGTCAAAAAATCCAAGAGTGGGTAAAGCATCAAAGCAGAGAGGGCACAAAGTTCAGCAATGATCATTGCTGGTTTCAGAATGGCAGGGTACTATGGCGAGAAAACTTGGTCAGGAATCGACACAAGTACAAGGTTAATTCAGCAAAAAATCACCATAAGGATAGGATGCAAGGTGAAAATAATTTTCAGTTTCCTTTGAAGGTAGACCAATGTAGGAACAATATGTTTATTGTAATTTTCAATTGTTGTTCTGCAAGTTTCAAAAATTTGCGGCATGACAAGGTCAAATTTAGCAACAGTCGGTCAACAGATTCAAGGAAGAAATTGTCGTTTTATGAGAAGCTCCAATTAATGAAATCAGGGAAATTTCATTGGATTAAGATTGGAAGAGTGGAGATTCAATCTCCTCATCTTGAGGTTCAGTAGTCCAGAGAGCTTTTGGGGTCCAAAAGCTTCCTAGTGGGGAGGTGTGATTAGGAGATCATGTCCAAGTTATGGAAATTGCTCAAAAATGAAAGTGCTCAGAAGTGGTTGCAATCTGAATGACCAGAAAGGTCTCGTCACTTCGATTCTAGCGTCGAAAATGGTTCTCAAAACCGAGGTCGTATGCAGAAGTTATGAATTTTGAAAAGCCTAGTAAACTCCAAAAATGAGTTGACCAAGTTTGACTTTATTAATTTAGAAAAATTAAAAAAAAATATTCCATGGAATATTCCTCAGAATATTCCTTGGAATATTCCATTTGGCTGAATCATATTCTGACATTTGGCAGCTTGTTATTTGGCAACTTATTATTTGATGGTGGTTTAACTTTTGAAATATTAGCCAATCACAGGCTACCACGTGGCAGGCCCAAAGGCCGCCACGTGGCCCCAGGCCAGAGGTGGATGACAATCAAAAAACTTTTTATGTTCGGCAGTATTCGAACGTGGACCTCCCATCTGCAGCACAACAAACTGACCAATTGGGCTATATGTTAGTTCTTATTAAATACATGAGTCGTGACATATTTACGTTTTAAATATTCAACCGTCGGAAAATTAAAGGGCTAGCCCTGACCATATAACCGATGCCCGCGACCAAGGGCTGGCACCTACAGTTTCAATTAACGGTTATCTGTGCGGTCCACCATGTTTCCATAACAGTCAGGGCGGTAAGGCAACATTTAATGTCGTGGTCTATCTACATGGTTAAACCGGTGGTTCTGGCGGAAATTCCACATGTGACTGCCCCACTTAAAATTTAATGCGACATCTAATGGTTTCCCTAATTCTGGAGGGAATTCTTCCATTTTTGGAATTTCACCAAACTTAGAGCCTTTAACTGAAGTTCCTCCAATTTTGGAGGAGGTGTTTTGGGGATATTGGGAAAATTTTGTTTTTACCATAACTTCCTCTTTATTCGACCAAATTGGGTGCAAAAATAGTCAATTTTGGGTATTTTCGAGTTTCTCAGCAGTTTCACACAGGTTTTAGGTCGATCAGAGGTCATCTTTAGTAGTTTTATCTTCGAGGAAGATCAAGGAGCCATTAGGGCCATCGTGGAGAAGGCACTGTATTGGGCTTTCTTTATCTGTTTTATGTAAATGAATAGTCATCTCTAGCTATTTCATACCTTCTGAAGCTGATTTTACAAATATTTTTGCCTATTGAGGCTTATTTTCACTTGTAATTACATTTTAAGCAAATTAATACATGAGGGACATGCCATTGGGAGCTGGACCAGCAGATGTAGCCCAGGAGGGGTGAACTGCTTCAAACATTTGCTGAGTAATGTGCTTTGTGAAGTTTTATTTCTCTTATTTTGACTTCTTTACAATGATAAACAGTTAAAATATTTAATCAATCCTCACACATAATTCTGATTAACAAAGCCAGAACTATTTGTTTAACCTGAAATTTAAGGAGAACCTTATGTACACTTTATTATTATTATTTGGATACTTAACACAGCATAACTAATATAATCCATTCAAATCAATTTGGTATCGGAGCTAGAGTTCTACTCGTTGTATTGTTCTTGTGCAAGGTTTGTTTAATTGTTTGCAAGGTTCTTGATGCTTACTAGGCTTAAGCTCAAGAGAGGAGAAGGTCAATTGGTGAGAGCTCATAGAAATCCTCAACCAAGGAGGTCAAGAGTGCCATTATCTCCACCTTCAATTTCACCTCCAAGAGAATCAGAAGAAGCCATAAGCATGTCTTCAAGGGAAGGAGAAATCCATGAAGAAGTTGATCCAAAAGAGGAAGAAAGGGTGTTTAGAAAAGCATTCCTTGATTTGATAGAAATGGTGAGAGTCCTTTATCAAGAAAGGAATGAGAGACTTGAAGGAGAAGGGTCCAAACTTCACAAGGAAGGAGAAGGATCGTCAGGAGGCCATAATGATGAGGATAAATCAAGAAGGGTAATCGAGGAAATGGAGATAGTGGAAAGTTGCCATCATCACCCTCATCTTCATCTTCATCATCGTCTACCTCTACATCATCTTCAGTACATCATACTCACAAAGTCAAGAACATGGGAAAAATTCCTTTTCTTAAACTTGATGTTAAGTTTGAATTGCCAAAGTTTGATGGTGAAGTAAATGCAGAAAAGCTAGATAATTGGATTAGGCAATTAGAGGTCTACTTGAGAATTCAAAATTTTCATGATGACGAAACCAAAATTCAGCTAGCTTCATTGAGAATGGAAGGTGCAACTCTTGTTTAATGGGAAGCCAAAACAAAGGAGGAGATCAAAAAATATGGTAAGATTATCTTATTATGGTATGATTTCATTTCTGCAATTAAACAACAGTTTTATCCATTATCTCACATGAAAAAATCCATAATGGATTGGCAAAATTTTAAACAGTTGAAAGGACAAAATGTTCAAGTTTATACCCAAGAATTTAGAAGAATATCTCTTTTACTAGGAATTGATTTGCATAGCTAAGACACTTTAATCAAGTATATAGGAGGTTTTCATACTTACCTAAGACATACCATTCTCATGTTTAACCCTACAAGCTTAGATGAGGTTTGTGTTCAAGCCACACATTTAGAAGCAAGGGGTAAAAAAAAAATTGATGCGAATGAGGAAAGTGAATTTAAAGGCAAATGGAATAAAAAGAGAAATGCAAATTCTAGGAAAGAGAAGGGAAATTTTTTCTGCAAACACTGTTCTAGCAGCAAAAAACTATTAATAAAAATAACTGAGCAAAGGAGAGGGAGTTACACCACAGGCAAAAATGCCAATAGTGGAGCTGGCTCTGATACCATGTCAAACCAGGAGGTAACTCCTCAAATCAGAATGTGTATTAGCTGAAGGATGCATATGGATTTATACATGGAGGTGAGGCTATTGGGATTCATCTCCCAATGACTCTTGGCCTTCCTTATTTCCTAATATTAAATAATATACAATATTAAATGTGCACATCCATCGCATAGGATTAGGTGTCAACATGACATTACACACTTCCCAAGGCAATTCATGTTTCCCAATGTAAAGCAAACCTAGAAGTCAAAAAGTCAACATGGTTTTAGACATTAGAGAATTTTCAGGTCTAAAATGGGCCTATTAAGGAACATGACAAAATAATAGTGGAATTAATAAAATAAGATTAGATTACTTCATCAAGTTTAGGAGGGAAAAAAGAAAAAACTACTTTTTTCAACTCGTATTATCAACTTATCTCCCTACGTTTTTACTCAAATTTTGAATGGGATCACTCATTGCATGCAAAATTTAATTTTTCATCCAAGACATACCTATGTTACATACTTTTTATTGACTCTAATATATGAAAAATGTGAAATACATAACAAAAAATATATGATTGCAATCATTAAAAATGTGAAATACATGAAAACATGTGATTGCAATCACATGAGATTGCAAGCACATTTTTTTATGTATTTCACATTTTTCATGTTGTAGGGTCAATTTAAAGTATGCAACATGGGTATTCCTTGGATGAAAAATTAAATTCCACATCCAACGAGTGCTCCTGCTCAAAATTTGAGTATAATCGCAAGGAGATAAGTTGAAAATACGAGTTGAATAATTAGTTTTTTATTTTTTACCTTTTTACTCCAAAAATGGTGAATTGTCCCCCATGGTTGACATCATCATATTGAATCCTATTGGTCCTTATAAAGTTGATATTTTTTTTACATTTTTGTTTTCAGGCCCATTTTTTCAAAATTTCTCTAATGTTACAAAGCTTTATTAGAGGATGACATGTCACATGATTTTTGTTCCATTTGGTGAAGGAATTCTCAAGATATGGACATTCAATGATGGTTAAACAATAGAGCGCAAGATTATAAAGGGTAAAATAGGCATAACATTGCAGTTTTTTGGACATGCATTATGTCCAAAGTGGTCTACTCAATGAGAGGAAGAAAAACCATGTTTCATATTTTTTAGTTCTTGTAGGGAGTTAGAGACCATCCATTTGGGCATGATGACACAACATACATTGATGATGTTGAAATACATGACATAATTTGGACAAATGAAGCAATACCTAGATTAAATTAGGCCAATTTACAACAAAATAGGGCGGTAAAATTAGCAAATTCATCAAGGCATTGCAGAACTATGAAGAGGTAGTGAAGTTCAAATTACTATGTTTGGAAAGGTCAAGTCAAAGCATGAGATAACTATTGGAAATTTCAAGGAGAACTTTGGAGCATTAAAGGCTATTTTTCTTCATCTTGTCGACTTACAGACCCTTTGCAAGTAGAACATTGAGCTTCCTTGGATTTTTTGAGAGTCGATTCAACCTCTCAATGGAAAAAGCCATGAATTTAATGCAATATTTTATTTAGAAATTACTAAGTCTCCAACATGTGGATGTCTCATAAATATTCTTTTCTAGAGGGTGTCAAACTGTCCATTATCTAGTTGTTAGAAAATTATTTTATAAAAGGTTAGCCTCTCCTCTAGTAATTGTTGTTGACTTCGAGATTATTTGATGCCATAATACAAAGAAATTGATTTGAAAAAAATATTCTCATGTATTGATTATTTAAGTTGATTATTTTGTTCTCTTCTTTCTTGATTTTTTGCCTATATCAATGTGATTTATGAAATTGTTTTGCAAGTACACTTCATCACAAAATCAAGGTAAAGATAAATTGAGGAATAGAAAATCATGTGGAGTGGAATATTTATATCTTACCTTTCCTAGTCACTAACAATATGCTTTTCCAATTAATGGAGAAGCCCTATAGGGGGAATCTCCATTTGGAATCGTGGGCTATTAGTGCTATTATTTCAACCTTGGGTGGGACATCTTTAATGAGTAGGTCCACCTAGTGAGTTGGATTTTCTTGTGGATAGGTTCAAGGCTCAGAGAGTGGGATATTTTTTCCTCTAATGCCTCACTTTTTAGTCACTCACCAACCCTCTAATTATTTCAAAAAATTCAAAACATTTTCCTTTTATTTTAATTTACTAGCTTGCTGGAATTTTCCCATATTTCTAGCTAGTAAAATCGTTGGATTATTACAATTTGATTTCATATTTTTAATGAAGGGAAAGTTATATCTACTTCTTGAATTTTATTTGTTAAATTTGTCATGAGCATATCTAATTTCTATGTGCAGATCTACTGGAATATATTTTTTTAGAAAGCTTCTAGATTATAAATTTCACCCAAAAACACTCAACAAACCCTATTTCCTCAAGCAAGCATTTTATTTTTGCCTTTTTTTAGCTTAGATCTAATGTAATAGCCTTTATCTTGCATCTATAGCTTAAATTCATTTATTTCATCTCATTAGAAGTTTAATTTGCAGCTAAAAATATATTTTGGGAAAATACCCAAGGGGTTTTTACTCCAAATTATACTTCTAAAAATGAATTTCCAGCTTGTTGGAAATTCAACTTTGCAGCAGGTCCAAGGCTTAAAATTGATCAAAATTAACCAATATTTAGTATTTTAACCTTCCAACTCCTTGATCCAAGATATAAAAGTATTCTATCACTTTTGGGTGGTTTTTTTGAGGCCGTAGTCTAACTAGCCTTCAAATTTGGGTAGAAAATCATGGAAATTCAGGAAAGATTTTGATAAATTCCGATAGGATTTTTTGTAAATCTAAGTTATAGTTGTCAAACTTCAAGATTTTGGGTGCCCAGGGATTTTTGATGGTGTGGTGTTGAATCCATTTCCAACATCAAAAATACGATTCAAACACTACTACTGTGGTATTTTTTGAAAAAAAAATGGCCAGATTTTGGCCATTTTTTGTCGTCCGGTCAAATTTGCCACCTCCGTAGATGACACCTTTTTTTAAGAGATTTACTTGCTAGTTTATACATTTTTAATAGAAATTATAATCTTACTAAAAGAAAAACAAGAAGCAAATTTACAAATGAAATACAATCACTCTCCCCAATAAAAACTAAGTGTTTAAACACTTACACATTAAGTGAAAATATTTTTATATTTTACTTGCATATTTGAAGACCTATCCAACAAAACAGCAAGCAAAATTATATAGTAACTCATCTAACTAAATACCATAAACTAAATCATATTAACAAACCATATGATTTAATAAATAATATTTGCAGACCTGCCAAACAAAACAACAAGCAAAGTTATGTAGTAACTCATCTAACTAGATAACAAACCATAGAATAAATCATATTTGCAGCCCTGTCAAACAAGACAGCAAGAAAAGTTATATACTAATTCATCTAACTAGATAACAAATTATAGAATAAATAATATTTTGGTTGGTATATTTTCAATGAACTAAATTAGACTACTCATCTGCTATATTTCGATAAGATTTAGTCTTCCCGTGTGTTGGCTTATTTAATTTTATATTTGTATACTTAATTTTATCTAATTTCATTTGTTTCAAAATATACTTCACGTGCATTACTACAAAATATAATTATGAACATTAAAAAAGGGAATGCAATATTTATTAATTGCGACAAATATATCTCGAAACTATTTCTAAAATGGAAAAAATATTCTTCCTTCCTGTTTGTAGCGCTTTGTCCATATATGCATTTCACTTAATTTCTCGTTAAAATTTAATGTAAAATATTTGTAATTTTGAATTATAATTGAAATTATCTTTCGCTAATTTATAATTAATTTTTAATTATCACATTCATCCGGACCTTTCAGACAAAAAGACTCTGTAAACTAAAGAATCTATTGATAAAATATAGATATATAAAAAGTAAGAGTAAACTTTTGACTAAAAGCGATTGATTCCTGAATAACCAATTCAGTCACAAATTCCAAATCGGGTTTCTTAATAGAACTCTCAGAATAATGTTTGCCCTAAACCATGAGGCTTAGTGCGGTGGGGGGTCACAATTTCAAATTATCTAAAACCAAGTCGTCCTGCTCTTATTTTGATGACACATCATATAATATAAATAATTCTAATTTTTCTCTCCCCACATTGAAAATGTTATAGCAAGTCAATGTGAACGGAAAGTAATTAAAAAGACATTCACACATACCAACCCGTTATTATTATCAATATTAAAATAATTTATCATATATAATAACCCTATCTTTTATATTAATATATTGATTTCTAATGATGATTCATATTTAATGTATTACCCTTTTTTTTATTTGTATAAAACATATGCTTTTTTGGAAGAACATGTATTTATTTTTCGAAGGTCACACGACTAAATCTAGAGTGAGTACATTTTTGAAGATTTTCACGATCAAAAGCTTGTCCCAGTGAGATTTTTTTCCCATAAATAAAAAGATCTTATACATTAAGTTGATGTTTTTTTGTGTGTTTAATTAATAATATCTTTTTATTAATATATAACAAATATTTGCAAGACATAGTGATTTTCCCTAGAGCATATTACCATGACAAGAAATAAGTATGATCACTAGGTATTATAGAAAGAGCCAATACCAATCTGAAACACTAGACAAACATTCAAAAATATTTACCCTTATACTTGACTATAAAACCATAAACTGGATAACAAGTTATGACACCATTGCCAATTAAAAACATGATTGAAATAAAACTAAGTGTGTAATTCATCCAAATGCATTGAACTAGCCAGAAGAGATGGTGACCTCTATGTGTAATGTATTGCTAGTCAGGTCATTTGGGTTGTGCGATTTCTTTCCACCGAGATTCTAATTAAGTGAGCCTAGTTCCAATGTTGAGCACATGAGAGTGTAAGCATTGGATGTACACCTTAATCTCCCTCAAGATGTTGACCTAATTCTCTTGAGAAACTGACTTATCCTACATCACTTTCCTTATCAAGGTCTTGGTGTGTCTGTAAAGTTGAATAGCCTAGTTGTATCAGTTTCTTCAGCCCTTGTTGTGTCTAATGTCGAGCACCCAATATCTACCAACCTCATTGATTGTAGAATTAGATAAAGACCATGTAGCCTCGCCATTGATCTTAACATCTACTCTGCAAATGTCTTCCTAAATTGGTTCCAGGGTGCAAGCTTGAAAGCCCTAAGCAAACTATTGAGCTTGTTCACGAGCCCTTGAGCTGCCCAAAATTTCTCAGCTTTGAGGATCAAGTCCCCTGCTAATGTTTCCTTGTTGGGACCTCATTCTTTGTTGTGGCAATGTGGTGTGTCTTCCAAGGTGGCTATTGACAAGATTGGTAAGGGAAGGGGGGTTCTAAAAATGACCTCGTCGCTAGGGCCTGAGGACAGACACCCAAAAATCAGATAACCCTACCAAAGTTTCTGCACTATATAGCATGCCAGAAAACCAATCTACTAAGAAATATTGGGGACAACATATTAGAAATGAAATAATCCAAAAGGTGACGTTCCCTCCTAACCTGTCAGAGTTAGCAAGTGAAACAAATTTGAGCCAAAAGACTCCCCCTCCAACTGAATACAATCTCTAACCAAATTAAGTTGTAGGAGCTCATTAACTAAAACTAGACAACAAAACCTAGCATAAAAGGATAGGATACTTTGAGATACATCCCAAATGACGACTTGGGACTTTAAGATACATCTTTTTCTAAACCAAAACACGAATGAGGACTCAAGCTTGCCAAAGATATGTTGAGATTCAACAAGATGATGATCCTAGTGAAAATTAAGCACCTACACTAGGTGGGGCCTGCAGGCTATTTTTAGGTGTATGTCTATTTTTAGAATGTTGAACAAATTCTATTTATAGAGGGATTCTATTTATAAATGGTTGAGAAAATTCTATTTATAGATGAGATTTTATTTTTAGATGCATGGGCGAAGTCTATTTATAGATCGCATGTCTAAAATTAGAATGCATGTCAATTATTATTAGCCCTTAATAAAATAATAATCTGTTCTCTTGAAGCACTTGATTTCAGTTAATTGATGTGGCAAACCAATTAAATAAAGTAATTTTGAGTTCTAAGGTTGGTTGGTGGGACATGCAAGTGGACTTAGTTATAACTGAGTGATTCGAAGTTGTAACAGAGTTGGATGTATAGTTATGTGAGTTGTAAATTAGTTTAACTCAGTTAAGTGAGTTAAACTCAGTTGTGCTAGTTGTAACTAAAGATACACTAGTGAGGGATCAGTGAATTAATTATTTAATTAATTCACAAGCAGTGGTCTCACATGCAACTGAATAAATACTATTGTTAAATACATGCATGTCAGATCTAGTGGAGACCTAGTTGAGAGGTAGGTGAAAGGGACAGTTTGACTATCTGTTGTGACATTAGTGGGTGCTCAGTTTCAACCATGCACACATTGGATATTCCAATGAGGATTTCGCAATCAAGGCAAGGCAAGATCGAATTCATTCAGGGATTGTGATCAGCAGGGATTGCGCAGTGGAGGCAGGTTGTCAAGAGGCAGTAAATTGGTGCATGAATATGCAAATTTCTGCATGACAGTGTGAGACGATTGTATATTGTACTGAGAGCTCTTGGATTAGAGTTTTGTATGATATTGTTTCATGATCCATGATATATACATAATATATGATAGTGGGCTTTTTAGCTTTATTCTTTCCCGATAAAAACATTTGTGTTATGTGTGATTGATCTTTCTTCATGTGTTTGCGATTGGCGATTAAATTTCCGCAAAGATTTAAGTAGGAGGATTTTGTATTTAACAGTGGCATAAAATTGTTAGATCGGGAGAATCGAGGCAATGCATAATTGTATTAAAATTTCTACATGGTATTGGAGCAAAGAAGATTGCAAAATTGAAGCATTAGCTGAGTTTGTTGGTGGAAACAATTCGAATTTGCTACAAGAATTTCTTGGTGTGACAGTTGAGTAAACATCGAAATGGATTTCAATGGTTTGTGGCTAGAGTATGCACTCGAGGGTAGCTCGAACTAAATTTCATGGAAGGATAGGATGGAGGCGGTGCTTGAAGATAATGGCTTGAAGGAACTCATCGACAGTGATGTTCCTAAGCCCACTTCGACGGATGCTACATTACTTGACGCATAGCAAAAGAAAGTAGCGAAGACAAGAATGATTCTCTTGGAAGGTGTGCGAGACCATATTTTCTCAAGCCTTCATGGGAAAGCCACTCCATTCGTTATGTGGAAGGCTTTGACAGATATTTTCCAAAGTAGCAGCGACCATACGAAATTAGCGTTGAAGGATAAACTCAGAAATATCAAAATGGAGAAGGGCGACAATATTCCTAAGTATCTCAGAAATTTTGTCCAATGTCGGGAAAAACTGGGGAGTGTGGGAATCACCGTTGTTGATGATGATTTGGTGAGTTTCGCTCTCTTGGGACTTCCTACGAGTTGGCACAATTATCAAGACTCTGTCAACAGACAGGAAAAAAACGCCGGATTCGGAACGACTGTGGTCGGATCTAGTGCAGGAGGAGTTCAGGTGGAACACCAAAGATGGCTCTTCATCAAAGCATGATGATGAATAGGATTGTGCTTTGGCTACCAAGGCAAGGAAAGGGAAGGGGAAGAAATTCCACTAAAAATCCGAGGCTAAAAGAAAGAAGTTGCATTTGTCCAAAGTGAAGTGTTTTCACTGCCACGAACATGGGCATCTCGTCTCTAACTGCCCACAGAAAAAGAAGAAAAAGAAGGTTGCTGGAGCTGCAGCTGGTGAGGCCCTTGCCTCATAATTTGAACTTGATTTCTCTTTGATCACATGCTTGGTTTCAAGCACAATGGGATCGGTTTGGTATCTTGATAGTGGTGCTTCCTTCCACATGACAGGAGATAAGGAGCTTTTCAGTGACTTGGAGGAGAAAGATCTCCAAATGCATATAGAGATGGGTGATGATGGACGATATAGTGCAACTTGCATTGGTACCATTACCTTTGAGAGGGAGTCAGGTAAACCATTTCTTTTGAAATATGTTATGCATGCTCCAGGATTAAAGAAAAGCTTGGTCTCAATTGCGATGTTGGAGGACAAAGGCTATGACTTTGTTTTCAGTGACGGAAAATCTTTCTTGCGACATAAAACAATGGGTCAAGCCAAGAGGATAGGGATTCGAGTCAAGAATATCTACAAGCTGGAGGTAGAAGGTTGCACTGCAATGATGGGAAAGGCAGAAAAAGTGGTGAGCTGGGATGAGGGTGAGTTATGGCACAGGCGATTGGGCCATCTTCATCATGGAGCTTTGAAATTCATGCATCAAATATCTACTGGACTTCTAATGGGAACACTTTCTCAGTTAGATCAGTGCAAGGGTTGCACCATGGGGAAGTATGCAAAATCCACCTTTTATGAAAAGGAGAACTGTGCTTCGATGATCCTGGAGAGAGTTCACACAGATGTGTGTGGACCATTATCAGTTGCTTCAGCAACAAAACACAGGTATTATGTTATTTTTGTTGATGAATTTTCTCGTAAATGTTGGATCTACTTCATGCAGAATAAGGATCAAACATTCTCAAAGTTCTGTGAGTTTAAAGCATTGGTTGAGAAAGAGTCGGGGAAGCAAGTGAAGGCTCTGCGGAGTGATAATGGGGGAGAATAAATCTTGAACGAATTCAAAGAATTATGTAGCAAAGAAGGAATTCGAAGAGAACTCATAGTGCCTCATAACCCACAACGAAATGGGGTCGCGGAGAGGAAGAACATAATGATCGTGGGTGCGACACAAGCGATGTTGCATGATTAGGGCCTACCAATGCATTTGTGGGTGGAAGCATGCAACACTTCGGTTTATGTGCAAAACCATTGTCCTCATAGGGTACTTGGCATGAGTACACCTAAAGAAGCTTTTACTGGTAAGAAAGTAGATTTTTCTCATTTAAATATTTTTGGCTCATATGTTTATGTGCATGTGACCAAGAATGCTAGGAAGAAGTTGGAGCCGACTGCTGAAGTTGGGATATTTTTGGGGTACACAGAAACACCCCATAACTATCGTGTGTATTTTCCAAACAGTTGAATGAATATGATGCGACGAGATATAAAATTCAATGAGG
The DNA here is from genome assembly GCA_034641835.2 of Pinus albicaulis. NCBI lineage: Eukaryota > Viridiplantae > Streptophyta > Pinopsida > Pinales > Pinaceae > Pinus > Pinus albicaulis. The sequence goes on along the minus strand of CM076580.1, from coordinate 856,451,155 downwards.
AGAAAGCCATGAAGTTGTTGCTTGAGAGGGAGCTAGACTTGCATGCGAAGGAGGAACTGCTTGTTCCTAAATATGAGTCTCTAGATGTGGATCAACCATAAGAGGAGGTTCATGGAGTGGAGGAGTCCACTCATGCAAAGCCAAACATCAGAATTGGAAAAAGGCGTACCATAGAAGTTGAGAGGCTGAAGCTTGATGTGGCATAGAATGTAGGAGTCTCTACTTCACAGCGCAGACAGAGACAGTCTTTGATCGATTCACTGGATACATGGCTATCATGAGAAAATGTATTGTGACTGAGCCATATTCCTTTCAGGAAGAAATGTATGAGCCCACATGGGTAGATGCAATGGTGGAGGAGTATGACTCCATTGTCAGAAACAGTGCATGGGAAATTTTTCCAAGGCCGGTTGATAAATCAGTGGTAGGTTCAAGATGTATCTATAAGGTAAAGCGAGCTGCTAATAGGAGTGTTGAGAAATACAAGGCCATATTTGTAGCCCAAGGCTTCTCACAGATCGAGGGGATTGATTATGAAGAAACCTTTGCACGTGTCGCATGGTATTCTTCCATAAGGACCATCCTTTCTCTCTCAGCGCAGATGGGTTGGCACATTCATTAGATGGATGTGAAGACTGTGTTCCTTAATGGGATCATTGAGGAAGAATTGTACATTGAGTAGCCTGAAGGATTTTAGATCTTCAGCAGCGAGTCGCATGTGTGCAGACTCAAAAGAATGTTGTATGGGTTGAAGCAAGCACCCTATGCTTGGTACACTCAGATAGATAGCTATTTCACTGGACTTGGCTTCACCAAGAGTGAGGCGAATGAAAACCTATACCAAATTGTGGTGGGGGGTAAGATTTTAATCATTATTCTTTATGTTGATGATTTAATATTGACTAGTGATGAGCATCTGATACACTCATGTAAGAAGGACCTTGCAAAGGAGTTCGAGATGAAAGATATGGGCCTCCTTCACTATTTCCTTGGATTGGAAATATGGCAGCGAGATGGTGAAATTTTTGTGTCTCAAGGCAAGTATGTAAGGTGTTGAAAACGGCAACAAGAAACAGTGAAGGAGGCCTCCTGAAACATCTTTCCTAATCCTAGTTGGAAAGTGATCACCTAAACTAGGTGGGGACCACACATGTGATTTTTGTCGAAAAGTCTATTTTTAGACTATGTCTATTTTTAGACATATGGATCATGGACCGGGAGCTACAGTATGCTATTCTTGGAGGATTGGTCATGTTGGTAAAAATAGATGGACCTCTATTTTTAGCATTTAGGTCGAAGTCTATTTTTAGACTAGCGGGCTAAAAATAGAACAGTCAAATATTATTTACCCTTAATAATATTTGGACTCTAAACTTCAGTTTACTCTCTTGGAGCACTTCAGTTTGACCCCCGGATGTGGGGCATGCAGCTTCCAGAAGGATTTATGCTTTTCCTATGGTTTAGCTGAGCTAATGCATGGTTGACTTCAGTTAGAGCTCAAGTGGCGGAGTTCGGTGGAGTTGATGCGACAGTTAATGGAGATGGTGTTTTGGTTAACTAGTTGAGCTAGTTGTATTTAGTTTAACTGGCTAATACACTAGAGATGAGTTGTGTGAATTAAATATTATTTAATTCAAAAATTATTAACTCATTATTCAACTAAAGAACACATCATTTTAACTCAGTGCATGGACAGTTCAGTGGCGACAAGTGAAAGAGGTAGATGAAAGGGTTGAGTTAGCTATCAGTTGCGACATCAGTTGTGCATGAGATTTGCACCACACTTGGAGGAAATTACCAATGAAAATTTCGCAGTTGGAGCCAGTGAGATTCGAACCTGCATCTCTATTTAGACCAGCCTTGATTTCGCAATAGAGGCAGGGAAATTAGTGGGTGTGTTTTGAACCTGTGACTTGTTCAAAACCAAGCTAGTTTTTGTGTAGCTTTGGGAGATAGTACTGAGTACTTGTGAGGAGTTTGTACTATGTAATTGCTGCATGTTCTCTCCATCTAATATACAGAATAGCTGAGGGGTTTTCAGCTATAATCTTTCCCCATACATACTGTGTTAATGTGTGTGATGAATTGATGTTCTGTCGCTTCTATTCTTTCCACATGTGACAATTAATTGTAGAAGAGATTATGTGTTATGCATGCAATTCGAAATTGATGTGTGATCAGGTTAATATCCATTGAATAAGTGATTTATTCAGAAAATTTCTACATGGTATCGGAGCGATATTAATTGTCGAGATCTATTACGCTGATTGCAAACTTATTTCCTCGGACAGAGCCTGCATACGGGCCAGGTAGCCTCCGGATTCATCTTTCTTCGGAAAGTGAAAGGTCTGGTAAATGCCCCTTGCAGTCAATCTCTGATTTGGAAATAATTTTTTCTCAAGTGTAGATCAGAAGCGATTGAGTTATCAGCTGGTGGTGAAATTCGAATTTGCAGATTTGTGTTCTTGGTACCGCGGCAAAAATGTCTTTCAACGGTTTGCGACTAGAATATGCCTTGGAAGGTAGTTCGAATTATGTTGCATGGAAGGACCGCATGGAGGCTGTATTATATGATAATGGGTTGTTGGAATTCGTGGAGAAAGAGATTCCAAAGCCTACTTCTAATGATGCTACTGTTGTGGAAGCCTGGCGAAAGAAACAAGCGAAGTGTCGAAGGATCCTGTTGGAGGGCGTAAAGGATCACATTGTATCCAACCTGCATGGAAAGGCTTCTCCATATTTGATGTGGAAATATTTGATGGATCTATACCAAAGCAAGAGTGACCAAAGGAAGCTGGCGCTCAAAGATAGACTCAGGAACATCAAGATGGAGAAAGGCGACAGCATCGCAAAATACCTCACGAAGTTCACTTAGTGCAGAGATGAGCTGGGAAGTGTGGGGGTGACTGTCGAAGATGAGGATATGGTGGACCTGGCTCTCCTTGGTCTTCCGAAGGCTTGGAATTCCTATCAGGATAGTGTCAATGGTCGGGAGAAGTTGCCGGGATGGGAGCGACTGTGGTCGGATCTCATGCAAGAGGAGATCAGGAGGACTACCAGGGACGGATCTTCATCAAAGGTAACTGATGAAGAAGACTGTGCTTTGGCTGCCAAAGCAAGGAAGGGGAAGGGCAAGGAGAAGGCTTCTCAATCCGGTGCGGATGGTAAAGAGCGTGACATGTCCAAAGTGAAGTGTTTTCATTGTCACGATCATGGACATTACGCCACGAATTGCCCAAAGAAGAAGAAGAACAAGCAGGCTGCTGGAGCTGCAGCTGGTGAGGCTCTTGCCTCGCAATTTGAGTTGGACTTCTCATTGATCGCATGCATGTTGTCTAGTGCATTGGGATCGGGGTGGTATATTGATAGTGGCACTTCCTTTCACATGACGGGAGATGTGAATCTTTTCAGTGACTTGGTGGAGAAAGGTCTCCAGATGCATGTTGAGTTGGGCGACGGTGGACGATACAATGCGACCGGCATTGGTACCATAACCTTTCAGAGGGAGTCAGGTAAAATCATTCTTTTACAAGATGTATTGCATGTACCAGGTCTAACAAAGAATCTGATCTCAGTCACAATGTTAGAGGATAAAGGGTATGAAGTTGTCTTCAGAGAAGGGAAAGTTTTCCTTCGGCACAAGGCAACGGGACAAGTCAAGAAGGTTGGGATTCAGGAAAAGAATCTCTACAGACTTGAAGTAGATGGGATGTCTACGGAGCTTCCTACTATTGGGAAGCGGAAAGAAGACATGCAACTGAAGCTTGAGAGGGAGCAAGTGTTGCATGCAGACGAGAAAGACATGCAATTGAAGCTTGAGAGGGGGCGGGTTTTGCATGCAGACGATAGTGAACCTCGGGATGTGGAGCAGCCACAAGAGGATGATGGAGTGGAAGAGACCACTCATGCAGAGAAATTTCGTGCCAGACGGGCAGAGGGAGTGCATGCAGCTATACCACCAGGTGAGAGGTGGGGTGACATGCATGATTAATCCCAAGAGGATATTTCTGGGCAGGATTCATGAGATGGTGTGGATCTCATGGATTGAACCTGGCTACGAGGTGCCCATAGCGCAGCAGTAGCAAGATCAGTTGGAGTGATGCAGGCAGATCAAAGTGACAGTGTCGGATACTGGAGCACGGATCAGAGTTGACAGCAAGTGCAAGAGTGCATGGGTGCAAAGAGTCAACAACGCAGTGGTTCCTAATGACATGTGCAGTTGGCCAAGAAGAAGTTAAAGAATTTGATGATAGATGATAGATGCATTAAGACTGATTGAGTTGTTTGGAGCCTATTCAGTTTCAGAGGAGTTGCAGAGCAGATGCATGGAGTTTCATGGTGCTTGTGAAGGTTGCAGGGTGAATGCATGGAGTTGCATGTCGCATGCAATGACAGTCCTTTCTTGTTGAGAGGGAGTGTTGAAAATGGAAACAAGAAATAGTGAAGGAGGCCTCCTGAAACATCTTTCCTGATCCTAGTTGGAAAGTGATCACCTAAACTAGGTGGGGACCACACATGTGATTTTTTGTCGAAAAGTCTATTTTTAGACATATGGATCATGGAACAGGAGCTGCAGTATGCTATTCTTGGAGGATTGGTCATGTTGGTAAAAATAGATGGATCTCTATTTTTAGCATTTAGGTCGAAGTCTATTTTTAGACTGGCGGGCTAAAAATAGAACAGTCAAATATTATTTACCCTTAATAATATTTGGACTCTAAACTTCAGTTTACTCTCTTGGAGCACTTCAGTTTGACCCCTGGATGTGGGGCATGCAGCTTCCAGAAGGATTTACGCTTTTCATATGGTTTAGTTGAGCTAATGCATGGTTGAATTCAGTTAGAGCTTAAGTGGCAGAGTTCGGTGGAGTTGATGCAACAGTTAATGGAGATGGTGTTCTGGTTAACTAGTTGAGCTAGTTGTATTTAGTTTAACTGGCTAATACACTAGAGATGAGTTGTGTGAATTAAATATTATTTAATTCACAAATTATTAACTCATTATTCAACTAAAGAACACATCGGTTTAACTCAGTGCATGGACAGTTCAGTGGCGACAAGTGAAAGAGGTAGATGAAAGGGTTGAGTTAGCTATCAGTTGCGACATTAGTTGTGCATGAGATTTTCACCACACTTGGAGGAAATTACCAATGACAATTGCGCAGTTGGAGCCAGTGAGATTCGAACTTGGATCTCTATTTAGACCAGCCTTGATTGCGCAATAGAGGCGGGGAAATTAGTGGGTGTGTTTTGAACCTGTGACTTGTTCAAAACCAAGCTAGTTTTTGTGTAGCTTTGGGAGATAGTACTGAGTACTTGTGAGGAGTTTGTACTATGTATTGCTGCATTTTCTCTCCATTATAATATACAGAATAGCTGAGGGGTTTTCAGCTATAAGCTTTCCCTATACATACTGTGTTAATGTGTGTGATGATTTGATGTGCTATCGCTTCTATTCTTTCCGCATGTGACAATTAATTGTAGAAGAGATTATGTGTTATGCATGCAATTCGAAATTGATGTGTGATCAGGTTAATCTCCATTGAATAAGTGATTTATTCAGCAAATTACTACATAAGGGAGATACTGGGTAAGTTTCACATGGATGGTTGCAAACCCATGGATACTCCTCTTCCAGGGAACTGGAGGAAAGAGGACGCTACATCTGGAGAGGTAGTGGATGCTACTCTCTATCAACAGTTGGTGGGTTCGCTCATTTATTTAGTCAATACAAGACCAGACATATGCTATGCGGTGAACCAGCTTAGTCAAGCGATGGTTAAGCCTACCAAGCTCTTTTGGAAGGTAGGCAAGCATGTCCTAAGATATCTCAGGGGTGCATCTGAGTATGGCTTATGGTACAGACAGACGGATGAGGTGAAGTTGCATGGCTTCACGGATGCAGATTGGGCAGGTAGCCCAATGGATAGAAAGAGCACATCAGGAGGGATATTTAGTATCAGATCTATAGTTTTTTCTTTGTACAACAGGAAACAGAGATTTGTGGCACTCATTTTATTGAAAGAGGAATACATGGCAGCAAGTCAAGCTGCATGTGAGGCTATCTGGATGAGAAATATCCTGGTTGGTTTGTTTGGTTCTTATTTAGATCGTACAGTGATTCATTATGATAATTAGAGTTGCATTAAACTCTCGATTAATCTTGTGTTTCATGATATATCTAAGCATATAGATATCCAGTATCATCATATCAGAGATTTTGTGCAGTGGAAGATCATGTTGCTTCAGGACATTCCTACGGAAGATTAGGATGCAGATATCTTGACGAAGGCACTCACCAGGAGAAAATTCGAATACCATAGAGACAAGATTGGGGTGAAGGATAATCCCTTTCTTGTTGAGAGCTAGTGTTGAGATTCAACAAGATGATGATCCTAGTGAAAATTAAGCACCTACAGTAGGTGGGGCCCGCAGGCTATTTTTAGGTGTATGTCTATTTTTAGAATGTTGACAAAATTTTGTTTATAGTGGGAGTCTATTTATAGATGGTTGACCAAATTCTATTTATATATGAGATTCTATTTTTATATGCATGGGCGAATTCTATTTATAGATCGCATGTCTAAAAATAGAATGCATGTCGATTATTATTAGCCCTTAATAATAATTAGATAATAAATAATAATAAATTCTCTTGAAGCACTTGATTTCAGTTAACTGATGTGGAAAACCAGTTAGCTGAAGGAAATTTGAGTTCTAAGGTTGGTGGGTGGGACATGCAAGTGGACTTAGTTATAACTGAGTGATTCGAAGTTGTAACAGAGTTGGATGTGTAGTTATGTGAGTTGTAAATTAGTTTAACTCAGTTAAGTGAGTTAAACTCAGTTGTGCTAGTTGTAACTAAAGATACACTAGTGAGATATCAGTGAATTAATTATTTAATTAATTCACAAGCAGTGGTCTCGCATGCAACTGAATAAATACTACTGTTAAATACATGCATGTCAGATCCAGTGGAGACCTAGTTGAGAGGTAGGTGAAAGGGACATTTTGACTATCTGTTGTGACATTAGTGGGTGCTCAGTTGCAACCACACACACATTGGATATTCCAATGAGGATTGCGCAGTCAAGGCAAGGCAAGATCAAATTCATTCAGGGATTGCACAGTGGAGGCAGGCTGTTAGGAGGCAGTAAATTGGTGCATGAATATGCAAATTTCTGCATGACAGTGTGAGACGATTGTATATTGTACTGAGAGCTCTTGGATTAGAGTTTTGTATGAGATTGTTTCATGATCCATGATATATACATAATATATGATAGTGGGGTTTTTAGCTTTATTCTTTCCCAGTAAAAACATCTGTGTTATGTGTGATTGATATTTCTTCATGTGTTTTTAATTCGCGATTAAATTTCTGCAAAGATTTAAGTAGAAGGATTCTGTATTTAACAGTGGCATATAATTGTTAGATTGGGAGAATCTAGACAATACATAATTGTATGAAATTTTCTACAAGATAGCCTAGAAACTCAAGTCAAAGATGGGTCTCGTTCGATGTGGTTCACCATCCATAGAGGCCAATAATTGAATAAGCCTAACACCACATGTTCTTGAACTATTAATGCCCTTATAGCAATCGAACGATCTTCACCCTTGCATGCAATATGAATGACACTACCTTTTCCTCCTCCAAAAGCCAGAGCCATCACTACAGAGGATATTATATTACTTTTCAAATCGAACTTAATTCCTATGGAAAAATAATTCAGTGGGAAGGCCACATCAGGAAGACCCAGACCTTCCACTCTTTTTCACCTTGAATTTATCGGTCTACCACACTCACTTTCCCCCTCTAAACTATAGTATTCGCATAAAATTGGGCTCTAAATTCCCCGCGCGAGAATTTCCTCCACCAACTCTAGGCTCGAATGAACCTTTGCTAACTCCAATTGAGACATCATTGGGTTGGGTTGAGGAGTAGGTAGGTGCCCCTTGACATGTACTCTGAGTGTTGGGAGGTGGTGGCTTGCCTCACCTCACCCCCCTCTTCCATAATTTTTTCCACAATGTTCACCCCATAAGGGAACAACAATTTGATGTTTAGAATGGTTGTGATCTTAAAATTAAATCATTATTAAAATTTTAAAAAATAATATTAAAATTTAGTAACAATAATATTCTTTCACAAAATTAAATTAAATTTAATGATTTTTCTAAGAATAAATAGTGTGTAATTGACTATTATATTTATATTATCCCAAAATTGTATAATTTTTATTTTTTAACTCTAAATGAATTATTAAATTATGAAGATTTGGAGTGTTATAAATATTTTGAAAATAAGAATTATAATGGATGGATATATGTGTAATACTTTAAAATAGCATTTTCTGTATCTTTATCATAAGGATTACACATCCTTCATTTCAAAAAGAAGAAGAAGGATATTTTAATTTAGGATATAGAAATGCGTTTTATCTTTATCTTAAAATAATTATTTCTATCTACTATATAATAATAAATGTTCTAAAATAATATATATTTATAAGATATTATGGATAAAATTGTGAAAATTTTTGAAACTTATACTTATGTAGAAATCTTACTGTTAATCTGGTTATGTTCCTCCTACTTAATTAAGTTATTAACTGAATAAATTCAAATCAATATCGAAGTAAAAACATTAGAGACTTTCACCAATCCAAATATAGAAAAAGTATATGCTCTCATAGACAAAGTGACACAGTGATTTTCTAGATAAATAGTCCCTGGAAAAACCCAATGCGAGAAAACCAGTCTTCTGCCTGCTGTAGGGTTTTATTATTAAGAATTTTATGAATATAGCAAATCTGGGTTCCAAATATGGAAAACCCGACAGAGAAATAGTAGCTCTACAGCTCATGAAGCCAAAATAATGATTGATCCACACCCTCAAACGATATTTACAAGACTTAGCCAAAATTAGGCCCTAGAAACCCTAGCGCTGCCCTTGAAGCCTCTGCATCACCCTCTGAAGCCCCTGTGTCCCTCAGCGCTTGCCTGGAAAGGGTTGTGTTACCCCATATTAGGTGACACAATCCTTACGCTGCCCCTTAGGGTCTCTGCGTAACCCCTGAGCGCTTCCAGCTAAATCACATTGTCCTTGGAGGGAATGCATAGCATAGTTGTTGTCCTCTCTGTTGTTACTCTCCTGCCTCTCTGAGCTGATATCTGCCTCTTGCTGATTCTAGACCCTGAGATCAGATCATCCCCTTGGCCTAAATTCCCCTCTCTACAACAAAAACACTTCTGAGAATTCTTAGCAAACCCACCCTAGAATCTCAGCTTAGTTTTAGTGCTCTGCCTCTGTGTGTCTTTACAAATGACCCCAAGCCTTTCCTTTATAATTTTCTCATTGGGAAACCAACGACCATGTTCAGATCTTGAATCAATGGCTAAGATTAAAATAAAGCTTAATATGTGTGACTTAAGATAATTTCATCACATGTTTAATTAAATTAACTTTAATTATTTCATTTTCCTAAGTTTATACTTAGGAAATACATTTAAAAAAATAATTAATTTATTATCTCCTAAACTAGATGAAATTTCCCAAATCCATTTTTGGGTCTTGTAGATTAAGTGTACTCTAGTCCTTCTTCAAAATTTGGGATCTATAGCATAACTGATGCTACCCCAAATACACAAAATCTCAACACTCCCTCTTAGCATCAAGATTGTGCTCTAGCAATACATCACACTATGTATTACAAGATTTTTGGCACTCATTCTGTGCTAGTGATGCTTGGCCTGCTGCCACTCAACTCTGCACTGTTGCTGCCATTCTGTACTGTTTCCCATGACCCTGCCATTGCCACTTCAACATCTGTACTGCAACCCCCTCTCAATTTTTTGCATTTGTGTTGCTAATAGCACTACCACTGCTAATCTGTTGCACTGTAACCTCAGTTGTTGAGATAAAGAATTGAATCTCCTGCCCAATGTTTGACAGACAAGTCAGTTGGGTTGCACCCTTATCATTGAAGCTCCATAGGCTACTGATTTGTGTTTGCATCTGAAGGATGATGCATAACTATAGTTCCGCACTGCGTAAGCAAATTCCCTCTGCACTATTGAAGTCACATCAGCCCCTTGTGCTGAAATATCTCATGCTACTGCTGCATTGCATTGTCCCTCTGAAGCCTTCTATGTTGTTGCAGCTCTGCACTATGTAAACAACTTTTCTCTGTGTTACTGAAGTCACATCAGCCTCTGCGCTACTGTTGCTTCTACCTTTATGTTACTTTTACGCTACTGCTAGTCTGCTCTACATTTCTCCTTTCATTCTTCAGATCTACCTCTGCTTCATCTGTGATCTATGCACCCACTGCTCCACTTGTCCTGCTACTGTCTTAAGGCTCCCATAGCTCGTACGTGATCTAAGAGATGAGCTGCTCAAGGATCTCGCCCTACATTCTGTAGCTCCTCTACAAATACCTGTCACCCCCTTTCGTGGTTCATGAGAGGTCCTAACTGCATCATATTTCGACCCATCATCCGCCACAACATCCTTGGAAGAAGAAGCTTCCTTTTTTCTTCTTCTTCTGAGGACGACTACTGGAAAAATATCCCATTTCACCACACTGGAAGCACTTGATCTTAAATAGATCCTTCTTCTTCTTTCCCTGCTACCTCTTTGATGCCAAGGTTGCATATTATTCATCTTCCTTCTTCACTTTACTCAATAAAAAGCTCTACTGCTTCTCGGTGAATCTGCAGAGTTCTTCTTGACGCAGAACTGTCCGCAAGTTGTCCCAATCTCGGAGGTCCACTCTGCCCAAGATACTTTGGACAAAGGTTTCCCACTCACCCATTACTGAATTAAGAGCAGTCCTAATCATCACATCGTCTTCCACCTTAGCACTTGTTGCAGTCAACTGATCTCTGATCGACTGCAATCTAAAGAGGAAATGCTCCATATCTTCTCCCTTGGTCATCATGAATGACCTCATCTGAGTCTCCAACAACATATTCCTGTGGACAAACTTTCCCTCATATAGGGAAGTTAAGGCCTTCCACATCGCGTAAGTTGTCTTCTTCTTAGCTATGCGTGGTACAATATGATCCTTAATTCCATCCATGATCATCCGCTCAACATGCCCAACAACTTCCTTATGCTTCCATTGGAGATCTGCATCAGTCGATGTGGCCAGAGTTTGCTCTGCATGGTCTCTTAGATTATATGCCTCAAGGACTATCAGGATCCTTGCCTTCCAAACTGAAAATTTGGAGAGGCCATCCAATCTATCCTGATCATGCAGCCCATGAGGAGCCATATGCTTAGTAATGTGTCAGAACTTCCCTTTCTCTTTGCTAGAGAACTGGATCTAATGCCCTTGGCGAAACAAGCACCTTCTGCTCCCTCTAACAATTGATTTCCCTCCTTGGAAATCTGCCAAATCAACAATGATTCAACTTTCTTTGATCCTCTGATCAATCTGCAAGTTTTTTTGGCTAGAAAATTTCTGAGAAGCTGATCTCCTCTCTCTCTTTGTCACTTGTGCTTAGGCCAAAAATCTGAAAAATTCAAAAATTTAACCCCACTAGTACCTTCTGAATTTCTACATCTAATCTTCGGTATTTTTTGGATTTGACAAATTTATATCTACATCATATTGACTGGATCTAGACCAATCCAACGATGTTTCTAATTTTTCTCTGTGCAGTAATTGTGCGAGCTTTCTAGGAAACAATGTTTGACTGTGCCACCTTTAAACCTACATGAATCTACCTCTGAAAATTGCGTTGTTCATTCAGATCTGCATTTCTACTAATTTTCCAGCTGCTTTCTGTAGCTACAACCTTCAGTCTCTTGCTGGTGACCCTCCTAGATCTGCAATTTCTCTGATACCATGTGAAAATTTATGAATCTTATACTTATGCAGAAATATTACTATTAATATGGTTATGCTCCTCCTACTTAATTAATTTATTAACTAAATAAATTCAGATCAATATCAAAGCAAAACACATAACAGAATTTCACAATGTAGATCTAGAAAAGGTACATGCACACATAGACAAAGTGACACAGTGATTTTCTGGACAAATAGTCCCCAAAAAAACCCAATGCGGGAAAAATGGTCTTCTGGCTGCTGGAGGGTTTTATTATTAAAAAAAAATTGAATACAGCAAATCTGGGTTCTAGATCTAGAAAACCCAACAGAGAAATCATGGATATACAACTCACTAGCTATTATGAAGCCAAAATAATGATTGATCCACACCCTAAAATGGGATTTACAAGGCTCAGCCAAAATTAGGCCCTAGAAACCCCAGCGCTACCCTTGAAGCCTCTGTGTCAGACTCTGAAGCCCCTGCATCCCTTAGCGCTAGCCTAGAAAGGGTTGCGTTACCCCAGACTGGGTGACAAAGTCCTTACTCTCCCCCTTAAGGTCTTTGCGTAACCCATGAGGGCTTCTGGCCAAAATCACATTGTCCTTGGAGGGATTGCGCAACACCTGCGCAGCACAGTTGTTGTCCTCTATGTTTCTCTCCTACTTCTTTGTGTTGCCTCTTTGAGTTGATCTCTGCCTCTTGCTGATTCTAGACCCCGAGATCAAATCATCCCCTTGGCATAAATTCCCCTCTCTAAAGCTAAAACATCTGAGAATTATTAGCAAACCCTCCTTAAAATCTCATCTTAGCTTCAGTGCTTTGCCTCTGTGTGCCTTTATAAATGACCCCAAGATACTTTTCTCATTGGGAAACCAACAGTCGTGATCAGATCTTAAATCAATGTCTAAGAGTAAAATAAATCTTGATCTATGTGACTTAAGATCATTTCATCACATGTTTAATTAAATTAAATTGAATTATTTCCTTTTCCTAAGTTTATACTTAGGAAATACATTAAAATAATTAACTAATTTAATATCTCTTAAACCAGATGAAATTTCCCAAATCCATTTCTGGGTCTTGTAGATCAAGTGTACTCTAGTCCGTCCTCAAAATTTGGGAGCTAGAGCACAACTGATGCTACCCCAAATACACAAAATCTCAACAAAAACTAGCCTATATTATTAGTTTAATGGGTCAAAGTCCTTGTTGTTAAAGAAATTTTGTTATTGAGAGGTCGCAGGTTCAATTCGCTCAACACTCTTGAAAAGATTCATAACCAAAGATCAATGTATCCCTGATCAGAGTGTGAGTTGATAGTTGGGCACCACTGGGATCTGTTCCATGGACATCGTTTCGATAAGAAAGGATAGTGGGAGGTCATGTTACATCCCTCACACACTTGCCTTCAACCAAAAGGTGGCAACGCACATGCAGGATATTAATGGTGACAGGAAAAGATGAAGGGACATCTCCTTGTCGGGGTTTTATGCTATGCTCTCTAAATGCCGTAGGAGGTATTGTTATTGGAATGGTTAAATGTTTGATGGAAAGCTTTGGGATCCACGCAAAGGCTCTTCACAAGGTCTGCCATCCTGGTGCAGACAGTCTCACCCTCCTCCTTGTGGTTGGTGATAACGGATTTAAATTCTCAGTGTGTGCACAAGGACCTTAAGCTAGTTAAACACCTCAACTTGGAGGTTTTGGCTTTCTATTTCAAGGTTTCATATCATTTTTGTTGTTGGCAGAATTGCAACGTGGTGCATCCTTCCTCTGGCATAGGCACCTCGGAAATTGGAGGTCGGGGGCGTAATCGAAGTGTTGGTCAGTAACGAGGAAGAAGACAACCCCATCCATTTCCAAATCAAGGCTGGGTCCGTAAATAAATGATCCACTGCGCTGTATCCACTTGAGAAACTTGGGAAGACTGGGCTGTATCCACTTGAGAAACCTTTGGTGTCATCCTAACTTGCATAGAACCTTTAACAATTTTCTGATTTGGATGCCAAATGGTGAAGATGTGCCATCCATTTTGTATGGAATGGTTTGGGCTAGCATGATTCAGGACATGGGAGAGAGGATCTTTGAAGGTTAAACTTTTTACTTGCCACTTGAGGGAAACCCTATTGCAGCCACAGATCAACATGTTATCTACACTTATCATGAGTGGAGAAAGAGACAGCGTGGGGTAGGCCATTTTGCCTACCAGGTTCAGCTATTCAGTCTACCTACACTTCAGGAGCCAAGGGTGGAGAAGATTTTTCATGAATTTCCATGTTGGCGGGTGACTCATTTTGCATGGATGATAATGTGAGGGTGGAGGTTTCACATGGGAATGACAATTCCCCATGAATTTTAGACTCCATGCCTTGAGAGGACCTCTAGACCACACCTAGTTGCCTCCTTGAGCACTTTCCTTTTTTATGATGATGGTCATTTAGGATGTTCACCAAATGATAGTTTGCATGCTTGGGAGAGGCACTATGGAGATTCACCATTGAGACAACATCATATTCCTTGGAGGGGTTTATCATATGAGGATGCTACAGGAGCAGGGGAGGAGACTATTCAGTTATATCCTTGCAGTTGCTTGGGGACAAGCAACACTTGGGAGGGGAGGACTATAATATTCCTAAATTAGCATGTATGCTAATTGGAATATTGATTTTTGGTTTTTGCACCTAGTAGATGAATAAATGGGGGAGGAGACCTATACTTAACTTAATCAGCATAAAAACCCTCTTTGTATGAAAGAGGACCACTTTGGTAGCTAGATTTCACACCCTCATGTGTGAACAGGGACTTTTTGCATGTAGACAAAGTCAAGTTTGACCAAGTCAACATCATGGATGGAGAGGAGTGGATCACTTATGAAATAGCTCAATGTGAACAAGGATCAGCTTAGATAGACATATGGAAGTTGGATTGAAGGCACTTGAGTGTGAATAGGGATGAAGCAGGTTGAAGAGGTCAACCTTGACCAAATCAAACAACGTTGTTAAGGGAGAGTGGCCTTAATGGAGACACAATGCAGTTTTGGAGGGAGATTGATCATGTGCATGTGGAAACCTTAATGGGTGGGACCCAAGGTGAGGAGGCTCACATATCTTATAAGGAAGAGGAAGGAAACTATTTTGGGTTAGCTTGTTGATTATTGATTTTGTTCTGCATGACTATTTGGCATCCTCTTGCTGTTTAGCAGAGTTGCAGTGCTGTTTAGCACAAGGAATTCATGTTTAGGAATTCCTTCTCCACTAAATAGAGGCCTCT
Organism: Pinus albicaulis; assembly: GCA_034641835.2. Classification (NCBI taxonomy): domain Eukaryota; kingdom Viridiplantae; phylum Streptophyta; class Pinopsida; order Pinales; family Pinaceae; genus Pinus; species Pinus albicaulis. The sequence continues at coordinate 856,436,045 of CM076580.1, read as the reverse complement.
TGAGAGAGCTTGCACTTTAGTTTTCCACATTCAAGCTTGAGTCCAAGCATCCTCCTTCAGCCACAACATTATTTTTTCAGATCATAGCTTTGTGTTGCAGGGTGTTGTAGTGGAAGGAGAACAACACCACCTTCTAAGCTTATCTTTCAGAGGAGGGAGCTTCCCTTTCTTTGCAAAATATGTAAGGAAGATCTCTGGTCATATTTTACATCTTGGCACTTGGCCAAAGCAGTATCCATCTCCTACAACACAGTCCTTGGCAGGAACTGCGTCATTTTACTCAGTGTTGCAGCAGTAGCGTCAAGACCCTTGTTTGTGAGCTTGTTCCCTCGAGGAAGGGCATACCCTTCTCCCGGAAGGATTGTATAGAACATCTTCTCTTGTTTCTTGTATTATTCAGCTATCTATTTACAGTGTTGCAGTATAACTGCATTGTTTCAGATCTAGTTTTGCAGATCTACTCTTGTATACTCATTCTCTTAAGAAACCATTCCTGGGTTATCTTCACATTGTATAAAAGAGGCTAGATCTCTATTTTTCTTTGAGTTTGGGCTAAATAAACTCCATATCAGTATTTTATAACATATTGCTGCAGAAACCCTCTCATAATTACATTGTATTTGCTTCAGTCATTTTTGCATTCCAGAAGTCATTGTATTTGGGCATTTTTAAGCCATATTTGAACCGAGAGATCTGTTTAACTTGGCTAGAAGCATTTTATTTTTCTCCAATCCTGGATGTGAGATGAATATTGTATAAAATAATGGATCCGAGTCCCATTTCTCACAATTATAGCATAATTCTCTGTAAATAACGTTTTTATGCCCTATATTGCTGCACTTCCTCACTTTGGAAGGAGTGTATAGGTCATAATCTTGCTGCTAATCATTCATTTGTTGGTTAGATATTCCTTTCACATTTTATGAGTTGATTTACATTGAAATTGTGTCCAAGTATTGCTGCATTCCCATTTTGGGATATTAAAAATGATAAAGACATCATCAACATATGGGATCATAATTAGAGTTATATTGGCTGCCATATATAAAAATGGATAAGGATAATGATCCCTCAAGTGCAACTAGTGCATTTTTACTCCAAACTGCCTCATAATAGGATATGATGAGTGGTTTCCCAACCACTTTTTTTTTGCCCCAATCCTCTCACATGCTTGTAGAAGGTGTATGATGTGAGGTGCATATTGAGCACACTATGAAAAAGATATTGTCTCCCCAACATCTCCTAGGGAGTGGCCATCACCATCACTGCTGATGTCCCCAAATGGATCATGAGGTCTATAAGAAAGAATGCCCCATCTTGCAATGAATTGTACGTGGAGAGCAAAGAAATACAAGCACATAGTAATTGAATCATGATGCTCATAAACACAGTCCTTACCATGTACCTTGAACAAGTTGGTGATGTGGTTCATAGATGAACCTCTTCTCATCCCCAACGAGGAAGGAAGTGGCTGTGTTAAATCTCTCAAAGAGTTATGTCCCTCCTCCAAATAATCCATGCATCTCCTCATATTATGGTGCATCTCCTCTTCGATGCCTTCCCAAGTGAATCTCTCCATGATAGTATGGTATGTTCTCATGAAATGACTAGAGAGAGAATCCCCATGTGCTTCATGCCAACCCTTCTTCTTGTGCTTGGAGGTCCAAGTCAAGAAGATCATATCATGGTAGTAGATGTTTGCATCCACCACTTCTGAATCATAATGCAAAGTATGGAAGTGAATCAACCCATACTCTCCCAAGAGTAACCAAAGCAACAATAGCTCTTGTTGTCTCCAAACATCTCCATCATATAGACCATGGAGTGAAAACGTGATGATTGACATGAAGAATTTTACATCACCCTACTGCAACCAAAATCCTTGTTGCCATATAATATAAGTGTCATTCCAAGTCCCAACCAACCACATACCCTTTGAAGTAGGATATGTCACATGCTGGCCAAACTCTTTCAAGAGTAGCCTGTGCAGCCTTGCCTCTTGATGCCCTGTGCCATAGATCTGCAAGTGGCTCTCCAGCCTCTTGCTCATCAACATCACCCATCCAACCAATGGTGAGTGTCTACTATCATGCTCCAAATTAGCATTCCTCCAATGGAGAATACCATCCTCCTAATCCAAATCACTATCTCTACACTTCATGGGATGTTGAAGTGTATCCTCTAGATATCTCCATATGAAGACCATTCATTAATGACCAAGTTGACCCCATAAGGATCCAAATATGTTGAAGGCAAAATCATCTCATTGAGTTGTGAAGTGCTCATTAAGAAATATCCATCATAATATTGGGATATAAGATGTATCTCATCAACCATCTGCATATCCGTTGCTACACATGTAGAACAATCATTGGAATGCTCCAATAATGGTTGGGCCCCCAACCCATCACTGTTGCTCCATGACAGCGTTGTTGATCTATCTGATGGTGAATTTTCTGTCTCATGATCATGCTCAATGCTATACATATAACTCTACATTGGATTATTTAGGTCAATACTCATCCTATCCTCCAAAAATATACACTCCAACCCCAAGAGTTGTGTGAAGCTCAACAATGACATACTAGGATAAATGTATATCTCCTCCTTAAACATGTCAAGTTTCATCTACGCAATGATAGTCTGCTGCTCCAAATCAGCAGTGTGTTTTGATCCTAGGTCATGCAATGGCATGTCCCCACAACCCTCCATAAGATGTGCTGAAATAATAGAAAGTGGAAACATTTTCATACCTTGGGTTTGCTTGGGAAAATCTTGTACTGCTACAAGGGTTCCTCCCACCGATGTGATGACTTCCCCAACTATTGATGATGATGGATGCTTCTTTATGGGTGCACCAGCACTGGTATAAGTCTCCTCCTCCTCATGCATCTCCTGAATAGTGCATGGGACTCTAATTGTCAAGAGATCAAGACCACTTTGCAAAGGTGCAAGTAATCCTTCTCCTAATGCAAGTAATCCTACAACAACTTCTGGTTTCTTCTTATCAAACTTCTTGATCAACCTTTGAGTAAAATCTGCATAAGTGATCACTCTGGCATGACTCAAATGGTTGATCCACCAAATTTTTGCTTCACCCTCAAGGTGCAGCGTTGCAATCTCAACTGCTTCTCTTTGTACTACAGGATGTAGCAGGAAGAATTCATTTAGCTTTCTCCTCCAAGCCCTTGTTGTGCATGTAGATGACCCATCAAAAGTACATAATAGGAATCTATTGTGCTTTCTTCTCCTATGGGTGCAAGGTCTCCTCTCTTCTTTAAATAAACCGAGGAAGAGTTAGATTCTCTTTGAAAGCTCTTGATTGAGATTTGTATTATGCAAGATACTCACTTAGAATCTCATGTTCTAAGTTTCCTCCATGTCCATTCCTTTCATCTTCTTCTTCAAAAGAAAAGGTAACAGTAGAATTCTTTGGAGCTCTATGCAATTCTAGTTTTCTCTTCTGTTGATAGGAAGTGCATGGACCTTCCTCATCTTGAAACCCTATTGTGGTTTCATTTCTTTTATCCATTCTTCTTTTCTTGACCTCCTTGGTGAGGTCCCTCGTAGATATGAAAAGAGATGCGATAATACTCATTCCTTCCATCATTCTGATCTCTTTCTCCTTCTTCTTATTCTCCTGATAGCATAATTGTTGAGATCCACAGGCTGAGCCAAGATTATGCTCTGATACCAATCTAGTATTCCCAAATGGAAAAGAAACAATATATGAACACAATAATGGAAAGAGTAGTGATAAATAAGCACATAAAATGTAATAAGATCATATAGCCATCATATTAATATCATAGCAGAAAAATGTATACAAATTCTTGAGGAAATAGTCACTCAAGTTAGGCAAAACAAGGCTCTAGAGAACATGTACATGAAACATGAAGAACACTGCTACACAATAATACCCAAGGCTAAGAAAATGCAGTTTTAATAGATATAACTGTTGCTGGAGAATTTAAATACATATATATGATGTTAGATGGCTCAAATAATGCTGGGAGTAGAGATCTAAGCTCCCAAACACACTTCCAAGATAACCCGGGAATGGTTTCCTAAAATACACAAAAATGAAGAAGATACAAATATGGCCCTAGGGCTGAATAATCTATGCAAATGGATAGTTGAAAGGAGGTGGCTGATCTGATATAGAAATGTGTGAAAGAATCCTCTTATATATTCTCCAAATGAGAGGTTGATCCCCTCACTGAAAATCCAGGTCCCCCAACTAGGGCTCCAAACCCTCTACTGCAACTACACACTAAAATAATGTAGTTCCTTCAGAAAATTGTGCTGTAACTGATAGCAGTACCTTATCTTGATGCTGAATGATGAAATGAGGCTCAAGAATCTCCCTTACAAGCATACTGGATGAAGGACTGCTCCCTCCACTGGAAAACAAGCTCAGAAGTTGGGTTTCTCAACCCTCCAATGCTGCACCCTGCAACTCAACACAATCCTCTGCAGAAACTACGTTGTAGATGAAATATGGAGCTTGGTCAAATGTCAGAATGTGGAAATGTAGTGCAATGCTCTTCCTTTGAGGCCTCTCAAGGATAGAGGTGGGATTCCCGACCAGGAACACCCTGTGCTAAACAACTGAAGAGAGAAAATAGTCATACAGACCATATCAAAATAATAATCTAAAAACATGTCCCCTATGGCTTCCATCCTCTTCCTTATATAAGTGATGAGCTTCCTCACCCTTGGCCCCACTCATTTAAGTCACTACTTCCATGCAAAGAATCTCCAACCAAAACTGTGTTGTCCCTCATTGAATGCCACTCCTCCATAACAACGTTGTTGATTTGGTCAAAGTTGACCTAGTCTTCATGCTCCAACCCCTTTTCACACACAAGGGTCTACAACCCAGTTCTTTAGATGACCTCCATTCACACTAGGAGTGTCTTTATTCCTACTAAGGAGATTTATGGGTCTACATACCCTCTTATTCCTCCAAATAAAAAGCAGAACAAAATTTTAATATTCCAATTAGTTGCATGCTAATTTAGGAATATTACATCGAGTAATCTCTCTTTCTAGCTCTTTTACCATGGTTTTCAAGCCAAAGGCTAAGCTTCATTTCCAAAATGAGCCCATATAGATTGGTTAGGATGTGGCTAATCATAATGGTCATGTAGTTAGAGAGAACACTTTTGTCCCCATTTTTAAAGATAAGCATAACAAGGCATTGCATCCAAAGCTCATGGAAGCCATGTTGTGCAACCAAATTGAGATGAATTTACGATCTCTATGATTCATTTAAATCATAAGAACAAAAATTTTAAAGGCAATAGTGTCATGAAAATATATATAGAGTCATTGTTCTTTCATTTGTAAAAATGATTTTGATATATGAATTTAAATCAAATTTTAAAAGAGAATATATTGTTATTAAAAAAGTATTTAAATTTAAATTAAATATTATTTAAATAGAAATTAAAATAATTAATAATCAAAATTTTGAAAAAATAAAATAAAAAGAAAATTACATTGTAATTTTTTAACAAAGCACCTGACCACCATCAATCAAAAATTTATTGGCCAATTTTCTTTTTAATAATTTAAAGTCTACATTAACTTGAATTTTAAATTACCATTTTAATGATTTAATGATTTAATGATTAATTTTAAATTATTACGATGTAAGGCGTCACTATTTGAAAACAACTCCCCTAGCTACCACCGTGTCCATGTTTGAGCCATTGGTCAAATGTTAGACGAGTTAAATGTTTTAGGCCATTAGATCAAGTAAATATTTTTATATATGTTTTTTATAATGTTAGTTTTTTTTGTTTTTAATAAGTTAGATTCAATATAGATTTTGGTGACTTTTAAGTTAAACTGTTGTTATTAAAAAATTGTTAGATTTTAACCTCAAATGTAATGAACATTTTAAAATAATGATAAACTATTAAAATAATAAAATAAAATAATGATAAACTATAAATACAGCCCATGGTATTGACCCATGGTATTCATGTGGAATGTAGTTTCTTTATGGGGGAACTAAGATGGCCTAAATCAATCTTAACTCTGGATCTAAACTAGTTATTTAATAAAACTATTTTTAAATGTTTATAACCATTATTATTTTAAAATTTTACTTAATAAAATGTATCTAAATTTTCAGACATACAAATATACATAGTTTTTCTTTTTATGTACCAACAAAGTATGATATAAAGGTTGTAATGTCATGTTCAACATTTTGACTATGTCAAATTACACAAAATTAAAAATAAAAGTAAATTAATTAAAAAGATTGACATAATGTAATGAAAATTTTAACTAGGTCAAAATACAATACAAATAAAAATAAAATAATAAGATAATGATAAACTATAAATACAACCCATGGTATTGATCCATGGTATTCATGTGGAATGTAGTTTCTTTATAGGGGGAACTAAGATAACCTAAATCAATCTTAACTCTTGATCTAAACTAATTATTTAATAAAATTATTTTTAAATGTTTATAACCATTATTATTTTAAAATTTTACTTAATAAAATGTATCTAAATTTTCATACATCCAAATATACATGGTTTTTCTTGTTCTATATTATTTTTCTTACAACTATTTTATTATTCGAAAAATACATGTTTTTTTTTGTTATATATTATTTATGTTAGAGCTGTTTTATAATTCATGAGTATTATTTCTTAATATATAAAAAATTAAATTAATAATGGATTTTTTAAAAATATGTTATCTTTTTTTAAATTTCCAAATTATTTCAGAGGGCATGATTTATCTTGAAAAATAATGATGAATGTTCATAATTCTCATGTCTTAAATAACACTAAATTTACCTTTAAAGGGTTCGTAACAATTGTTTGTATCAAAGTCAAGGATACAGAAGAAAGGAGACATGGTGAAGAGAAGCTTCCAACCTTACAACAAGCCCTAAAAGGGCATAACGTTGAACGTATGGAATACATTTTCCCTGATACACATGAGAAGTGCAATGAAAAATATTGGAATTTGGAAAATGTCACGAAGCTTATCTCATGTTCCATTCATTTAGATCTGAAGTATATGGAAGAAGAAAAGCAGGACAATGGATACTTATCAATAATGTATGATTCTTAAGAAGGAAACGACGTTGACAAGGCTATGGAGGACCAAATAGAAGAATTAAAAACAGAGAAGGAATCTTCAGAAAATGGGTTACTCAAGGATTTTGGAATCCATATGAGCTACATTATCTCACTGATTCAAGCAAGTGCTTAAAAATAGATAGACAATAGTGATATAGAGACAAATTATTCATAAACAAGAGAAAGCTAGAATTATAACCCGAGACAGAGTTATGGCAAGAGAAACATTCCAGTTGTAAGGAAGAGTCAAAGTTACATGAAGTACTTCACTCAACATAATTCTCCACCGCTTATTTTGGAAGAGAAAGTTCCTACTACCTCATCAATTGAAGAAGGTCCACATGAGAAAATCAGAAGAGATTCCTCAATGTTATTTTCATTTGACATTCAGTCACTCTGCTCGTTTTTGTCTAGTAGTCTCTTTAACTCTGCCCTTAAATTCAATGACTCAGAAAATACTAGAGAAAAGACACTTACCTATTGCAATGAGTTGAAAAAAAAGCTATCTCTAAAGGGTCACTTGGGGAGGAATCTATTATTTAAAAGATCGGGAAAATAATTTCATTTCAGAACAAGAATGTACTATCACTAGGGAAGGGAGTTATTACATTTAAAATTTGTTCCCATTCTTGTCACTACAAAATTTGATTGTTGCTTTTTATTTGATGGGAAAATAAATGATCTTTAAAAGGCACTTAAGTCTTGAATTATGTTCTTTAAAGAAGTCGCTAGATTCCCTGATTATGAGTTGATTTTTTCTTCTTACTTTTGGGTCTTCATGATGTTTGTTATTCTAACTTAGGTGAAAAGTTCCAAAGAAGTGGAATATTGGTCGTTCAAAGAGGAATTATGGAAATATGATTGTAGATCATTTATTAAGATTAATTAATCATCCCCAATTGTTAAAAATGGCCCAAATATCTCTTATCCATAAAATTGATGATTAAGATAACTTTATGCTCTATGTTCAAATGACAAGTGAAGGTGGATTTAACATACTTAACCTTCTTAGTAGTCTTTTATGAAGTACAAAATGTCATAGTGATAACTTTTTATTCCATTAAATAATTCTAGTTGTAGAGCAGAGTCAGAGTTCTAAGAGTAGTATCAAAGGAATTCAACATTGTGAATGTGATAGAAGCAAATAATTTCGTGGAAGGGTGAAGTCTGCCCAACTTGTTCATAAAAACCAAGTGCATCCTTCATGCAGAAAAAAAATAAACATGCAGATTTTGTCATATAAAGGTCTTGAGTACTTTGGCCAAAATGTCTCATCCATTATGAAAAAACACATCTTACATGCAATTAATAACAAAGAAGTTGTTCCACATAAATTACCCAATATTGATATTTTGATTTGAGGTCCAATAAACATAATTCTACACCCCTTATTCTGGAGGATCAGTTGGAGCCGAGAAAGTTCCTACTACCTCTTCTTTCTTATATGTTATTCTTTCGTATACCACAACCTTACGAAATTTCCTTTGAAACATGTGGTGCAATTGCTATTTATTTTTTTGGGATGATTTATATATTTATTGAAATTTAAATTTAAATTAAAAAAAAGGAATCGTTGAATTATATATATTGTATGTAAAAATGTAAATAGTGTTTGTAATTGAAAATTTTGATTTTTTTAAATATAATAAATTTAAAGTTAAAATCAATATTATTAATAAATATAAAGCTAATAATAAATCTTTTAAAATAACATATATTTATAGAACAGTACAGATGAAATTAGCTTTGAGGGTTAGTTTAAATGGTTAGAGTTTTGGTTCTTAAAGCACCTGGTTATTTAGGGGTCATGGGTTCAATTGCTCCATGGTTAACTTAAGTTAAAAATAATAAATAAATGAGCCAATTATAAAATAAAAATATTAAATATTATGATATAGTTATTTGAAAAAATATATATTAATGATATAATTTTAAAATGTTTGGGAACTTAAAAATATATGATGATGATGAGAGTGAGGACAACCATCACTGGTTTTTATCAGCTAATGCAAGTTCACTCATTGCCATTATTCAAAGGAAAACCACCACCTAGAATAAGTCGACTACCTAGAATAAGTCAGACCTATATATATATATATATATATATATATATATATATATATATATATATATATATATATATATATATGATGACGATGATGATGGTTAATGTCCACTGAGACCAATATTTGGTCTATCGGACCTAAAGAAAATATTTATTTAATTTGATTTAAGATTTTATTCCTATGCTCAAAAAGCTTGTAGAGAAGCCTCCCGAGCTCACTATAATTTTGACATCTTAAAAGGCTAGGAAGGTCAGTATTGCAAAAAAGATTATGAAATATGTGGTTGTACGCGGGGCACTCTAAGAGGAAGTGATTTTCATCCTCGATGTTCATATTCTCACAGAGATGGCAGATCATTTCCATCCATGGTGTTTAAGGAACTATCCAACAACCTGTTTCACTATGGAGCTCATGAGAGTTCGTTCTAATCTTGGCTATATTAATTTTATTCTTTGAGCTAGTTAAAACAGAGAGATACTTTTGATCTTCTGAGGTGGGGTTGATGACCTCCTTATAATACCTTAATTTTCTTTTAGCTGGTAGATCTTTCTCGCACCATATTTTTTCTTTGAACTTAGAAGTAATAATTTTTTTAATGTTATTCATGTTTTGCAATGCAACATTCTCGTCGATCTCCCAATGGTTTAAACAGGCCCTGGTGTCTTTATACCAACCTTGTTTAAGCCTTAAGTGAATTTGGCTGGAATTTAAAGCTAGCTTAGGAAGTCTATGGTCTCCTATGCTATTGATCTTGTGCTTGTACAACAGAAGCCTAGTCATAGCTAGGCTCTCGATAGGGGAAAGACCCACTTCTATAAGGAGAATAGGATAGGGTGTATTGCTTTTAATTTTAAGGTTATACATTATAAAACGCTTCTGGATTTGCTCAATCTTTCTCCAAGATTCTCTAGAGATGCTGCAACCCCAAACCTCACATCCATATAAGATAATAGGAGTGACTAAAGTTTCAAAGAGGAACTTCTTTCTATCCCACATTACGAGGTTTTCCGTTTTACAATTATTTTCAAGACCCAGATAAGCTTCCCACCCACATTAATCCTTTTTTGAATGTTAAAGTTCCAGTTGAGCTTGTGATGAATATCAATTCCTAGGTACTTGTAAGAAGACACTTCCTCCAAGTTACTATTGTCATACATAAAATTAGCGTAAGTTTCCTTCTTGGATTTGAAAATCATAACTTTTTCTTTGTCAGTGTTAACAAACATACCCATGGTAGATAGAAATCCTTAAGAATTCTAAGTTGCTTATCAAGATCAGATGGGCACCTTGCGAGAAGAACAATATCGTCAACATAGAGAAGAAGGATGATGACTATCCCAGCTAAGATCGTGCCAACACATCCTACTTCCTCTAAACAACCTTCTAGCTTGTCGATGTAAATGCCAAATAGGGTAGGGGAGAGGGGGCAACCTTGTTTAACTCCGATATTACACTTAATATCTTTCGACCACCCCTCATTGCTCTTTAAATTGGAAATTACATTCTCGTATAACCTTATAGCGGCCGCTCTTTGCTCAAAAGGAACATTTAGCTCTTCTAATCTATTCTATAGGTTATTTCTAGGAATTGTATCGAAAGCCTTTCTAAAGTCCACAAAGCAACAGAAGAGATTGGATTTATCATTGCGGCATTCTTCCACAATGATCCTAAGCGTAACGAGGTGGTCCGTTGTTGAGTGTTGACTTCTAAAACCCGCTTGGCCTTTAGCCCACTTACCTTCACGTTCAAGCCAAATGCTCAACTTCTTTTCCAAAATAATACCATATAACTTGGCTAAGAGAGGGCTGATCATAATTGTTCGATAATTAGAGGGGTTATTTGTATCCCCACTTTTAAAAATAGGGATAATGAGGATCTGAGTCCAAGGTTTAGGGAACCCTTGCTTGACCAATTGGTTGAAAAGCTTGTGGATGTGGGGGATGAGGACAGGACCTCCAATTTTTAAGATTTCCTCCTAGTAACCTTTAATTTCTTTAGCTTTCCCATTTGCTAGGCGTTTAAACCCAAAATCAATGTCTTCTAATGAGAAAAATTCTTTTGTTGTGATCAGGGTTTCAAAATCCCTGGCATTTGGAGATTCATAAAGTTTTTTAAGATAGGAATTTTAGTCATGTAAAGCAATTTTATTATTATCTTTAGTTTTCCTAGTTAGAATCTACCTCCAGAATTTCTTGGGAGCCACCTTAGAGAGGTGTAAGAGATTCGCTTGTCTTTTATGAATATATTGCCTTTATTTCCTTTTAGTTAGGGCTTTGTAGATTTTTATCTTGTTAATTTTGAGAGATTCATCAACAACTTCCTTAATTGCTCTCCTCGCACTTTTACAATCTTTGTCATACCATGGGTTGGTTTTGCTATTTCTTTTATTACTTGAGACTTAAATTGAGAACTTGTTAATAGAATATGAGAGGGTTGTAGTAAAATTATGATAGAGGTCATCTATGTTGTCTATACTAGATAAAGGAAGCAAATTAGTTTTTAATTCATTTAGAAAGAGATCGTTTTTATTTCTATCAAAGATTAAGTTATTTTGACTATAAGGATTATCTTCTATGGGATCTCTATGCATGACAAAATTGAGAGTTTTGAGTAAAGGCCTATGATCAGAGTCAGGCTCGTGGTCATCTAAGATGTCAAAATTTATTATTTCGTTGTATAAAAGGAGATCGGAAATAACATAGTATACCACACTCCTGCCAAGCCCATAGATGCAGGTCATCTTGCTAGAATTGGGCCACTTCTTTAGACCGTTGCAAATTATGAGATCTTGAGCACTACAGAGCTTGACTAGCTCCAACCCAAAAAAATTATCCCCGAGGTCTTCAGAGCTCCTTTTGTAGTGGCTAGCCAGATTATGTAATATTAAATTTTTTTTTTCTAAGTTAGAGTAATCTATTAACAGTAGGAAATATAGTACATCAGGCCGAGGCCATAACAGTGCCTTCGAGGAGGCAATTCGAACTGATAGAGACTAGTTTTTGGCTGCCCTTCTAGAGGGAAACCAGCCTGAAGAACCTTCAACAGAAAAAATCCCACGCAGGGGATCGAACCTAAGTAGCTTTGACTGAAAACTGAAAACATATACATTATATAGAAAATTAACAGGACAATGACAAAACTAGACCATTGTAAGAGCTAAGACTGGTCGCTGACAAAAAAGGACCATAGCTGAAAGAGACATTGGAACAACAAGACATTCCCTCAGAAAGGGCAGAGCAAAAACATGAGAAACAAGAAAAAAGGTCGAATTACTCATCAGGAGCGACCTCCTCGATCCTGCAATCGAAGTCTGCTGGTGCGCCATGGGCTTGAGAGAGATCAACATTGGGAGGGACCTCTGAAGGAGTATCCGTCTGATGGGGCGGACCGCGAGCCGAATCCTCTTGCATAACCTCCCTGCGCTCACTTGTCTGTCCCCTCGATTCAAGCAACACATCTTCCAGGTTGGCGCCATCGACAGGAGCAGAATCATCCGGCGGATTCTCAGGCTGGGGCTCCTCCAGGAAAACAACAGAGATGGCGACCGAAACTCTTGGTTTGTCACAGGCGCAATCAAACGAAAAGAGAGCCGTATGGGATTGTGCAGGCAGCGCGTCCCCAGAGGGCGAATCGAGCCTGCGCCCAGAGCGAAATTGGCGGCCATGGAAGAGGCAAGGTAGGTTCTTGGAGGGAAAAGAGATTTCAGAAGGAGAAGTGGAAGTGGAAGGCGAGCGCCTCCTGGCGGAACGTGATAAACCCCGCCTGCAACACATCCTTTCTCTCAAACGGGGCATGTTTGCAACAGAGATGGAACTGTGGCTCTGGAGCAGCGGCAAGTTGACCAGGTTCGGCTCTGGAGAAATGCTCAGGACTAGCGAAGCAGAATTGCAATAACCAGCAATGGAGATGTGAATATTGTCGTCAGGCTTCAAACAGCAAGTATGGCGACTACGCTTCCCTGTGGTGGTGCGTTTGTTGGCACAGTCCTCCACTGAATTGCACAGCGAATTCCTCGGCGCAGGCTCCATATCATATAGCTCCCGGTTCCTGCAATCAACTGCCCTCTGCATTGAATGAGCAATCTTGTTACACTGGTGCGAATCGCCTGTGCGACATTCGAAAATGCCTCGATCCTCAGCATTCGTATCGAGAGGCATCACCATTATGTTTTTCATTAAGAGCGAGCAGGTGTAATTTACTGCTATCAGGTGGGCGTGAATGGGCTGGCAGGTGGCCTTCCGTCCTGTCGACCTCTGTCCCATCGCCCCAATTAACACTGCTATCACCTGCATTCGGGGTAATATTAATATTAATACTAGTGCAAAATATATCTTTATTCAAAATACAAATTAGTCATTTAAATATATATTACAATAAATATATACAAAATATAAAAATTTAAATAATAAAATTAGCTAAAATTTTAAAATAAAAATTAAAAAATTATATTCTAATTTAAATGATTTTTAATATTTTAAAAAGCAATATATTAACTTGAATTTTTTTTTTTAATGATTTAGCTAATTTAAATGATTTTTTTAATATTTTAAAAAGCATAGATTAACTTGAATTTTATTTTTTTAAAATGATTTAACTACTATAGATTTATTTTAAATTAGATATTTTAATGATTTAACTACAATGGTTTTATTCAATGAGCTCAATATATTGGAAAATATTTCTAAAAATCACATTATTTAACCCCCTACCAATACGAACCCAATACATCTTCCTAATTTAAAAACCTCAACTTCACTAGATATTGTAGGTTTCCGTTTTTTCATTAGCAATTTTTATAACTCTATATTTTTTCATTAATTTTTAGCTCAATTTTTTATACGTGCAAATATTAAAACCCTTTACACCTTATTATATGCTTAATATATTGTGCCATTTTTTCCTCAATATATATCCCCCAATATCAACCCACGTGGTATGATATTGCTTCCCAGTGAAACCCCATGGATTTAACTGGTATAGATTAATTTTAAATTATTATTTTTGGGATGATTTAATTAGTATATATTCATTAGAATTTTAAATTAAAAAATAAAATTTAAAATTTTTAACATTTGTAATTGAAAATTTTGATTTTTTTAAATATAATAAATTTGAAATTAAAATTAATATAATAAAATAATGAAAAAAAATAAATTAAATGTTAAAATTACTGATGAAATATAACATAATCATGTCCTAAGATTTTAAAAGTGAAAAAATATATAGAATTTGATAACCATAAATCTTCAACTTTTCTAATAAGGAAGAAAGAAAGAAATTATTTTAACCTCTATGAGGCTAAATATAGTTTATGAGACACATTGATTCTCCATCTGGTTCTTGTATTAGAACATTTTCTTGTGAAGCCTCACAATAAATGCCCCAAGCTTCTAGACAAACCCCTCGTTGAATATATTACCCCAAGAGCTAGTGGCTATATCTGCATAACTTTCCCTATTGTCTTTGAAGGCCTCCCATATGTTTTTTTGTTTTCACTTTTCTGGAAGAGCAAAAAATACATACTCTTTCCTCCCACATTTCTTTTGGTCTTTTCCAGCGAAATGGAGTTGATGAGAATTAGTCTTTAACCAAGCAATAAGAATTTTGGCTATCCAAGAAACATTGGCTCTTATGTACCCTTTTTGTTGATGATTATGAGTAGGATTAACTCTTCAATATAGTATTTTTTCTTTCTTTCTAGCTTGGTATCGCTAGTACCCTTTTTGTTGATGATTATGAATAGGATTAAACTCTTCAATATAGTATTTTTTTTTCTCCCTAGCTTCGTATCCCAAGTACCCTTGTGGAACTTACCCATAACAAAAACTTTTTATCTTTTTACCGTTTGTGGTACACATGTTCAAACAAATACCCCATTTACTAAACCATTTGTTATTTTGTGGCATCCAAGTCTTCTTTCTTTTGCATAATATGTCATTAAAGACAACCTTATGTTGTCTCGCCCCTTCAATTTTCTCATTTTTTAAAAAATGACTTATGACTAGCACCATAGCAAATTCTTCAATAGGAGCAACTCCTCTTTCACTAAACACGATAGCATAAGGAAATGGACTTTTAATTTTGACTTTGTTTGTAATCAAACTCAACACTTCTGAATTTTCTCAATTTCTTTCCACTACATGTCGGATGTAGTTCCCAACCGTAGAGAATCATCGTTATCACTAAAATCCAAAAAAGAGTTTGAGTGGTTTTGAGTCCCACAACTCTGCCTCTCTACTCCTATTTTGAAAAGCATAAAATGTTTCCCAACAACCCAAAGTTCTTTTCTTTCTACATACATCCCAACTTAGATTTCTGTTGAAGTTAATTCCAAGGTATTTGTAATCCAAAACTTCTTCCAGAATGTTGCTTTCAAAGTAGAATTTATGTTGGTTATGTTTTCTTTTGTTAAAGAAAACCAATACTTTTGTTTTGCTAATATTGATTTGCATCCCCACCCTTTTACAAAAATGCTCAAGGGAAAGTATGTGTTCCAAACCAAGAGAATATTTAGCAATCATAGTAAGACCATCTGCATACAAAAGAAGTCTTATAACAAACTTGTCCAAATGGACACTATCACCTCCTTGCAAATTTAGTCACTCTTCAAGCATGTCGATATATAAACCAAAAAAACTAGGAGACAATGGGCAACTTTGCTTGACCTCGATATCACTTCTAAAACTTTCAGAAATGTCTATTGAAGTTCTAAATTTGACTTTCACCTCTTCATTCAACACAACTGTGCTCAAATGCCTAGGAACCTCAAGTTCCTTCTTTATGTGCCAAAGCACCTCTTCATACAGCATAGGCACTCAAATGCCTAGAAACCTCAAGTTCCTCCATTCTGTGCCAAAACTTATCCCTAGGAACCGTGTCAAAGGTGTTTTATGAAATCAACAAAGCAACAAAAAACTTCTTCCTTTTTCTTCCAAACATTTTGAACAATGTGCCTTAAAGTTATACCATGGTCAACTATGAAATGTTTAAGTCTAAAACTTGCTTTCTCTTTAGCACGTTTATCTCTTTCTTCTGCCCACTTGCTAATTTTATTTTCTTAGCATGTTTCCAAATAACTTTACAAACAAAAAATTTATCATTAATACAAAATTGAAACTTTTTTATTTTAATGTTTAAAATTTCACTTGGAAAGTGCTATGTTTTCGAGTAGTCTATAGTGCTACTTTTTGAAGGCTTTTACGGTAATTTTTTCTGGTCTAATTTCTCTAAATTCCGGCAGAAATTTATTGATTGGTAACATTGTACAATCGAAGTGTCCTAGAAGTTTTTTAGGGTGTTGAATCGATATATAAAGTCAAAAAACCAGTTTAAATAACAGAAATTAAAATTTTACCTCAAATTTTTTCACTGAATTCCAACACCTAAAACTCCAAAACATTGCACTAAAAATAACTCCCTATATTTTTCAAGGTCTCTAAGGAGAGCACAATTATGGCCTAAGTCTGATCCCTGCATGGAACGTCGCACACTTCTACATACGTAAATTTTATTAATTAAATTCCCGTCTCTTCATAGAGCCTACACACTTTCCCAAATAATTTTCAGTCCCTTGAAAGAAGCTCGAATGGTTTCTTAATGGAAAATTATCCCAGTGATTCAAACACTTTATTAAATTTCTGGAAAAAATTCTCACCCAATTCTAATTAGAATTTAGCTTGACTAGTTAGAAAAGGCCTTTATTGGTTAATAATCAAATTTTATTATTTTTATATTTTATTTATTTTTTATAATATAATTTTAGAAATAAATTATATAGTTTTAATTTTATAAAAAATAAATTTTAAAATCTTATTAAATAATAAATTGAAAATCATTTTGCAAAAGCAATTACATAGTTAAGTGCTTTGACTTTGCCAGAGCGTTTAGATTAAACCCAAGGTAACCGAGGTTGAGATCCCGTTCCGGTTAATTACATAATTAATCATGTGTCCAGGTGATTTAACTTATACTGAGCGTTTATATTAAACCCAAGCGTAACTGAGATTCCGTCACTGGCATCCTGTTCGCGCGTAAATTCCAGAATAGACGGACTCTATCAGAGAGATACGAGCGGCTCTTTTCTCGGGGATGCCATGTAAATTGTATTGAAAGTTAATTGATAAATTTTTTAATAACGAGTGTTAAATACTTAGTAATATAGTAATATTTAATTTATTATTTATTTATTTTAATTTAATATTAAATTATGATTTTATAAATTATATATATAATAATAATATTGTATTTTAGATATTAATTTTTGGGAATTTAATTGGGTTAAGTAAGTTATTCATCTATGACCATTTTCATGAGAGGTAGTTGTAAGTGACTAATTTCTCATGATTTTTGAATAGTCATCTATGACCATTTCCATGAGAGGAAGTTACTTTTAAATAGTCATTTATGACCATTTCCATGAGAGGAAGTCGTAATTGACTAATTTCTCATAATTTTTGAATAGTCGACTTAGCACTCAATGCATTGAGTGACTTTTGAATATTCGTTTTTGAATAGTCCACTTAGCGCTCATAGGTGATGCTCACAGGGGTGAAGAAGTGGGATTGAAGCTAGTAAAAATGAATCACATAGCGTCAATCGTCACTTCCAGGATTGAAACTAGTGAAAGGAATCACATAGCGTCAATCATCACTGCCAGGGCTTACACCCGACAACTAGGGCTTCTTGGAAGGTCACCCATCCCAGATCAAATCTGGCTCAAGCACTCACTCTCGCTTCTGGCTCAAGCGCTCACTATTTGTATTTAAGTATCGAGGGGTTTTCGCAGTGCATTATATTATAAATCATTTTTGGGGATTCAACTGCGTTAAGTAAGTCATTCATTTATGACCATTTTCATGAGAGGTAGTTGTAACTAACTAATTTTTCATGATTGTTGAATAGTCCAATTTGCACTCATTGCATCGGGTGATGCTCACAGGGGTGAAGAAGTGGGATTGAAAATAGTGAAATGAATCACATAGCGTCAATCATCACTTATGGGGCTTGCACCCGGTAACCAGGACTTCCCGGGAGGTCACCCTCCCAAATTGCCTCTGGCTCAAACACGCTTAACTATGGAGTTTTCCCCACAATCAAGCACACTTAGCTTGCTACCCCATTTGCAAAACCTTGGCAAATATTGTGCCTCATGAACCATTCAAGTAGAGCTCCCTTCACTCTTTGTATTTAAGTATTGAGGAGTTTTCGCAGTGCATTATATTAGATATCATTTTTTGCAGATTCAATTATGTTAAATAAGTCATTCATCTATGGCCATTTTGCATGAGAGGTAGTCATAACTGATTAATTTCTCATGATTTTTGAATAGTCCACTTAACACTCATTGCATCAGGTGATGCTCATAGGGGTGAAGAAATGGGATTGAAACTAGTGAAATGAATCACATATCATCAATCATCACTTCCAGGACTTGCACCCGGTAACCATGGCTTCTTGGGAGGTCATCCATCCCAGATCACCTCTAGCTCAAGTCCTAGTTACCGGGTGCAAGCCAATTTTTTTTATTTATAATAATTATTTCTTTATGAACAATAATTACTAATTATTAATAATTGGTGAGTATTAACTAGCACAACCACATTAATAAATGTGGTTGATAAATGCCGATAGACATATATCAACCAATTTATTAATAATTATTAATAATTGTTAATAATTATAATATAATTGTAATTGTAATTATAATTAACAATTATAAGTATAAGAATTGAGTGGTTTTCCCAGTGCATTATATTAAATCATTTTTTGGGATTCAACTGCGTTAAGTAAGTCATTCATCTATGACCATTTCCATGAGAGGTAGTCGTAACTCACTAATTTCTCATGATTTTTGAATAGTGAAGGGAGCTCTACTTGAATGGTTCATGAGGCACAATACTTGCTAATGTTTTGCAAATGGGGTAGCAAGTTAAGTGGGCTTGATTGTGGGAAAAACTCCACATTTAAGCGTGCTTGAGACAGAGGCGATCTGGGATGGGTGACCTCCCGGGAAGTCCTAGTTACCAAGTGCAAGCCTCGGAAGTGATGATTGACGCTATGTGATTCATTTCACTAGTTTCAATCCCACTTCTTCACCCCTGTGAGCATCACCCGATGCAATGAGTGCTAAGTGGATTATTCAAAAATCATAAGAAATTAGTAGTTACGACTACCTCTCATTGAAATGGTCATAGATGAATGACTTACTTAATGTAGTTGAATCCCCAAAAAATGATATCTAATATAATGCACTGTGAAAATGATCCAAAATCTTTTGTTTGAGATGTATAAAAGAATTAACATGTGAAAATTGTAGCTTTTAAAACAATAAACTTTAAGGGCATAAGCGGAAAAAGAGAGAAGCAATTAACATCATGCACGAAGACACAAGAGTTGATATCGGAGTTCGTCCAGGAGGGACTACGTCTCCGCGCCCTGCTCTAATAGTGGGGAGGCCCTGCTTTCATTAAATGGAAAAATGAAAGTACAAGTACAAAATGAGGAATTACACCCTTATACCTGCCCAATCTGGAAATGGCCGAAAATTGCAGACCTCTGATGACAAAATGGGCAGCAGCGTTGGATTTTTGGCTTCGAGTAGTGCTGAATCCATATAAAACTTTCCCCAAACGGACAAAGTGAAAATCTGGCCCCTCTGGAAAAATGGCTCAGATCATGGTTCCGCCCCCTCCTGCACACTGCTCAAGGTTCCACTGCCTCGTTTTCCGTGCCCGCTCCTGTCCGTCCTTGGGCGCACAAATGAATGAAGGTTTAAATAATAAAGTGTGGGCGGATTCTCCAAATTCATGGTTAGGCGAATTGGTTGAGATCCGCATTTGTTGGGCGGAGGTCGGGTGGTCAAATCCCGACCCCGCCATAACAAGGCCGACTGTTTTATTTGTTGATTTAACCGCATCATATTTTTAACTCGGGTGATGAACTCTTTGATATTTTTAAAGTCCGTTGGATAGATGTGATGGGAAATGGGACCATATTGGGCAAAATCCATATGAGTGCGCCACATGCTGAGTGGTAGGCGGCGGCGGTGGGGTTAACAACCCCCGCCCCGTATCATTGCATACGGCTGTTGTATAATGTGGACCGCGGGGGTGGCGGGGTTGACCACCCGCCCCCCAACAACATTATTTTTTTTATATTATATGGTTACGTGCGGATGGGGTGGCGGGGTTGGTGGCCCGCCACCCATATATATATATTTTTTGTTTTTATTTATTATTAAAACAAACTGTTTGTTTTTTGAACCTTCGAATTTTGACCGAAGGAGTGCATTTAACGGTCCCACAAATTCGCCCGGAATCTGGCCAGGTTGGTCGGAATCCGGTGGCCGGGTTTCAGCAAAATTGTTTCCTCCTTAGTCTGCCACATCACCAAGTCAACCTCTGAACTTTGACTGCTCCTAACTCCTTCATTCGGACTCGGAATTGAGTGCCGTCTGCGCCGTTGGATTCAGAATTTCAAGATCTACAACTTGAACTTGGTTCGAAGGATTTTCGAACACTTTGATTTCTGAGCCTTGTACTTAAGCCATTTGTACCTGTACCTGTTTAATCCACCTGGATCATTCCTCCCCACTTAAGAGCTTTTGGACCCCAAAAGCCTCATCAATCAACAGGCAAGTGAGGGAATTGCTCCCTCACCTTCTCCTTTTCAAGCCATTTGGCTTTACTTGGGTGCATCCCTTTGAAACCAACACGGAGATACTCCACATCTCCTCGTCATGAAGTCCTGGTCCTTCGATCGAGAATGATGTCCTTTGGCAGTTCATTGAGATATTCTGGTGCAAAGTCATCCACTGTAGGAACTGATCCTACCTCCTCAGTGTCCATAATCAATGGGGGTTCATAAAGTTTTAGATTTTCAACATTCACAACTGAGTACATCTGCATGTATACCGGCAAGTCGAGTTGGAAAGCATTATTCCCAATCTTCTCCAATATGGTAAAGGGACCATACCGGATTAGTCGCAATTTATTACCTTCTCCCTTCATTCGATCTTTGCTGATGTGGAACCACACTTTGTCGCCAACTTGAAATTGATGGTCAACTCGGTGCTTATCATGTCGGGCCTTGTATAGGGCCTGACTCTTCTCCAACTGCTCTTGCACTACTTGGTGAATCGTCTGAATCCGCTGACTGAACCGTTGTGCTTTATCCCTGTCATCACGCCCACTGGCATCTTCATCCCTTCCATAGATCATGTCGAAAGGGTCTTTTGGTAAGTAACCAAAGCATGTCTCAAAAGGTGAACGCTGCGTAGAGGAGTGCACTGCTCGGTTGTAAGCGTGCTGCACATATGGAAGGTGTTCATCCCACAACTTGGGATGTTTGCTGCAATAGCCCCGCAACAAGTGTACCATGGTACGATTAACGACC
This sequence comes from Pinus albicaulis, assembly GCA_034641835.2. Taxonomy (NCBI): domain Eukaryota; kingdom Viridiplantae; phylum Streptophyta; class Pinopsida; order Pinales; family Pinaceae; genus Pinus; species Pinus albicaulis. Next base: position 856,414,468 of record CM076580.1, on the reverse strand, counting down.
TCTGTCTGTCCGTCGGTTTGTGGATGGAATGCCGTGCTTCTCTTCAACTTGGTATCCATCATGCGCCACAAGCTGGTCCAAAACTCTCCAAGGAAATGAGAGTCTCGATCTGACACAATCGACGTGGGCAACCCAAAGTGGACCCAAACATACTGAAAGAAAAGACAAGCAATCTGCTCAGCAGTGACCTGCTTTTTACAAGGCATCAATATGCACATTTTGCTAAAGTGGTCGACGACAACATACAAATAGTCGTGACCCTTTCTTGACATAGGCAAACCTCCTACAAAATCCATCGACACACTTTCCCATGGACGACCCGGAATAGGGAGTGGTGTGTAGAGCCCGAGTTTTCTATTAGAGGGCTTTCAAACAGAACACATCACACATCCCTTTACAAAACGGGTTACAATGTTTTTCATATGGGGCCAAAAACAAAACCTTTGCAAATGACATAAGGTTTTTTCGACACCAAAGTGACCAGAAACAAGAGAGGTATGCGCCTCTCGAATTACATGTACTCTTTCTGCTGTGGGTATGCACAATTTACCAAGGTGATACAACAACTTCCCCTGCAAATGATAGTTGTCCACCTGTGAACCATGAGTTAGTTTTGCATAAACTTCTTTAAAGTCATCATCATTAGTGTACTGTTCAACATAACTTTCAAAAGACAATGACGCATTATGCAAAATAATAGAAGCAACGATAGGAGGGTGAGAGAGCATGTCTACTACTTTGTTACTAGTGCCCTTCTTATACTTTATTACCAGATGAAATTGCTGTAGGAACCCCATCCACCTGAAATGACGAGATTGTTGTAGCTTGGTCTATGACTAAAGGTATTGCAAGGGCTGATGATCCATATGGATGATGGTCTCCTTGCCGATCAGGTAGTGTTTCCACTTTTTCACACTTTGGACCAAGGCATACAATTCCTTGTCGTAAGTGGGGTAATTTATTACAGCCTGGGAGAACTTCTCCGAATGGTAACAAACCGGCTTCTTCTGCTGCAAAAGTACAGCTCCCATGGTGTACCCACTGGCATCGGTTTCGATCTCAAAAGGCTATTGGAGATCGGGTAAAGCCAGGACTGGTGCGGTGCTGATTTTCTCTTTCAGTGCTTCGAAGGCCTTTTGCTGTTTTCCTCCCCACTGAAAGGCTTGTTTGATACTTGTCAGAGTGTGTAAGGGTGATGCAATAACGGAGAAGTTGGCAATGAACCTCCTCCAGTATTGTATTGCACCTAAAAAACTACGGACCTCTGTTACATTGGTAGGCTTAGGCCAATTTACAATCACCTCGACTTTTGAGGTGTCTATTTTTAATTGACCATTACCGACAATATGACCAAGGTAAACCAAAGAGGTTTTCCCAAACTCACACTTTGACAACTTTACATACAATTGTTCTTTCTTTAAAACATCAAGCACTTTGATTACATGGCATACATGTTCCTCCCAAGTCCTAATAAATACAAGAATATCATCTAAATACACAAGGACAAACTCATCAATGAAAGGCCTAAAAAGATCATTCATGACCCTCATGAATGTGGCTGGAGCATTGCAAAGTCCGAATGGCATTTCCATCCATTCGAACAACCCCTATTTGGTCTTGAACGCAGTTTTCCACACATCCTGCTCTGCAATTCTGACCTGGTGATAACCACTACGCAAATCCAATTTGGTGAAATAAACAACATTTTTTAATTGATCTAATAAATCATCAATGCGAGGGAGAGGGTATCGATTTTTCACCGTGATTTTGTTTAGTGCCCGATAATCCACGCACATCCTCCATGTACCATCTTTCTTGGGCACTAACACGATCGGCGAGCCACAAGGAGAAGTACTTGGCCGAATGACCCCTTGGTTCAACAGTTCCTGTACCTGCTTTTTGATTTCCTCCATTTCGATGGATGACATCCTGTACATACCAATGTTTGGTAATGGATCATCATGTTGCAAATGGATCTCATGTTGGATCCCTCGTTTTGGAGGCAAACCTTTGGGTTCCTGAAACAACTCACCATAGTTAGAAATAACATCACATAATTCCTGTTTATGAGCCGGATCACATCCCTGGAAAGCATCGGTTATTTCTTCATCCTTTGCTCTCACAACCATGAGCAAACACCCCTTGCTGGAATTCACCAATCTCTTCATCTGTCCTGCACTTACAAGGCTGGCACTGACTTTGGTTTGATGAGCTCTTACATTGTATTCTACCCCATCTTTAGTGATTTGGTATTTATTTTCATGGCGAAAGAAAACTGCTTTCCTATCATAAAGATAGGGACTCCCCAACACAATGCCACAGATATCCAATGGTATTACATCCAATTCTACTTCATCTACCAGCTTAGAAGCAATAAAATTTTTTACCTTACACTGCTTGGTTACATTTAGTTTCACTTTATCATGTATCCATTGAAGCGAATAAGGTTTTGGATGAGGCTTAACTTCTAAGCCTAACTTTTTAACCAAGGATTCTGAAATAAGGTTTGCTTGAGAGCCTGAATCAAATAGAGTTTCTACTTTTGCATGGTTTATAACAACTCTAATATGAAACAACTCAATTCTCTTACGTTCATTAGAAAGAGGCTCATTTGATGAACTAGTGCTTTCATGTGATTCGGAATCATGAAGAGAACAAGTACCTTTTGTCCCTGCTGCTGTGATCAATGCCTCATCGCCTGAGTCGGATCCAAGGTCCTGCTGTGCGGTTGCTACCGTCTTCTGCTTACCCTTTCCTCCATATCTCTTCAGCTTCTTTTCTGGATAAAGTTTCCAACAATGATCGTCGTCATGGCCTTCCTTTTTGTAGTGAGTGCAATAAGGCTTTTCTCCTTCATCCTTCTTTGTTGACGTCGTCTTCTTTTCCTTTCCCTTTCCTTTCCCTTTGAATTTTCCATTTGAAGGTTTGGAAGGTGGTTTCTTTGAATGATCGTCCTTATCATTTTTGCCCCTATTCTCAAGATGAATGGCCTTCACACTGGCTGAGTCAATGGTAGTAGGTTCAAACATTAACAATGAATGTCTAATGTAACTATGCAATGAACCAATGTACTTAGTTACAACTTCAGGAGAATCTAAAGAGATGCCAAAACTTAATGCCTATTTTCGAAATTCTTCAGTAAAGGTTTGCACATTTTTTCCTTTACCTTGCCTTAGGTACTGCCACTCCATTAAGGCTTTTTGCTTGTAACCTAAGGGATAGAATTGATTTTTAATTGCAGTAATAAAATCTGACCAGGAAGAAAGAAGGTTACCCAAGTTACTACTGCTTTGAAGTTTGCTCTCCCACCAGATGAGAGCTGTGCCACTCAATCGAAGAGAAGCCAATTGGATTTTCGCCTCGTCCTCCATAATCTGCTGGATCCTGCAATAGAGTTCAAGCTGCCTAATCCAATTGTTAAGCTTCTCAGCATTACTTTCACCATTATATACTGGTAGATCAAACTTAACATCTAACTTAAAGAAGGGCTTGTTAGATGCATTTCCAGAATTTTTATTATGATGGTTAGAAGAGGAGGAAGGACTTTCATTTCCTAAAGGGGGTGGATTTCCTCCACCATCTCCATGCGCTGAACCTTGCCCTTCAAAAGAATGATCTCCTATTTTCTCTAACCTTTCAAGTCTAGAGAATAGTCTCTCTACTCGATCTGCCATGGTATAGAAAGTTTTGCGGAAATTAAGCTCCTCTTCATTCCGATCTTCGTCCCCCATGTTCCTTCTCTGACGTGCACGTCCTGCTTCAGGATCAAAATCCTGTAGCATCCCTTCACCTCTTCTTAGCCTGCTTCTTGTTAGCATACAAACATGTAATTCACATCTACAAACACCCGCTCCGATACCACTTGATCCAAAATCTTTTGTTTGAGATGTATAAAAGAATTAACATGTGAAAATTGTAGCTTTTAAAACAAAAAACTTTAAGGGCATAAGCGGAAAAAGAGAGAAGCAATTAACATCATGCACGAAGACACAAGAGTTGATATCGGAGTTCGTCCAGGAGGGACTACATCTCCGGGCCCTGCTCTAATAGTGGGGAGGCCCTGCTTTCAATAAATGGCAAAATGAAAGTACAAGTACAAAATGAGGAATTACACCCTTATACCTGCCCAATCTGGAAATGGCCGAAAATTGTAGACCTCTGATGACAAAATGGGCAGCACCGTTGGATTTGTGGCGTCGAGTAGTGCTGAATCCATATAAAACTTGCCCCGATCGGACAAAGTGAAAATCTGGCCCCTCTGGAAAAATGGCTCAGATCATGGTTCCGCCCCCTCCTGCACACTGCTCAAGGTTCCCTGCCTCGTTTTCCATGCCCGCTCTTGTCCGTCCTTGGGCGCACAAATGAATGTAGTTTTAAATAATAAAATTCGGGCGGACTTTCCAAAGCCATCGTTGGACGAGTTGGTTGAAGATCCGCATTTGTTGGGCGGAGGTCGGGTGGTCAAATCCCGACCCCGCCATAAAAAGGCTGACTGGTTTTTTTTTTATTTAACCGCATCATATTTTAACTCGGGTGATGAACTGTTTGATATATTTAAAAGTCCGTTGGATGACGATGTGATGTGGGGGGGCCGGACCCATATTGGGCGGCCCGCCCCATATGAAAATGCGCCACATATACAAGTGGTGGCGGCGGCGGTGGGGTTAACAACCCACACCCCGTATCAAAATGATTGTTTGCCATAGGAGACCGCGGGGGTGGTGGGGTTGACCAACCGTCCCCCAACAACATTATATATTTTTATAATATAACATATGGATACGTGCGGATGGGGTGGCGGGGTTGGTGGCACGCCACCCATATATATATATATATATATTTTGTTTTATTCATTTTTTTAAAACAGTATGTTGTTTTTGAACCTTCGAATTTTTGACCGAAGGAGTGCTTTTAAAGGTCCCACAAATTCGCCTGGAATCTGGCTAGGTTGGTCAGAATCCGGTGGCCGGGTTTCAGCAAAACTGTTGCCTCCTTAGTTTGCCACATCACCAAGTCAACATCTGAACTTTGACTGCTCCTAACTCCTTCATACGGACTCGGAATTGAGTGCCGTCTGTGCCGTTGGATTCAGAATTTCAAGATCTACAACTTGAACTTAGTTTGAAGGATTTTCGAACACTTTGATTTTTGAGCCTTGTACTCAAGCCATTTGTACCTGTACCTGTTTAATCCACCTGGATCAGAAAACCCCTCAATACTTAAATACAAAGAGTGAAGGGAGCTCTACTTGAATGGTTCATGAGGAACACTACTTGCTAAGGTTTTTCAAATGGGGTAACAAGCTAAGTGTGCTTGATTGTGGGGAAAACTCCATAGTTAAGTGCGCTTGAGCCAGAGGCAATCTGGTATGGGTGACCTCCCGGGAAGTCCTAGTTACCGTGTGCAAGCCCCGGAAGTGATGATTGATGCTATGTGATTCATTTCACTAGTTTCAATCCCACTTCTTCACCCCTATGAGCATCACTCGATGCAATGATTGCTAAGTGGACTATTCAAAAATCATGAGAAATTACTCAATTATGACTACCTCCCATGGAAATGGTCATAGATGAATGACTTACTTAACGTAGTCGAATCCCCCAAAAAATGATATCTAATACAATGCACTTCAGAATCCCCTCTATTAGCACTATAAATGTTAATACTCTGACGGCCATTGTATCACCGTTTTTGAATTTTTCTTGTTCGGTAGCCTATGCCAAAGTTCTAGTCATCTTCAATAAAAACCTAAAAAGAGTCTCAAAACCAAAAAGATTTTCTAAGTTTTTTAGGTGGTATTTTGTCTTAGGTTCATATAAAGAAGTTAAAACCACTATTTTAACTTAGGTTAGTGTCAAAGGTTATGGGTAATTTTTGTAATAAAATAATAGCTACTCTTTCCGGGATAATATCTACCTTTTTGAAAGTTTCATTGGTAACACAGTGATAAAAAAAGGGTAGCTATTTCTACGAAGTTTGGTTACATTGGTAACACAAAGATAAAGGGCATTTATTTCTCTGAAACTGCATAAGGAGCTGGAAAGAGCATTTATCAAAGGAAATATCATTCTACTTTGAAATTAATTGAAGATTTTCCATGTTATAATATGTTATTCTTTTTAAAAGGGTAATTCTTTTCTACTTAGAAGAAGTATTATAAGGGAATGGTTGCATTATTCATCGAACTAACCTATAGCTACCTTATTACGGCTGAAGCAGAAATAAAGGTACAAGGTATAAATTTATTAAATGATGTAGGGGAATGTTATGTGTTATGGGGTGACTTTGCACTATTATTTGAATAATTTCAAATTGTTTTATTAAACCATACCGTTATTAAAGGCGTAGATTCCAGAAAGTTAGGTTTACTGTTCTCATGATTGAGGTTCTTTGTGAAGGTTACAACTAACGGAGTTACATCCTCCAGCAACCAGTTTATCATCCCAAAGAAAAACATCAAGGTTGCATGTAGGGTTTTACCTCCAGGTTAAACAATTGTGCATAAAGAAGGAGCTTAGGTGTTGGGACGAATGGGAAAAGGTGGAAACGTTAACCAGTTTGAGCCAAAAAATACCAAGTTTGTTGATGCTAGAGAAAAGCCCTAATTTATGACAACAGGTTGGTATAAGTTTCTGCAAAAATTTGAGGGGGAAATGTATCTCTTTCACAGGCCTTTGCCGAGAGTTTGATGGGAATAAAGTCAAGCTTGGGAGCAAGAATTTCAAAATCACTGAAACCATTATAGCTAGGGCTACGCAAACTTCAACCATTGGAGAACATTGGTTCAAGAACAAAATGCTGCAAACATAAGTATGTCCCTTCCTCAAACTTGAGCATGTGAATATCAGATGGACTCCAACTGTGCATATTTCTTGTTTTAGGGCAGAATGGAAACATCTAATAACCTCTGTGCAACACTACATTACTTGTGAAGGTAGATTCTCCTTTGTTCATCAATACCAAATGATATTTATCTCTCACATCTCAAGTTCCAAACTTTGAATTTGCCTTTCTTTCTATATAGATCCTTGCTTAAAATGTCTTTGAAGTTGCAGAAAATCCCTAACTATTCCCTACATACCCTATATCACAGTGGTTTAATCAAGATGTTGATTGTCTATCACCTTAAGAAGAAAAGGACTATCTGGGAAAAAATCCTAACAGAGGAGGGATTTGGTAGTATCAACTCTAGGAGGAGGGTAGGGAGACTCAAGAAGAAAAATTCCCAAAAAAAAACTGGCACAACACATGTGCCAAATATTTCATAGCCATCTCAATCCATCCCATCAACTAGTAGACACACTATAAGTTCAGCTAAGAGAGCCAGAACTAAACCTATCACTCCCATACCAATGGTGCAACCAATAGAAAGGGTTTATAAAAGGAAATCTACAAAGGAACCCCAAACTTTAGCATCATTCATCAAAGAAAATTCCATGAGATTCAAGCAGGGGAAAACTTAGCCTAGAAAAGAAGTTAATTCTACAGGTGAGGAAAACCAAGCTTCTTCCTCAAGATATAAAGGCATAAGAAATTTGATCCTAGGAGAAGAAACTTCAGAGGAATCCAGCCCCGAAGTACCAGTTCAACACTCTGTTCTAGTTCAACACTCTATTCCAGCAATTGCAGAAGAGCAAGAAGAAAACAAGGACACCCATTCAGTAGAGGAACCAACACTAGCCCAATTGTTTTCTTCTCTCAAGACATCCAAGACATCTACGAGGAGAAATTAAAAGAATGTCATTCACTCCTATTTCTCTTTCGAAGACGACAACACTGATGAAGATTTCTCAGAAACATAGGATGAAGAAGGTCAGTCTAGTAGTATGGTATAGAAGAGAAGAAGGGTTTCCTATATTCCCAACCCATACCTCAAAAGGCCAATTATATAATCCAAATCATTAAATTTCCATAGAGCTTAGGATGTGACTGGTCAAGCACTTGAAGTAGTCCAAGTGTTGGTTCCAGCGCTAACATCTTTGAAACAAAGTATTTTCCCGAGTCTCTTATTTTAAATTGTTGAAGATCAATTCTTGATGGTGAAAAAGAATTGATGACTTGAAGAATACTACAAATTGGTTCACCTGGCGACTCCACTAAGAGGAAGAGGGGTTTCAAGGCCTCCTACTACAAGGAGAAATCAGAGATTAGCTACTGTGACTCCAGTTGTTGACCTAGAGAAGATTATTAAAGATGCAAAAGGGAAACAAAGATCAGCTGAAGCTACATCTTAGTCAGTGAAGAAGGTACATAAAAAGTACATTCCAAAGAAAAAGGTACCCTCATCTACTTTAGAATCAAAATAAGTTTTAGTTTCAAAAGATTGTTCTGAAAAATCTCAAGTTGAAACTGCTTCCCTAGTAAATAAAGTAGATGATGTTAACCTAGGCTCAGCTGAAAGTTTCTCTCACTCATCATTTCATAAATAAGAGATAAGTACTATTCCAGTTAAAGAAGAAAAAACAAAGGTTTTAAGTGTCAATGAGGAATCAAAAGACTTTGTGCTGACAGAAGGGGAGTTAGAACAAGTATTGGCAATTGAACCTTTTTTAGATAGGGATGTTTTGACTAAAGTAGATTTTAAAACCATTCTAAATTTTCTTCAAAATCATCCTGAATATCAGTATTTTTATACCCCTTAGCAAGAGTATTTTCCTTTGTCTCGAAATCTAGCTATTGGTTCATCCTCTTCTCATCAATTAGAAGGGAATGTTCCTGAAGGCATGACTTTCAACTTATCTAACTTTTAGCTCAACAAAATAAAGTTGAAGTTACTTCATCCCCTCAATAGAAAAAATTTGAATCTTATTCTTCTATAGAAGGTGAAACAAAGACCTCCTTTGTTCATCTCTTTGAAAATCCATTGTTTTCAATTCCAAAACTTGAAGAACCAGCCCAAGAATTCAAATTTTCTATTGTCCCAATTCAGATTCAAAGTCCAAAGATTGTAATTCCTAGTTCCCAAACAACTACATCAACCAGTGATCCATCAATTGTACATAAGCATGCCATGGCTCAGCCTACCCTTACAAGGATGCAATAGATAGTGGCTACAATATATGAACCACTTGCTCTTCCTCAACCTTTACATCCTCTTCCTCAAGGGGATTGTCTAAAATATCTGCGAAAGTACATAGGAGAGGGAGAAGGAGTTTCTACTGAGGAACACCTCGTTTATTTTTATAGTTATGTTGATAACCAGAACATTGAACATGAAGATGCTTGGTCAAGACTCTTTGTTCCGAGCTTGGATGGAGAAGCTTGTAAATGGTTTATAAGTCTGCCACCAAACTCAATAACATAATATATGAATTGGAGGAAGTATTTTTTAAATAATGGGGTGGTATAAAAGACCATGTGTACTACCTTACAGGGTTTGGAACTCTAAAAAATAAGACAGATGAGTCATTGGCTGATTTTACAAAGAGGTTTAATAAAATGTATCAAAAACTTCCTAAAGAAATTAAGCCTCCTAAAACTACAAATATGATAACTTTTGCCAATGCTTTAGATTCTGAGTTTGATTTATGGTTAAGAGCTGAGAAAGCACAAACATTGATGGATATGCAAGAGGTTGCAATTGGAGTGCAGTCTAATCTTATGGCTTTAAATAAATTGAAAATGGAAGAGGAGAAAGAAGCAAAGGACAAAATAAAAATGAAAGAAGAAAAACCTTCTTCCTCCAAAGCTCTTACAACAGAGGAAAAAATTGATCAAATGTCCAATTTGATTAAAGAACTTGCCTCTAAGATGACAAAACTGGAGTTAGAGAACTTACCAGCTGCTAGAGCAAATAAAAATGAAGCCAATAGAAATCAAGCTCCCTTAAGAAGACCTTTTCAGCCTCAACAAATCTTACAGTGCCCAAGGAGGAATGTTGATGATCAAAATGTTCAGCCTTCTATAAATAATTTTGTTGAAGAAGAGAAAAAATAACATTAGGAAGAGAATGAAGACATAAACCTTGTAGGAGAAACATCACAGTCAACTTGTTTGACTTTGCAAGAATATGAAGACCAGTCAAGGATATATCTCTTTTTAGATGATGAGAATGCTCAAATTCATGCACAAAATGATAAAAAACAGCAAGAAAATCAAAACATAAATTATCCTCTGAGGTCCAAAGGTCCTGTTTAACAACCTCAACAAAAATCAAATTCTGACAAACAAGCTGCTAAATAAAAGGCGAAAGTCAGTGATGTCCCTCCACCTCATAATTCTACCCCAATCATCAAAATTTCTACAGAAAATAAAGAATTAGCTCCTCTTTATTTCAGTTTCAAATCAAAACGGAATAAAATCAAGATCCCTATCCCACTTCTGGAATTGTTGAAAAATCCAACATACAAAGAGTCATTTAAAAGCATGTTATATCCACCTCTCACTCTTGGTTCAGTCAATATTAAGGATGAACATCCTACTATTTACTTAGGCTGCCATGTCCAAGACCAAAATGATGATAATTCACCACCTTTCTATCTTTCACTCAATATACATGAAAAATTGCTGCATAATTGTTTATTAGATTTTGGGGCTTCTCACAATCTAATGCCAAATAAAGTGATGGATGAATTAGGATTAGAAACCACTAAGCAATACCATGACCTATACATTTTTTATTCCAAAAAAGTCAAGTGTTTAGGATTGATTAAAAACTTGGTTGTTTCTCTTACCCAGCTTCCTATGAAAATTTTAGTGATGGACATAGTCGTTGCAGACATACCTTCTAGATTTAGAATGCTTCTTTCCATATCTTGGTCTAAAAAATTGGGAGGCACTCTTCAAATGGATATGCCATATGCCATAATCCCAGTGTTTGGAGGAGAATTCAGAAGGTTGTTTAGGGAAACCCAAATGACCTATATCATAAGTGATCAACATAATCTCTCAAACCATCCTATTTATGTAGAGAAGAAGGAATTAGGGTCATCCATATTACACCTTGCTGCCGATGATGACAATTTCCAGCCTAAAATCAGTGAAAAACAACATTTGCAAGATACAAATGAGCAACATTTAGAAGGAGGACAAATATGGAAACTATACTTTGATGGAGCCTCATCAAAAGAAGGATCAGGAGCTAGTGTAGTCCTCATTTCTCCCACTTAGCAAAGGGTAACTATATCATATAAATTGTAGTTTGCTACCACTAACAACACTGTTGAGTATGAAGTGCTTTTTTTGGGTACGAAGGCAACAAAAGATTTGGGAGCTGAATAACTCGTTGCTTTTGGTGATTCAGAATTGGTGATAAGGCAGGTGAGAAACAACTATCAAGTAAAAAATTCCAAATTGAAAAATTATAGGACTGAAGTGTGGGACTTGATTGAGCATTAATTTTCAAAATTTAGTGTAAATTCTATCACTAGAGAGGAAAATCAAATGGCTGATTCACTAGCTATTGCTGCTAGTAATTTTAAATTTCCTCTTGATGTCAAGGCAACATATGATGTTCAAAGAAAAAAAAGACCTTCTATTCTTGATAATATCAAATACTGGCAAGTGTTTGAAGATGACAAAGAAATTCAAAATTTTTTGGAGTGTGTTGAAGAGTTTGCAAACATTCAAATTGATGATGAGCAAGACATTGTTGAAAATCAAAATAACAAGTCTTTCAAAAAGACCATAGCTGGGAAAGACATTATTGATATGAAAACTGACTACATTCCTAAAGGCCTAGTTTCTTTAGAGAGGTTGTTTGACAACAATGATGTATTTTTAAAGCCTGAAAATAAACTAGACAGAGAGAGTACAATTGACTGCAATATTGGTACAGAAGATCAGCCTAAATTAGTTAAAGTTTCTAAATTTCTTTCTCTAGAAACTAGAAAAAAATATGTCAAGCTGCTGAAACAATATGCAAACATTTTTTCAGGGTCCTACAGTGATTTGAAGACCTGTTATAGAGGTATAATGGAGCACAAAATTCCTCTGAAAGCATAAGCAAACCCTATAGCACATAAGGTAAGGCATATCAATCCCATGTTGCTCCCTATTATTGAAAAAGAGATCATAAAATTATGGGAAGCAAAAATAATTATGCCTTTAAGATTTTCTATTTGGGTAGCTAATATAGTCCCGACTCGAAAGAAGAATGGAGAAATTAGAATTTGTGTTGATTTTCACAATCCAAACCGGTGTTCATTGAAAGATAACTATCCATTACCAAAGAAGGATTATATTTTGTAGAAATTTGTAGGATCTAAGAGATTGTCAATGATAGATGGCTTTTCAGGGTATAATCAAATCTCAATTGATAAACAAGATAGAGAGAAGACAAAATTTACCACACCCTAGGGAAAATTCATGTACAACAAAATGACATTTGGTCTAATGAATGAAGGTGCAACATTTCAATGGGCAATGGATTTTTCCTTTGCAGGAGAAAAAGACAGATTTGTAGTCATTTACTTGGATGAAATTACAATTTTTTCAAAATCCGATGAAGATCATTTGAAACATTTCAAACAAGTTTTTGACAAATGTAGAAAACTCAGTTTTTCCTTGAACCCAAAGAATTCATGCTTTGTTGTTCAAGAAGGGAAATTATTGGGACACATTGTGATAGAAAGTGGTATCTGTATTGATCTAGGGAGAGTTGAGGCTATTCAGAAGATTGGTTTGCCAAGGAATAAAAAAGAATTGCAGTCATTTTTGGAAAAAATAATTTTCTGAGGTGCTTTGTCCCAAATTTTGCAGAGCTTATCAAACACATAAATGTCTTGCTGAATAAAGATGCAGAATTCAAGTGGAGAGATGAAGAAAAAAATTCATTTCCAGTAATCAAGTCTGCCTTGACTGAAGCTCCAGTTTTAATCAACCTTGATTTTCAAAAATATTTTCTGATTTTCTTATGCTTCGGAAGAGACAATTGCAGTTGTTTTGTTAGAAAAGAACAAAGAAGGTTTAGAACAACCTATTTCATTTTTCAGTCATGCTTTAAGAGGTATTGAATTAAAGTACAATTTGACTGAAAAATAAGCATATGCACTAGTTAAGGCTATAAGTTCTTTTCGAGTTTATGTGTTACATTCAAAAATTGTTGCTTGTGTACCCAATATTATTGTCAAAGATGTATTGTCGCAGCCAAACACATATGAAAGGAGGGGAAGATGGTTAACCAAGATTCTGGAATTTGATATTGAGATCAGACCTACTAAATTGATAAAAGGACAAGGCTTAGCTTGCTTTATGGCTGATCTAATTGTGAAGCTCTAGATCTGAATATGGAGGTAGCTGAGGAAAAAGATGGAGAAGGTATATCTGATTATCCTGAAAATTTTCATTCAAGTTGGTATAAGGATATAGTGTACTTTTTTGTTAAATTTCAGTTGTCCCCTGAAATGGAGAAGTAAAAAAGAAGAGCTTTTAAATTGAAAGTTGTTAAGTATTGCATATTGGAAGACCATATTTACTAGAAAGGCCCAATGGGAGTCTTATTAAGATGCATAGATGAAGCTAAGTCATAAAATATTATTTCAGAGATACATGCAGGGGTGTGTGGTAGCCATTTGTATTGGAAAGCCACTGCTAACAAAATCTTAAGAGCTAGATATTATTGGCCAAATTTTTTCTTTGATGTTTTTGCCAAAGTCAGGACTTGTGTTGAATGTAAAAAGTTTGTTAGTAAGTAGAAGCTACTTCCATTACCTCCAATTCCTATTTCAACAGATGTTCCTTTCCAACAGTGGGGGTTAGACTTCATTGGTGAAATTCATCTGCCTTCATCAGGACAACATAGATGGATTCTTACAGCTACAGACTATTTTAATAAGTGGATCGAAGTTGTTCCATCCAGGAATGCCACTGGCACTGTAATAATAAAATTTCTGCTGGAAAACATTTTGTCTAGATTTGGTTGTCCTCAGAAATTAGTGATTGATAATGTAATGGATTTTAAGTCTACTAATGTGAATAGCTTCTATCAGAAATATAGTATTGAATTGACTCATTCTACACCATATTACCCTCAAGGTAATGGGTTATCTAAGTCATCCAATAAAAGCTTGGTGAGAATCATTAAGAAGATGTTTCCTGAAAATAAGAGAAACTGGGACGCTCAGCTAGTTCATGCTCTTTTGGCAAATAGGGTAAGTGGCAAAAGATCAATTGGAATGTCTCCCTTTCAACTTGTCTATGGTACTAATGATGTAATGCCATTGCAATTAGCTCTTCATGTTATGAAGTTTCTACAAGATGAAATTCATGATGAAAATCCAATTCAAAGGAGAATTCTGCAGCTGATAAAATCTCATCAAATTCGAGAATCACTGATGGACAAAGTACATAAATATCAGACCAAGGTCAAATGTGTTTTTGAAAAAAGAGAAAATCAACAATTATTTCAGGAAAATGGTTGGTGTTGCACTGGAATGTCACGAGGGAGGACCATGGAAAGCATGGTAAGTTCAACAATTTATTGTTTGGGCCATTCATAATTGATCAAGTTTTGGAAAACAATACATTTCTGCTCAAGCATCTAGATGATGATCAACTGACTAGAGGTCCATTTAATGGTAATTTTCTTAAAAAATTCTATGTTTGATAAATTAGTTAGTCATTCCATTGTAAATATCCAGAGTCATGTGTCAATAAAAATCCATGCCCAATGGTACTTGTGTCTATAAATATGGCCAGTCTTGAGTCCAGTCAATGAAAGGTTAGTTTTAGTCATAAGTTCCTAACGTTTTTTGAGTCCTGAAATTTTTAAGGCACTGAGTCCACAGTTCTTGAAGCCTCACAGGGAGGACTTCATCCCCAATAGAAGCCACTATTAGCACTATAAATGTTAATAGTCTGACCAAAATTGTATCACTATTTTTGATTTTTTATTGTTCCCTAGCCTATGTCAAAGTTCTAGTCATCAACAATAAAATCCTAAAAAGAATCTCAAAACCAAAAATATTTTTTAAGTTTTATAGGTGGTATTGTGTCTTAGGTTCATATAAAGAAGTTAAAACTATTTTTTTAACTTAGGTTAGTGTCAAAGGTTATTGGTCTTTTTTGTAATAAAATAATAGCTGCTCTTTCCAGGATAATAGCTACACTTTTGAAAGTTTCACTGGTAACACAGTGATAAAAAAAAGGCAGCTATTTCTCCAAAGTTTCGTTACATTGGTAACACAGAGATAAATGGAACTTATTTCTCCGAAACTAAATAAGGAGTTGGAAAGAGCATTTATAAGAGGAAAGATCATTTTCCTTTGAAATTAATTGAATATTTTCTATGTTATAATATGTTATTATTTTTAAAAGGTAATTATTTTTGACTTAGAAGAAGTATTATAAGGGAATGGTTGCATTACTGATGGAGCTAACCTATAGCTACCTTATTAAGGTTGAAACAGAGATAAAGGTACAAGGTATCAATTTATTAAATGATGCAGGGGAGTGTTATGTGTTATGGGGTGACTTGGCACTCGTATTTGAATCATTTCAAATCATGCCATTAAAACATATAGTGATTAAAAGCATAGATTCCAGAAAGTTAAGTTCACTATTCTCATGACCAAGGTTCTCTGTGAAGGTTACAACTAATGGAGTTACATCCTCCAGCAACCAGTTTATCATCCCAAAGAAAAAAATCAGGGCTACATGTAGGGTTTTACCTCCAGTTCAAACAACTGTGTGTAAAGAAGGAGCTTAGGTGTTGGGAAGAATGGGAAAATGTGGAAATGTTAACTGGTCTGAACCAGAAAATACCAAATTTGTTGATGCTAGAGCAAAGCCCAAATTTAAGACAGTAGGTTGGTATAAGTTTCTGCAAACATTTTCAAGGGAAAATGTAGCTCTTTCACATGCCTTTTTCAAGAGTTTTGATGGGAAGAAAGTCAAGATTGGGAGCAAGAATTTCAAAATAAATGAAACCATTGTAGCTAGGGCTACTCAAACTTCAGCCACTGGTTTAAGAAGAAAATGTTGCAAGCAGAAGTAAGCCCCTTCCTAAAACTGGAGCATGTGAATATCAAATGGACTCCAACTGTGCATATTTCCTGTTTTAGGGAAGAATGGAAACATGTAATAACCACTGTGCAATGCTACGTTAATTTTGAAGGTATATTCTCCTATGTTCATCAATACTAAATGAGATTTCTCTCTCACAGATCAGGTGCCAAACCTTTGAATTTTCCTTTCTTCCTAAACAAATCCTTGCTTAAAATTTCTTTGAAGCTGTAGAAAATCCCTAACTATTCCCCTCATAACCTCTATCATAGGGGTTTAATCAAGATGTTGATTGTCTATCACCTTAAGAAGAAAATGACTACTAGGGAAAAATTCCTAACAAAGGATGGATTTGGTAGTATCAACTCTAGGAGGAGGGTAGGGAGACCCAAGAAGAAAAATGCCCAAGAACAACCTGGAACAACACCTGTGCCAAATAGTTCACATCTAGTTTAGTCCATCCCATAAACTAGTAGACACACTAGAAGTTTAGCTAAGAGAGCCAGAACTGAACCTAACACTCCCATACCAATGATACAACCAACAGAAAGGGTTTATACAAGGAAATCTCCAAAGGAACCCCAAACGTTAGCATCATTCATCGGAGAACACTCCATGAGATTCAAGCAAGGGATAACTCAGCCTAGTAAAGAAGTTAAGTCTACAGGTGAGGAAAAAAAAGCTTCTTCCTCAAGATATAAATGCATAAGAAAGATGATCCTATGAGAAGAAAATTCAGAGGAAGCCAGCCCTGAAGTACCAGTTCAACACTCTATTCCGGCTCAACACCCTATTCCAGTAGTTGCAGAAGAGCAAGAAGAAAACAGGGACGCCCATTCAGTAGAGGAACCAACACTAGCCCATTTGTTTTCTTCTCTCAAGACATCCAAGACATTTACCAGGAGAAAGGACAATAATTTCTTTCACTTATATTCATCTTTCGAAGAAGACAACACTAATGAAGATTTCTCAGAAACAAAGTATGAAGAAGGTTAGTATAGTAGTATGATGCAAAAGAGAAGAAGGGTTTCCTATATTCCCAACCCATACCTCAAAATGCCTCACACTAGGCTACTCCTAGACTGAGAGATGAAATAATTAATGTTGATGAAAGCCCATGAAAGGAATCCAAGAAGACCAGAGCTCGGAAACAGAAGCATGCAGGGAGAAGAGGAACTAAAAATCTCACTAAGGCAGAGTCTCTCAAAACCTTTGCTTCAATAATTAATTTTACCTAATCCTTTCAGGTAAGTAAAAGAGGGAGAGGTACACACATTTTTGGTTTAATCAACAAAAATAACTATTTACAAAATTTCCAATAATAGCTAACTGTTTTTGAAAAGGGCAGCTATTCCTGAGTTTTTGTATGAAAGAAGTGGAGATATTTTTGTTCAAGTCTTGAAGGGTGCTACTGAGGAGTAATTACATGCATACATTATCAATATAAGAAGTTTATGCCATGTGTCAATTGATCAAGTTCCCTTCCATATTTTAGAATCTTGTTTTGCACTTTTTGGGGAAACGTCTAGATGTCATCTTCAACTGTTAGTTGCACTTTTTGAGGAAGTGGATGTACTAGAAAAGAGGAGAAGTATGCCAACAACTTGCCACATCATTCCAGCCACTTCAAATTATATGCCATTATGTTGTTTATTTTTATTATGTTGCACTAATTTGTATTAAGGTTAAGGATAAGCCTCACCTTATGTATAGGAATGTAATAACTTCTCTAGAACAGATTCACACTTTTTGTGGAAAAGTCAGCATAATATATCTTGTATATATATGATGAAACTCAATGGAGAAAAGGTTCATAATTTGTGAATATTATACTCATATGATCAATGTACTGTTTTCAATTAATGATATTGAAGAATACTTTTGATAACTTATTACCAACTTGATATGTGTATTGTTGATATTTCTTATGTGTTTCCATACCTAAATCTCTTCAGTTGCAGTTTGTAATTTCAAATGTTGTTGTATGTTTTTATGATCCTCTTGATGTGTTTATGTATTTTATAAAATTTTATAAGCCATACTCAGTTAGATTTCTTGATGAGATATGTATAATGATTGTTTAAAGAGCATTCCTTATGACAATGACTTTTCATGATATTTAATAAGAATGTTGTAAGTCTTGATATAGCCTTCTCTTCTTGAAATATTTTCAAATTGTTTCTTGTGTTATTTTTCATCAAAGTAGTGGATTTATGCCTTGCAGACACACTGTCCCTTCCACTATTCCACACTTTCTTCCTTCCATAAACTACAAAATTATCTTTTGCTACCATATCAGGTCTCAATACCCTCATTAGTGTGATAGTGATTTAACTAAAATCCCTTGTCAGTGATTGAGAGCTTAAACCACCTACCAATTATATAATCCAAATCATTAAATTTCCCTAGAGCTTAGGATGTGACTAGTCAAGCACTTGAAGCAGTCGAAGTGTTTATTCTAGCGCTAACACCCTCTATACTTAAATACAAAGCGTGAAGGGAGCTCTACTTGAATGGTTCATAAGGAAAAATACTTGCTAAGGTTTTGCAAATGGGGTAGCAAGCTAAGTGGGCTTGATTATGGGGGAAAACTCCACAGTTCAGCACGCTTGACCTAGAGGCGATCTGGGATGGGTGACCTCCTGGAAAGTCTTGGCTACTAGGTGCAAGCCCTGGAAGTGATGATTGATGCTATGTGATTCATTTCACTAGTTTCAATCTCACTTCTTCAAGGCCTGTGAGCATCACCCAATGCAATGAGTGCTAAGTGGACTATTCAAAAATCATGAGAAATTAGTCAGTTACAACTACATTTAATGGAAATGGTCATAGATGAATGACTTACCTAACGCATTTGAATCCCTGAAAAATGATATCTAATATAATGCACTACGAAAACCCCTATATACTTAAATATTGTATTTATTTTTATTAATTTTAATATATCATTTTTAAATTTTTTTTTTTTTTTTAAATTAAAAATTTATATTTTTACTAACTTATATATCCATAATTGTTTTTGAGTGAGAGACATATTATATGGGTCAATATGATGGAGACATGTAATTCCTTCCATGTTCAGTTTGGAGTTGACACATGTCTTTTTTAAAATAAAAATAAAATATTTTATAAATAAAAAATGATGTCATATATATATATATATATATATATATATATATATATATATATATTTCTAAATAAAAAACAATGTGAGCTATAATAAAAAACAAATTCATATATAAAATATTTTGATGTCCATGTTAAGTAACACAAAATTTTGTGATTCATAATGTTATGAGAGAATGCTTCCTGTAAATCACATGTGCAACCACTTCTTTTTTTTTCTCTGTTGACCATAACAAAATATTTGAATGTCCAAAGAGAAAAAGTGATTGAAAGTAGAAAAAAATTAGTTACTTTATTTTGTAGGGTGAAAAATTTATTTCCTTCAAAACTAGAGAGTACAAAATAAGTTGAAACATTTCAAGTTAGTCTCTCACTATGGAGACATGACCAAATCCAAAAATTAACTCTTCGTAGGGAGGTAAATGTTGACTGAGTACTAGGTGAGACAAGAGTAAATATAACAAAACTGATAATTTGGCCTAAAAGACTTTGCTGTAAAGAGTTCGCAACATGGGAAATATAAAATATATACATGATAAGTAAATAGGAAGAGTGATCTTAATCTAAGACGGTGACTTGGATGGGCTCCTTAGAGACCTTAGATGTTTTCCCCAATGTGGGGGGAATACAAAAATGTTGCTCAATTTTTTCCATCCTTCGATCTAAGTCCCTGAAATTCTTATGTAAGTGCTCAAGGGAATGGAGAATATATGCTTGATGCTCATGCATGTCTAAGAGCATGCAGCCCAATACAAATTTTCATCCGCAAATAGAGATCAATAATTTTCATATATTGATTGAAACAACCTCTCGTGTGTCCTATGTATTAAATCCAATCTTCCCATTAGTGAGAACCTTTGTGTTTGAGAGGAGATGTCTCTATGTTGAAGCTTCTCCCTTAGCATGTGTGACTTCTTCTTGAATATGATCTAGTGTGAGTTCATGATACTACGATGAAAATTCCTCCAATTGATGGTGCATGTGAGTATTTCCCCTGTGGGCCCGCACTTGGTAATAGGTTGAACCCCTCCAAATTCGCACCCTCTGACAAGGTATGGTGGGCAGGTTAGAGAAACCAAAAATCTCAGGTTAGGACAACTAAAGTGTAGAAATTATACAAGAAGCATGTATATCATGGATTCTTCCGATCTAAAAATGTATTAAAGTTAAATACTGAATCGCTTCTACAAATATTTTGTAGAATTAAAAACACAATCACCAATCACATGAAGCAAAGAAGAATCAATCAAGCTACAACACAGATAATTTCCTAGGGAAAGATTGCTACTCAAAACCCCGCTATCTTCTATTGTATATTCAACATGGAATCATGAAACAATTACATACAAATCTTCTCACAAGAGCCCTCCTGTACTCAGCTAATTGTCTCACACAGTCTCAGATAATACTGACCAACACTTAGCCAATTTCCTGCCTCCAAACATCTTGCCTTGCTTGCGCAATCCCTGATGAATGAAATCCCTAAAGAATAGGAATTTTGACCTTCCTTGAGTGCGCAAGTATCATGGGCACTCCAATGGGTTTTTGGTTGCATGGGTGCAACCCAATAACAATTGATAGTCAACTTCCATTTCACCTAGATCTCAACCAGGTCTCCACTAGATCTTACATGCATGTAGCTAATAATAGTAAATACTCAATTGCATGTGAGATCACTTATTGTGAATTGATTAATATTTAATTCACTTAATCTCTCACTAGTATATCTAACAGTTACAACTAGCACAACTGAGTTTAACTCACTTAAATGAGTTAAAATTATTACAACCTGTATTAACTAATGCACCATTGCACTTTGAATTCTGTTACAACTATAATTACTCTACATGCCTCACCAACTACCTCTAACTCGAAATTCATGAGCTAACTAATTTTATCACACTCAATTAACTATTACAAGTTATTTTGAGAATAGAATACATTTTATTGTCCATATTAATTAAGGGACAACTGAAATAGACATGCACCAAATTTAGCCCTGTGGCCCACCCTAGTGTAGATGCTTAATGCACTAGGCATGGGTGCTGAAATATTCTTGTTGAATTTCAATGCTCCCTCTCAACAAGAAATGGATTATCCTTCACCCTGATCATGTCTCTATAGTATTCTAATTTACTCCTAGTGAATGCCTTCGTCAGAATATTTGCATCTGGATCTTCCGTGGAAATGTACTAATTAAACATTATTCTTCTCTGCACACAATCTCTAAGATGATGGTACCAGATATATATATATATATATATATATATATATATATATATATATATATATATATATATATATATATGTGTGTGTGTGTGTGTGTGTGTGTGCTTGGAACTATCATGAAACACAGGATTAATTGAGAGTTTAATGCAACTCTGATTATGACACGTATCATTGTCGTATCCATCTCGAGAACCAAACAAACCAACCAATTTCCAATCATCTAGATAGTCCTACATATTCTTTGACTGCCATGTACTCTGCTTCTGCTGAATTGAGTACCACAGATCATTGTTTCCTGCTGTACTAGGAAACTGTTGTCGATCCTATGCTGAAGTTCCCTCCTGATGTGCTCTTTCTCTCTGATGGACTGCCTGCCCAATCTGAATCCGTGAAGCCTTGAAGCTTCACTCCCTCTGTCCGTTTGTACCATAGACCATACTCTAATGTGCCGCTCAGGTATCTCAAGACATGCTTCCATGCCTTCCAAAAGAGCTTGGTAGGCTTAACCATAGCTTGAATTAGTTGGTTAAATGCATAGAAAATGTCTGGTCTGGTGTTCACTAGATACATCAGTGAACCAACTAATTTCCTGTAGACAGTAGCATCCACTACCTCTCCAGAAGTAGCATCCTCCTTCCTCCAATTTCCTAGAAGAGGAGTATCCATGGGTTTGCAGCTCTCCATGTGAAACTTACCCAATATCTCCTTGGCGTACTTGCCTTGAGACACAAAAAGTTCACCATCCCTCTGCCATATTTCCAATCCAAGGAAATAATGAAGGAGTCCCATTTCCTTCATTTCAAACTCCCTTTCAAGATCCTCCTTGCATGAGTGAATCAACTGCTCATCACCAGTCAAAATTAGATCATCAACATAATGAAAAATAATAAATAGCTTACCCTCAACCACAATCTGGTACAGGTTTGCATCTGCTTCACTTTTGGTGAAGCCCAGTTTGGTGAAATAGCTATCTATCCGAGTGTACCAAGCACAAGGTGCTTGCTTCAGCCCATACGATGCTATTTTGAGTCGACACACATGCGAATCACTATTGAAGATCTCAAAACCTTCAGGCTGATCTATGTACACTTCTTCCTCAATGATCCCATTGAGAAACACAGTTTTCACATCCATCTGATGAATGGTCCAGCCCATCTGCACTAAGAGTGCAATTATGGATCTAATGAAAGAGTACCTTGCAATAGGTGCAAAAGTATCATCATAATCGATCCCTTCAATCTATGAGAATCCCTTGGCCACAAATCTGGCCTTGTATTTCTCCACACTCCCATCAGCAGCTTGCTTTACCTTGTATATCCATCTCCATCCAACCATTGATTTGTTGACCGGTCTTGGTACAATCTCCCATGCACTTCTTTTGATAATGGAGTAATACTCCTCCACCATTGCATCAAACCAGGTTGGTTGCTGCACTGCTTCCTGAAAGGAAGATGGTTCAATCACAATACATTTTATCATGAGAGCCATGTATCCAGTAAACCTGTCAGGAGACTGTCTCTATTTGCGCTGTGAAGTAGGGGCTCCTACATTCTCTGTAGCATCAAGTCTCAATCTATCAGCTTCCGTGGTGCGCCTTCTGCCATTTCTGATGGATGGATTTGCATGATTTTTTTCCTCCACTCCACAATCCTCCACATGTGGCTGCTCCACATCTTGAGGCTCATCCTTGGGAACCAAGAGTTCCTCCTCTGCATGCAAGTCCAACTCCCTCTCAAGGGACAAACACATGGCTTTCTCCTCATCAAAATTTATATCCTGTCGCACAATGGTCATTATGTTGTTTGGAAAATACACTCAACAATTATGGGGTGTTTCAGTGTACCCCACAAAAATCCCGATCTCAGCTGCCGATTCCAGCTTCTTCCTGGCGTCTTTGGTCAAATGCACATAAAAATATGAGCCAAAAATATTAAAGTGTGAAACATCATGTTTCTTATGAGTGAAAGCCTCTTCAGGTGTACTCATGCCAAGTATCCTATGAGGACAACGGTTCTGCATAAATATCAAAGTGTTTCATGCTTCTGCCCACAGATGCATCGGTAGGCCTTGATCATGCAACATCGCTCTTGCTGCACCCGCAATCGTTCTGTTCTTTCTTTCTGCGACCCCATTCTGCTGTGGGTTATGAGGTGCTATCAGTTCTCTTCTAATTCCTTCTTTGTTGTAGAAGTTCTTGAATTCGTTGGAGATGTATTCTCCACCATTATCGCTCCTGAGGGCCTTCACTTACTTCCCCGACTCTTTCTCCACCAATGATTTAAACTAAAGAAACTTTGAGAATGTCTGGTATTTCTTCTGCATGAAGAAGATCTAGCACTTACGAGAAAATTCATCAATAAATATTACATAGTACTTTTGTTTTGCTGTCGAAGCAACAAAGAATGGTCCACACACGTCTGTGTGAACTCTCTCAAGGATCCTCGAAGATCATTTTTCTTTCTCATGAATGGTAGCCTTTACATATTTTCCCATAGTACATCCATTGCATCTGTCTTACTGCGCAATTGTACCCCTAGGTAGACTAGTAGAAATCTGCTACATGACTTTCAAGGCTTCATGGTGAAGATGACCCAATCTCCTATGCCATAATTCACCCTCATCCTGGCTCACCACTTTATCTGCCTTGCCCATAATTTTTGTGCAGCCATATAACTCTATCTTGTAGAGATTCTTAACTTGAATCCCTATCCTCTTGGCTTGTCCTGTTGTTTTATGTTGCATGAAAGCTTTTCCTTCACTGAAAACAACATCATAGCCTCTATCCTCCAACATTGTGACTAAGACTAAATTTTTCTTCAAACCTGGTACATGCATTAAATATTTTAATTGAAATGGTTTACTTGACTACCTCTGGAAGGTAATGGTACCACTCCTGGTAGCACTGTACCGCCTGTCATCACCCATTTCAATATGCATTCGGAGATCCTTCTCCTCCATGTTACTGAAAATTTCCTTGTCTCCTATCATGTGAAAGGAAGCGCCACTATCCAAATACCACACAGATCCCAATGCACATGACACCATGCATGCGATAAATGAGAAGTCAAGCTCAAATTGTGAGGCCAAGGCCTCACCAGCTGCAAATCCTCTAGCCTTTTTTTTCTTCTTCTATTGTGGAGAGTTAGTACCATAATTCCCATGCTCGTGACAGTGAAAACACTTCACCTTGGACATGTCCTTCTTCTTGCCATTTTTGGACTCGGATTTGGAATGGAATTTCTTCCCCTTCCCCTTCTTTGCCTTGGAAGCCAAAGCACAATATTTTTCATCTTCATTCTTAGATGAACATCCATCTATGTTTTTTCTTCTGAAATCCTCCTGCACCAAATCCGACCACATTTGTTCCCAATCTGGCAGCTTTTCCCTTCCATTGGCAAAGTCTTGATAACTGTGCCAACTCTTGGGAAGTTCTGGGAGATCCAAGCTCACCAAATCATCATCAGATATAGTTATACCAATGCTCCCTAGTTCATCCCGACATTGGAAAAACTTTGTTAGATATTTATGTATGGAGTCACCCTTCTCCATATTGATCTTCTGGAGTTTATCTTTGAGCGCAAATTTCCTATGGTCGTTGTTCCCTTGAAATAGATCCTTCAAAGCCTTCCACATTGCATATGGTGTGGCTTTCCCATGGAGGCTTGAGACAATGTGGTCTCGTAATCCCTCCAATAGGATCCTCCTCACCTTTGCCACTTTCTTTTGCCATGCATCAATATTTGCAACATCTGTCACAGCGGGTTTAGGAACATCATTGTAAAGTAAATCCTTCAAGCCATTGTCTTCGAGTACTGCCTCCATACTGTCCTTCCAAGCAATATAGTTTGAGTTTCCCTCGAGTGCATACTCCAACCTCAAGCCATTGAAATCCATTTTGATCTTGAATAAGCTATAGCGCAAAAAAATTATTTCTGCAAATTCGAATTCTATCCAGTCACAAACTTAGCTCCTTCTTCACAATTGTGATTTCCTGTGCTTTGATACCATGTAGAAATTATACAACAAGCATCTATATCATGGATTCAATCCATTCTAACAATGTGTTAGTAACCTATACATATAGGATTCATAATTTTGACTTGACTGATGGTAATATTGTAAATTTGTACATACTTTTCCTTCTACAAGTTGTATTCACATATTTTGTAAAAAATAAATAAAAAAATAAATAAATAAAAAAGAGGGTAAAAAGTCCTAAAAGAACAATCAAAGGACTTAGAAAAAATAATATACCCCAAAAAGAAAAAATGAATAAAACATGAAAGTGTGCAAGTATAAATGCCACTACTTTTACTTTTTGCAATCGATTATGGTAGAGTGTCAATAAATGCCATAATCTATGATGAGTTGAACAATTTAATCTTGACTTATTAATTTTCAATTTCAAATGTTGTAGATAGAGAATAAAGAATTTTCATATAGTTTAATCATGACAATTCATTAGTTAGGTAGAGAATAAAAGAATCGAATAGTTCAATCTGGATTCTTGGTTGAAATAAGTGTAGAAGTAGACAGTTTACTGATTTCAAAAATAATAAATGTTGTTAAGGTTGCTAGCACAAATGCACCTAATCAAAATGGAAGAAAAAATGTTAGCATGTTAATTCGGGTAGTAGAAGAAGGTGAGAAGCATCAATGTAAATATTATTCACTAGGGCTGCAAATAACTAACTTCCCCTCCCCATATCCATTAAGCATTCTAAGTTATTAGTCAGAAAAGTTCAAGGCATTTCCTTGACTTCTGTTGGGACCAGACCCAAGGCTCTATGAATGATCAGTTTAAAGTGTAAAATGTCTATATTAATCCCTAAAATCACATCATTATTCCATTCATGCATTCATTTCCTTGAATAATCCTAAGTAAAAATCTCATTTTTACTTAAAGATACTCTAATTCACATTTGATTGACTTCCCATATCACATGCAAGCATTAAACCCTCAAATCACATTTTATCCTAAGATTGAAGTGATGAAGTTATTATAATGCAAATCTACCTTTAAACTTCACTTTTCTTAGTTATGTTGATGTATTTTGAGTATGCATTATCCCCTTGTCATATTAACCTTAACTTATTTAATAATTCCCTATAGAATAACCTTTTCATATATTATATAATTTCCTTTTATTAAATAGCCCCAAAAAGTGAATTTCTGCTTACCACTTTAGAGTCATGCGAAAACCACCCAAGCCCAATCCAAAACCTATTTCGCCATATCTGCCCTAAATGCAATTAAACTGTGATTCAACTTATGGTTTAATACATTTAAACTTATGGTTTTCTATTACATTTCACCTATTTGCACCATTTAACCTGTGAAAACCTTTGCAGAGCCTCCCTTAACTATTTGCGAAGCTGTTTTCTGAACCAGTTGCCATTTGAACGACCATTTTTCTCTGAAATTCACTCACCGAGAATTCCATAACCTCTGACAGCCTAATTTACCTGAATTGAAGATTGTGAATGCAACTAAAACTCCTTCGACCACAATTATACCTTTTAAAGGTATTTTTTCTGTCAATCCTATCCAAAATACTTCAATTTCAAAGGAGAAATCATCATTTTATCAGCCATTTCCTTTAATTTAGTTGAATTATCCATACAAGAAATCTAAAAACATCCAAAATACAAGGGAAAACCTGTTAAATTTTCTCCAGGATCCGCATTTTCATTTTAGCAGGTTTTAGCCATTCCCTGATCATTTTCACTGCTGAACTTGATCAAAGCCATCTTCTGTGCGTTAAAAACCCTTTTTTATCATCCAGAACCCTACTCAGAGTCCAATTTGCCAGAAAAATCCTTCAAATACCCCTTGTTTCCAAAAGAGAACTTAACAAACAATTTAAACTTGCTCTGTTCAGCTAAAATGACAAAGAAACAAGTAACTCCCAAATCAGGAGGACCAAAATCTCAGAAGAAAGCCTCAACTAAGATACCTCAGCCTGAGCTGTCTAAACTCAATAAGCCTGCCCCTGCACTTACTGCTGAGTCTACTGAAGTTGTTAGATCTTTTCAACCTCCAGTAACTCCACAAGAAAATAGTTCACTAGTTGATCTTGATTACAGAATTTTTGATCCTTCACTTGAGTTCAACCTATTAGAGGTTCATAACTGGTGTTTTGGAAAATCTGTAGAAAAAAGTGATAAGGATGTACCAGTGTGGGATTTTAATCTACCAAAGTATATTTTTCCACTTACTCATTCAGCCCCTGACTTTGTCAGACTGTGTCAATCATACTATCTCCCAGATCAGATATGCATTGTCAATAAATATAGGGAGGTTATATTCTATATGAATGTTGAATCCATAAACTTAATGTTGCAATTAAACCATGACCCCAATGCTGTTTCATTGTCTATAGAGGATTTAACTCAACTTTACCTGGACTTGAACTTTGCTTCCAGATTCAACATCTTTCAGACTTTTTTCCCCACACATGTTGATATCCCTAAAGTCAATCCTCCATTAGATACATTTGAATTTCCTGAAGAAACAAGGCAGATTGTTTCTATGTTGTCATTCATATTGGGGTATGATAATGATGAGTATACTGATGTTGCTATTTTGGTTTTTCTGTCTACTTTAAGTCCTGGCCAGCCTCCATCTATTGTATATAATTTTTCCAAGTTTATTGCAGAAAACATGCATTACCAATTGTCCAGATTTCCAGAAGAAGGAGTTTCTAGATATACTTCATATCTACTTCATCTATTTTTTTATTACCAAATAGACAAATTTCTCATTGAGTTTCAGAAGCAAGATCCATAAGGGAATTTACTTTCAGTTGTATTTTGGTCATATATTTTGAGGAAAGGGAACAAGGAATACACATATGCAGACTTCAATGACTTGTTTATAGTACCTACAATGAATTTGTTGAATAAGGAAGAAACCCCTAGAATTAATGAAGAAACTAAGAGGATCTTACAGCTATCTGAGAGCTGTAAAACAGGGGACTGGTACTTATATAAAAATCACACAGAAATCAGAGTGTATGGTGCACTCTTGGCCCCATATAAACTGCCTAGATTTGTGACTATAAGGAGTTTTGCTCTAGAATATTTGAGGCAACTTTTGAATGCAGATGAAGTAAATTTTATGGCCTCTAGGAAAAAGGCCCAATTTAAACTCAAAAATTAGATTGGGCCATTCA
Source organism: Pinus albicaulis (assembly GCA_034641835.2). Classification (NCBI taxonomy): domain Eukaryota; kingdom Viridiplantae; phylum Streptophyta; class Pinopsida; order Pinales; family Pinaceae; genus Pinus; species Pinus albicaulis. Next base: position 856,385,996 of record CM076580.1, on the reverse strand, counting down.
TTTTCAATAATAGAGAAGCAGCAAATGAGATTAATATCAAGTTGAAAGAATACAAGTTCCCATACAAATTTATGTGGAATTATGACCCTTAGGGTGTCTTGAGTACTATCAGAATAAATGAAAGTTGTCTCCTTTCTTGCATGATTCCAAGCCACAAATTGAAATATTTGCCAATAAAAAAGAATGGGAGCCAAATACTTTGATAGATGATGATACACAGTGTATGCAGGCAGGTAATGTCCAGGGAACACAGGTGAATCAAGCACAGGTGACTACAACTGATAAAGAGGCCGAAGTTTCTCACAAAAGAATTGGAGAAGATGTCAATTATATTGCAAAAACCATTTTAGGTAGGAAATTTAAAACCTCCTATCGCAAGAGAACTAAATTGACTGTTGAGGAAAAAGATAAAGCAATGGAAATTGATGGTCATGAAACTGAGGATGAGGCAACGGTGATAGTAAATGAAACACTCAAAGAACTTCAAAAGAGCCAATTTGAGACACTGGATACAGATACAATGATGGTTGAGAAGCAAAATAATGTTGAAATTCCTTCTTCTTCCAAGGAATCCAAGAACACAGAGTTAGATATCCAGATTAAATTCAGACAAATCAAAGAGAAGAATGAAGAAATAAAAAATGAAGTATATTCCAAGTTTCTCAAAGAAAAACCTGGAAATAAAGATAGACTTCTCTCTGCTTTTGATTATTCTTCTAACAAATTGGTAATGTCTTTTTTGAAACCTACAGTGGTTGAGCCAAAAAAAATTTCAGACTATTCAAAGATATACTTAGAAGTAGATGCAGAGGCTGTCCATGAATTGGACCAAATAGAATTTCACAGGAGTAATACAGAGATGCTATATTCTAAAATAGTCAACAAGACTATGAATTCCATTAAGCTAGAGAAAACACTGATAAATCTTCAGAATCAAATGAAGTTGGATAAAGCATCATTGCATGCCAATGGCTTAAGAATCAAAGCATTGGAAGATATAGTGATTGAAGCAGGAACTGATCCAGCAAACATTGAAGGGGCAAGGGCCATAATCAGGCAGAAAAATGAAGACATAGCAGCTCTTAGGAGACAACTGAAATTGCCTCAAAGTGAACATCCCCAGGCAAAGGAGATCCTTCAACAAAAGACAGAGAATGATGAATAAAGTCAGCTGATTCTAAAGATGAGAGCCCAAATAAAGGAAATGGAGAGCCAAATAGAAGCTTTTATGCAAGAAAATGAAAATTTGAAGAGAGCTTAGCAAGTTTCCATTCCTACAGTTACCTGAACTGTAGGTACAATTGTTCCCTCAACATTGGCAGAACATTTGGCACCGCAAGGAGTATTGGCAACCACAGTGTCAATTACTTCTAAGGACATCTCTGCCACTTCTTCATCAACATCACAGGTAAATACAATAGGGGAAACAACTGCCATAATCAAGGCTATGGAAGACATGTATATAAAATATAAAGAGATAATCATTTTAAAAGGCACCATCAAAAATATGGAAGCATCCAATAGAGATGCCTTAAACACTTCCAAAGGACATGAACATAGGGCCAACAAATTACAGGAACAGGTGAAAATTCTTCAACAGTAGGTAAATCTCATTGAGTAGGTTGCCTACATCAAAAATCATTTGTGGGAAAAAATCACTAAAGGAATTCACTCACAATGGCCTTCTATTCAGGTAATATATGAGAAAAAAGATCTGCTACAAGTTGCCTTAGCAGAAATTGACAAAACAAAGAAGGAAATTGACAACAAACCACCATAAGCAATTCAACTCATATCATTTTTGAACAGTAAAAACAGGGAAGAATTAGAAGAATTGAAAATTCCTGACAGGACAGAAGCCATCCTTCAAATTAAAAAGGTCCTGAATAAGAAAAACATGATGAATAATTTAGAAGACAGGTGCAAAGATATGAAATTGGCTATCACCAGATTTGAGGCCAAATACACAGTATTGTCACAAGCAGGTTTACCAGATATCCATGCATTGAATGAAAAATTAATGCCATAGAAGGACTATGACCAAATGATTAGAGCCCATGCTAAGGAGCAGGCTAACAAGCCTTTTCCACAAGGGTCTCCAAGTGGCAAAGTAATACTTCAATATTTTGAGAATTTTTTCTTGCTGGAGAATGAAATTAAGCACATGTTCATAGTAAAGCCAAATTTTTCTAAGTACACAGAAGATGATGAAAGCTATAGAAAATTGAAGAATATAAAGATCCCCACAGCTCAACAGTGGCAAGAATTCACAGATATGATGTGAATTTGATAGGTAAAAAAGAAGGAAATCACATGAAGAAATCATATTTTACTGTTACCTTGGGGTGAAGATTCAAAGTCAAAGTGTATCAGATGTCAAAGAGTATCAGTAAAAAAGAATGTTATTGCTGGTTATTTTTCAATTACAACAGTGAAACAGTGAAAATCAAAGATAAAAAGTATCAGGATTGAAAGTGAAAAGGAGTGATCTACAAACCATCTTCCATGAGGTAATGCATCCAACGCCAGCAATGCTCCTAGCAAATCATGAAATCATTTTGATTAGGATAATCAGTTCTATATTTTCTTGTAAAAGAAAACAACTTGCAAATTGTTTTGTTGTTGTCCCTCTTCTTATGTTATATTTCCTATTTTTCCTTGAAACATTATCTCAAACTTTGAGACATTTTTTAAGAAATTTATTTGTATAAATACTTCATCTTTCGAAGTATTCAGTGTGGAATAAAATTTTTCAAGACTGCTATAGACATTTTTGTTGGATATATTGAAGTTTGTGTGAGTCGATTTGTAAAGCAGGAGACTGGAACTAAGACTAAAGACATCATAACTCAGGATTCTTGTGCTGACCAGATAAGTCTAGTAATTTACCTGTTTTCATTGTTTTATCTTTCAAAAATCTCCATACATTCATTTTAATGTGTTATGTATTTAATGATTAACTAGGAGAATTTAAAGAGGATTAGTGATAAAAAGCTCCTTGTTTTTTACTAGTTAATTATTATGTTTTCTGCTTGATAACTGGACTATAGAATTCTTAAATGCTCTTAAGTCCCTATTTGATCCCCTCCAATCTTCATTTCTGTAACTTAAGGATTCTTAATTGCCCTTTTGTTTAGATTTCACCCATTCCATCAAAAAAGCCTATTCAAAGTCCTTAGAAGGTCATCTACCTTGCCCTTAGTATATTTGCATCTTTAAGTCTTATTTCCTAGTTTTGTTAGCCTAGAAAGTTGACTCCATAGCCCAATGGTCTAGTAGATTCATCTATGGTTTACCTTGGAACACCTTTTATTCCCACCAAACATTCAAAACAATTTCCACTGTCCACTCATAGCTAGCCTAAAATCCAATTATAAAACAAAGTTAAATCTTTAGGAGAGATACCTCTCCGGAACTTAGGAAGGCTAGATCCTGAATTCTAAAAGAGGTTCTTGGTTACCCCTGGTTTTCTTAACTACAAAAATCCTCATCCCACAACCTGAGAATTACTAGGGTGATAACATACTGGCGACCATACTGGGGAACTAACCACTCTCCAGTTTTAAGTTTAATCTTGAAGGAAAATTTTTAACCATATATTTTCTACTTTAAGATTAAGTTTAAAGGTTGTGGGTATTTACCCAATAAACTTTCTATCTTCCAAGAAAGTCTATTACACTAGATCCAACCCTGATCATAATCCTCCAGATATAGTAGACAATCTGGACCAGATAGGAAAAAAGAAAAAAGAAACTGTTAGTTCAGAGACTGAAATACCCCTGAAAAGAGCTTATTCTTTACCCAAAGAATTAGTTAGCTTATTAGAAATTGAATTTGACTTGAAGTTTGAAAAATCACTGTTTAGAACCAAATCTGAATCTGATTTAAAGGAAGTTGTTTAGATCCTGTTTTTACCTCTTATGTGAGTGAGAAACATAACATTATTTCAGTACCTACTAAATCAGACAAAACTAAAAGTTAAAGTCCAGTAAAAAGGGTAAATGTCACAAAAATTAAAGACATTGAAGAAGCTGTTAATTTAGCCAATTTTTTGTCTCAATTCAAACCTCCAGTTTCCCAACTATACACCACAGTCTTTCCAGCATCAGATTCTACTCTATATGCTGCCACTTCATTTATAGATTCTACTGTCAGTTCACCTCAAGAGCCTATAAGCCCTGAGTTGCCTCTGCACCATAGGATCATATATTCATCATATCCTCAATCCACCGCTAGTTCATCCACAGATCCATTCATCCCTGAGCTGCCCTTGTAGCCCAAAGTAGTATTTCCATCATTCCCTAAATCCACTACCACCACCACCACCATAAGCACTAGCCATACTACTTCTTTTTCATCCCCTTTACCAAGCACTTCAAGTACATCCATTGTTGTAACCAACACTATCCCTTCCACTACTATTGTACCTCCCAGTTTAGCAAAAATCCAAGCCATGGAAGCCAGATATGCTCCCTTGGTATTACCTCAAAATCTACATGACATGCCCCAAAATTACCAAAAAGACATCCCATTGTTTGATAATTTTTCACAAATCACTACACAAAAACATATCACTAGAATGAATGATTTTTGGGAAATTTATGAGATAGATGAATCTGATGTCCAACTGAGGTTGTTTGCATAAAGCTTAACTGGAGAAGAAAAAACATGGTTTAGAAGTTTAGGTGTTGGTAGCATAGCAGACCTAGCTGCCTTTCACAGAGCTTTCCTAAATAAATGGGAAAAGAAGAAGAATCCTATGCAAATACTATCTGAGTTTGATGTTGTTAAGAGAGCCCCCAATGAGTCTGTCCAAGATTTTTGCACCAGATACAACAGCGTTTACAACGCTATTCCTACAGACCTTAAACCCACTTCGTATTCCATGCTACTCAAATTTCTTGATTGTTTTGATGTAGACATGGCTTACCAAATTAGAGAAAGAGATGCAGATACTCTAGAACAAATGCAACAAAAGCTGTAGGTGTAGAAATTAACATCCTTGCCAAGAAAGCCAGAATGAGAAATGAGAGGAGGGTTACAATCAAAGAAGAAGCTTCTCACTTAGATGGTAAATTTGATTTTATTACCAAAACATTAGAAAAAGTAGTTGAGAGACTAGATCACATCGAAAGAAAACCACAATGGGAGAATCAACCCCAAATTCGGAATCCCAACCACAGGAAAAACAACAATCCTGGGAAAGGTAAAGAACCTTCCCCAGATCAGAACATAAGACCCCCATTCCAAGAAAACTTTGCAGAGAGTTCAAAAAAAAATGTTTAGGAGGAGGAAGACATCAACATAGTTATGGGGATAGATGAAAACAATACAATTTTCCTCACTCAGGAGGACCAAGAACTCTTTGAACTGCAACAGTTCATAGTTGAATCTGGTGAATCCTTCGATTATAAACAAGGTTATGATTTTACAATCAATGAAATCCACAGCTAATATAACCTTAGGAGCAAGAAAACCAATGACCCTACCATAAATAACAATGCTCCAACCCAAAAAAACCAAAACAAAAAGAAGACTGAGGCTCCCAAAACGAAATTTTTGCAGATTCTTCCTAGAGAAAATAAACAAAGTTCAAACCCACCCAGTCCTAAAAAGTATCAAAGCCAAAAGATTGTAGATATTACTGAGAGGTGAATCAATCCTCCAAAGATGCCCAAAAGGCTAATACCACAATGACCACCAATTCAACCATAGTCAATGAGCCAAAAAAGAATCCAGTTGACCCAAAATCACCAAATCCTAAATCTTCTGTTGAGAATCCCAAATATGATAAACCATCTGATGACAGTCAAACTATTCCTCAAAAAACAATTAAAGATAGCAGAAACCAAGAAACTCAAACAGAAGACAAAATAAAAGCTCAAACCAAAGGTAAAACTATTTAAACACAAGAAAAATAATCACAAACCACAGTTCCAAAAGACGAAGTAATTCAAGCCATCAAATCTCAGTCAATATTTAACATGCAATCTGAAATATGCAAGTTAAAGATAGTTGGTCCCTTAGTTGAATTAGCTAAAAATGACTTGTATAGATCTATGATTTCTGAAGCATTGAATATAAATGAAAATGAGGATACAATTAATATGAGTGAAGATAGGCCTGAATTAATCTTTGGTCCAAATGTAGATGGTAAGCATTCAGATGGGTCAGTACCTCTCTTTTATTTATCTCTTACTGTACATGATCATATATTACACAATGCTATGCTAGATACTGGAGCTTCCCATAATCTAATGACCAGAGCTATAATGGAAACCCTGAATCTAGACATAACCCGACCATATAAGGACCTATTTTCATTTGATTCATCTAAAGTCCAATGCATTGGGTTGATTAAAGATCTGTGTGTAAACCTAGTCCAATATCTTGGTAAAAGAATGATCATGGATGTTTTGGTAGCTAACATCCTGCCAAAATATGGCATGCTTCTTTTTCACTCATGGGGAGCAAAGTTGCAGGGATCTCTACAACTTGACAAGAGTTATGCCACTATCTCGATATTTGGACAGCCCAAAAAGCTTTACAGAGAAACCTTATTGAAGTTCATGATCAATACTGCTGACAAGCCTACCAATTATCCAATCTATTCAACTCCTATTGATCTTGATTCCTTTATTCTCAGTAATTCTGATCAGAATGACAATCCAACTGAAATCACTGATAAGAAACTTAAAATAATGGATGATTACATTGGTCATGAGGCTTTATGGCATTTAGATTTTGATGGATCTATAAATAATCAAGAGCTGGAGCAGGTGTATGGATTACCAATATTGAAACAATCCATTATTAAGGACATGCCTTTAGATTAAACTTCAAATGCACCAATAACATGGCTGAATACAAGGCTTTATTCTTAGGTTTGCAAATTATTAGAAAAATGGGAGGGCAAAGAATAATGGTCATGGGAGATTCTGAATTAGTTATCAAGAAAATAAACGCAAAATACTCTATTCACAATCCCATACTTGCAAGATACAGAGAAACAACATTGGAATTGCTTGATGATTTGTTAGAATCAAAGTTTGCTATCATCCCTAGAAAACAGAACATACAAGCCCATTGTTTAGCAACCTTTGCCAGCAGTTGTAAATTTCCATTTTCACCATTACAAAAATACACTACTGAAATCAAACACAAACCTATTGTCCCAGACAGTGTGAAATATTGGCAAATTTTCTCAGAAGATGAGAAAATCTATCATTTTTTGAACAATGAGAAAGAGTTTCAGAATTTTCAAATCGATAATGACTGTAAGATAGATTCACCTTGTGATATAGATTCAAATTCTTGTCAAATAGATGATTTAGATAATTTAGATGTACATAATTTTGATAAACCTACTATATCTACTCAGAGTGACATAGATGAATTGGAAAAAGTAGATATAGAGGAAATGATGGAAGATGAACCAGATTTGATTGATTTAAAACATAACATTTTACCCAGAGGTTTAACTCCCCTAGAAGGCTTGTTCAATTCCAATGATGTGCCCAAAAGGCCAAAAATGGAACCAGTCAAGTTTGATATAGAAGAGTATAACTTAGGGACTAATGAAAAACCGAAAACGATCAAACTATCAAAACCCTTATCATCGGAAGAAAAGGTTAAATACATAGAACTTTTGAAAGAATATCAGGATGTCTTTTCATGGAGTTACGAAGATCTGAAAACTTACAAAAAAGACATAGTTCAACATAAAATTTCTTTGAAAGAAAATAAAAAACCTTTTCAATAGAAAATAAGAAGGATTAATCCAGTTTTGTTACCTTTAATCGAAAAATATGTTAAAAGAATGTTTGATGCACAAATAATTACACCAATCAAATATTCTAACTGGGTATCTAATTTAGTGCCCACCAGAAAGAAAACAGGAGAAATTTGACTGTGTATAGACTTCAGAAATCTTAATAAAAAATCCTTGAAAGAAAATTACCCCTTGGCTAAAATGGATCATATCTTGTAGAGGGTGGCAGGTTCTTCAATAATTTATTTACTAGATGGTTTCTCTAGTTACAATTAAATTCTAGTTCATAAAGATGATCAAACTAAAACTTTATTTACTACTCCATGGGGCACTTTCATGTACGTGAAAATGCCTTTTGGATTGAAAAATGCAAGAGCGACTTTTCAGAGAGAAATGGAGAATTCCTTTGCTAAAGAGATCCATGAATTTTTAGTTATTTATCTTGATGATATTACTAGCTTTTCAAAAAAAAATGATGAACACTTAGATCACTTGAGACAAGTTTTTATCAATTGTAGAAAATATGGTATATCTCTTAATCCTTAAAAGACTATTTTCAGATTGGAAGAAGGAAAACTGTTAGGTCATATAATCTCCAAAGAAGGCATTGGAATAGACCCTGCAAGAATTGAAGCCATTTTAAACATTCAACCACCAAGGAACATAAAAGAACTTCAAGCATTCCTGGGTAAAATCAATTTTTAAGAAGATTCATCTCTAATCTGGCTAAAATCATAAAAGATCTCAATAATATGCTTAAAAAGGATTCTTCAATAAAATGGACAATAAAGGCCAAACAATATTTTGAATCTATTAAACAGGCCTTAACAAAAGCACCCGTCCTCATTAGCCCAGATTATACAAAAGATTTCATAATCTTTTCCTTTGCATTTGAACACACCATAGTTGCAGTTCTTCTGCAGAAAAACAATCAAGGTTTTGAAAAGCCAATTGCATTCTTTAGTAAAGCCCTCAGAAATTCACCTTTGAAATAAAATATAATGGAAAAATAGGCTTTGGCTCTGGTTAAAGCCATCAAGGATTTCAGAGTTTACATTCTTCATTCACACATCATTGCATATGTCCCTAATGCAGTAATTAAAGATATTTTGACATAGGATGGACCTGATGGTAGGAGAGGAAAGTGGATAGCCACTATCCTTGAGTACGATCTAGAAATAAAACCAAATAAGCTCATTAAAGGACAAGGTTTAGCCAGATTAATGGTTGAATCAAATTGCAATGCTTTAGATATTAATTTCATTGCACAAATAGATGAACAGGAGGAGATGGCGACTCCATTGATCAGTGAGGCCTATCTAGACTCACCATGGTAGTCTCATATTATCTTTGTACTAACACATTTACAAGCTCCTCTTGGGCTAAGTAAAACCAAGGCAAGATTCATCAAACAGAAAGAAATGAGGTTTTGTATCTTGAATAATGCACTTTATTGGAAAGAAAGTACTGGGATTTTACTAAATTGTTTATTAAAATCTAAGGCTGACAAAATTATTGAGGAATTTCATGCAGGTGATTGTGGAGGCCACCTATACTGGAAGAGTACAGGAGACAAAATATTAAGAGCTGGTTTTTACTGGCCAACTTTATTTTCTGATGTTAAAAAGTTTGTCACCTTTTGCCACAAGTGCCAAATTTTTGAAGGGAAAAAGAAACTGTTGCCTTTACCTCTTAAGCCCATATCCACTGAAAAACCATTTCAACTATGGGGGTTAGAATTCATAGGTGAAATCCATCCTCCATCTTCAGGTCAACATAAATGGATTTTAACTGCTACAGATTACTTTACCAAGTGGATAGAAGCCATTCCCACTAGGCAAGCCACTGATTCAATTATAATCTCATTTATAGAAAGTAATATTTTATCAAGATTTGGATGCCCACATAAGATTATTACTAACAATGCAGTAGCATTCAAATCCAAGAAAATGATTTCTTTCTGTCATAAATACCACATTACCTTAGGTCATTCCATAGCATATTATCCCCAAGGTAATGGTTTGGCCGAATCATCAAACAAAATATTAATCAATATCATAAAAAAACTACTCCAAGAAAACAAAAAGACATGGAACAAAAAGTTATTCTATGCCCTTTGGGCTGATAGACTTACCACAAAAAAGTCTATTGGAACTTCATCTTATCAAATTGTTTATGGTACAGATGCAGTTTTCCCTTCTTCCTTGGGTGTCCCAGTCATGAAGATTATCCAGGAATCAAAGGTGGAAACAAATTATGTTCAACAAAGAATAAATGAAACCATACATCTCCAACAAGCTAGAGAGGAAGTTTATGAAAAATCACAAGTTTTACATGATTGTTAAACACCATGTTGAAGCACACACATGGTGTATGAGGAAGATGAACACACACACACAAAAGACTCAACACACAATGAAAGATAAGCGTGAGGCTTTCTTATTTTCCATTATACAAAGATGTACATTTATAGTACAATGGTGTGACTCTTGGTTTCACATTCCAAGGTCACTTGGACTCCATTGTGACTTTTTGCATTCCACACCTACCCATGTAGGATTAGGTGTTCTAACATCCCCCCTTAATTCGAAGGGGTATGTGTGAGTCCAAGAAAAGAGTTGTAATACAAATCTGCAAAGTATACATGGCAGCGCTTGGCTGAATCAACTCTCTGAAATGTTGGAAAAAATAGGTGGTTTTAGGATGACCACAAACACTAGAACACAAAACTTGTTGCAGTTCCCGGAACTCTTCCAAAACTGGCAAGAAGCTGAAGGCTTCTGCTAGAGGAATTGTCCCTCATAAAAAAAGGGAGACCTTCAACCTAAAATAAGGGAGGTCTATGACCTGTGATGGTTTTAGGATGACCAACAACTCTGGAATGCTTTGAAGCATTTCCTGGAACTCAACCAATGCTGGCAAGAAGCTGAAGGCTTCTGCTAGAGGAAGTGTTCCTCATATATGAAAGGGAGACCTTCGACCTAAAAGAAGGGAGGTCTACTACCTGTGGTGGTTTTAGGTTGTCCACCAACCAAATATGATGGTTTTAGGTTATCCACCAACCGAAGGCATGCTCATGGGCATCCATGTCTCTAGCTACATCTCTGAATCCGAAATGATGAATTGTGGCTCAGGCTCGCTTGAACTACTGGCTACAACTCTGAACATGGAATGAGAGATTGTGGCTCAGGCTCGCTTGATCTTTCGTTGAAGCTTGTACATGACCACCATTTTCCCCTCTGTCAGGGACAAGGTGAGATGATGGCGAAAACTCAACTGCAAGTTTGCTCAATATTCGTGAACATGTTCTGACATGCGACTTAAACATCTTCTTGGCTGCTGATGCCCATTGCCAAGAAGTGATCCATCCAAGATGAATCTTGGTTCTTGCAGGAGGCTTGTGTCTGAAGCATCTGTCTGAAGAATGGGTGTTCCGACCACAGTGCTTGCATGGATGAAGATCAAAACAATGATCTTTCATATGACCAACTCGATCACAATGTTGGCATTTCTCAATCTATTGTCGTGGAAGTGGAACAGGATCTGGAACAGCTGTAGGTGAACTGTCATACAGGAATCCGGCACTCTGAAATATGATGGGCTTGGTGTAGTCTGGAATATGAAAGGACACATCCTTTTCATATCCAAGACCATTTCGGTGCTTGTTGTGGACAAGCTCTTCCCAAGGTCTGATGATGGGCTTAGGAAGTGCAGGCTAGGCTGCTGCATCTGCATGTAAATCAACTCTTGTACAATGAAATGGATGGGAATCTACTGCAACTTTACTGACTTGCTGTTGATGGGAGTCTTTCTCAATATTTTGAACAGAAACGGGTTCAGAATGGTTACTCTTTTGCTAAATTTCTTCTTGCTGAAGTTGAGTTTCCAACTGTAAAAACTCAATCTTTTCTTGTGCATATTGCAAACAACTGTGAATTTTACAAAGAGCATGCTTGCTCATTTTTATCATGTCATCAACATTTGAATGAATGAGGTTATTCAGAAACTCTAATGCCTCATTGATTTTGGCCATTTTCAACAACTAATTAGGCTAAAAAAAGAAAGGGCGTCGGCTACAACCGAAAATGCACCCGTTTACAATGTGATTCAACAACAAATACAAATGACTCAAGGAATTCTCAGAGTACAAAGTGTGCTCCTCAAATGATGGAGGGCAATCAACAATCCAACAACTCAAATACTGATTGCAACTATGAAGAAGATGCAAATACAATGTCAATATCTCTGCAAAAATATTTGTAAATGTGCAACTGAAAACAATGTGCAAGAAGCCTTTGAGGTAGCTGAATTTTCTTCAAAGAGCTGTTTTGAATGATGGCAAACTTGTCTTCAAATATGAAATTCTTCAAAAAATCACCCTTATGTCAGTGTCAAATCTGAAATTTTCTCTATGTCATTTTCTCTAAATATAGTCCATCTGCTCTTCATATGCCATTTCTTCTTTTACTGGCATTCATTTCTCTCTCCTCTCTCTCTCTGCTGTTTTTTTTTTTTAATTAAATAAAAATTAATTAAAAAATAAATTAATGAGAATTAATTAGAAATGGGGAAAGGAGATTAATTAAAAAGAGGGGAAATTTTAAAAAAGTATGGGAAATTTATTTGAAATGGGAGGGGGCTTAAAATAAATTTAAAAAGGGAAAGGAAATTAATAATTAAAATTGGAAGTAACTAAACAAAGGGAAAAGGGAATTTAATAAATTAAAAAAGGGAAAGGTTATTATAATGGGGAGGAGGGATATTATAAAAAATATGTGAGGGGGTAAAAATGACTTTAAAGAGGGGGAGTGGGACGTGTTATATGAAGGGAGGGGAGTTAATTAAAATAAATTTAAAAGGAGTAGAGGCGTAGGGGATAGACAAGAAGGCGGAGTAATAAGGGTGGATTAATATAAATGGAATCGAATTAAAATGGAGGGGGGAGATTTATAAAAAATAAATTTAACTGGAGTAGAGGCGTAGGGGATAGACAAGAAGGCGGAGTAATAAGGGTGGATTAATATAAATGGAATCGAATTAAAATGGAGGGGGGAGATTTATAAAAAATGGGGGGATAGATTTTTTAAAAAATTTGAAAGTCGAAATATGGGGAAGTCGAACAACAGGTGTAAGCGATTGGTGACAGGAGCGTAGAGAAGTGAGGTAACGCGTGGCGTGGGGAGTAGAGTTGGTAGGTAGATGCAGCAAGGGAGCCCGCGTGAGAGTGGGGAAGGAGGAGCGGCGTTGAGAGATAGCCGAGGGGTGGGGCCGTGAAGAGTAGCAGCAAATGGAGCGTGGTAATTGTAGGGTGAAGGGAGTCGTTGGGGAAATAGCGCAGGTGTGAGCGTATGCTGAGCAGCGTTGGAATGTGGAGCTGTGGTAGGGTGTATTGTAGATTTTAGTGAGGTAAGTGTGATGGGAACTTATTGCAGAAGTGAGGAATGGAGTTGCAGAGGTAAAGAAGGGAGCCGAAAGGCCAAAATTTGGTTTTTATTTTTTATTATTTTTTATTTATTTTTTAAATGTTAAAACAACAGAGAAGAAGAGTAGAAGACCTTTGAAACAACAACAGATTTTTAAACTCTGAAATACAGGCAGCAGATTGCAGAAATGAAAGCAATAGTACAAATTTCCAGCAGCAGAGAAACCCAAAATTTTTTCAATAGCCCAACAGCAGAAGAACCCAGAATTGCAGAATTTTTTCAATGAAAAACTCAGAAATTTTCTTCAAAAAAACCACTTTGAATAATATTCCAGCAGCTCTTCAATGTAGAACTTAAAAATACTCAGAAATATTTTCCATTCAAAACCAGAAACTTCTTCTTCAGAAACCCAATTTAAACAGTGTTTTCCAGCAACTCTTCAATGCAGAAATTAATAGAAATTGCAGGAAAAATGAGAATGAAAACCTTCATATGGGCAGTGCTGCCTTTCCTTCAAAACCAATTTCTGAATGCTTCTTGTTCTTCAAAGCAGATTTCTGAATGCTGCAGAATCACTGAATGTTGCTCCTCTTCAAAACACCTCTGAGTGGCGACAAAAACACTGCTGCAAAAACTCTCTAAATGCTGCAAAAATGCAGATATGCACAGGCCATAAACACAAATGGCTCACTCAATGTGGAGCAGGCCAGCAATTGCCTGCTCTGATACCATGTTAAACACCATGTTGAAGCACACACATGGTGTATGAGGAAGATGAACACACACACACAAAAGACTCAACACACAATGAAAGATAAGCGTGAGGCTTTCTTATTTTCCATTATACAAAGATGTACATTTATAGTACAATGGTGTGACTCTTGGTTTCACATTCCAAGGTCACTTGGACTCCATTGTGACTTTTTGCATTCCACACCTACCCATGTAGGATTAGGTGTTCCAACAATGATAAAATCAAAAAGATTTTTGATAAAAGGGTTAAAGAAGATGATTTTTTCATAGGAGACCAAGTTTTGAGATGGGATTCACGAAGAGAGGATAAAGGCAAACATGGAAAGTTTTACTTTCTATGGAAAGGACCCTATGTGATATATGACCCTTTTTCATCAGGAATTTGGATGGAAATGAACTTCAAGAAGGACCAGTGAATGGTAGGATGTTGAAACACTACTATTCTTCAGAGTCACTCAACAGTTAGATTTACTTTATCATTGTAAATATTCATTGCAAGTGTGTAGATTGGATTGGAGACTTTATCTACAAAGTTGAAGCTCGAAGAGAAGGCCCTAAGCTTTGCAGTATAAGATGTCATAAATATGATTTGTTGCAGAAAACAGAAGACAATTACAGGATCACCAAGGTCAATGGATAAGGCTACTGATCTTAGAAATTTCTTGACATTTCACAAGGAAATTCCATTCCCAAGTGAAGCCGATGTTAGTAACCTATACATATAGGATTCATAATTTTTACTTGACTGATGGTAATCTTGTAAATATGTACATACTTTGCCTTCTACAATTTGTATTCACATATTTTGTAAAAAATAAAAATAAAATCAAAAAATCAAAAAGAGGGTAAAAAGTCCTAAAAGAACAATCAAAGGACTTAGAAAAAATAATATACCCCAAAAAGAAAAAAATGAATAAAACATGAAAGTGTGCAAGTATAAATGCCACTAATTTTACTTTTTGTAGTCGATTATGGCAGAGTGTCAATAAATGCCATAATCTGTGATGAGTTGAACAATTTAATCTTGACTAATCATTTTTCAATTTCAAATGTTGTAGATAGAGAATAAAGAATTGTCATATAGTTTAATCATGACAATTCAGTAGTTAGGTAGAGAATAAAAGAATCCAACGGTTCAATCTGGATTCTTGGTTGAAATAAGTGTATAATTAGATAGTTTACTGATTTCAAAAATAATAAATTTTGTAAAGGTTGCTATCACAAATGCACTTAATCAAAATGGAAGAAAAAATGTTAGCATGTTAATTCGGGTAGGTAGAAGAAGGTGAGAACCATCAATGTAAATATTATTCACTAGGGCTGCAAATAACTAACTTCCCCTCCCCATAGCCATTAAGAATTCTAAGCTATCAGTCAGAAAGGCTCAAGGCATTTCCTTGACTTCTGTTGGGACCGGACCCAAGGCTTTATGACTGATCAGTTGAAAGTGTAAAATGTCTATATTAATCCCTAAAATCACATCACTATTCCATTCATGCATTCATTTCCTTGAATAATCCTAAGTAAAAACCTCATTTTTACTTAAAGACACTCTAATTCCCATTTGATTGACTTCCCATATCACATGCAAGCATTAAACCCTCAAAATCACATTTTATCCTAAGATTGAAGTGATGAAGTTATTATAATGCAAATCTACCTCTAAACTTCACTTTTGTTAGTTATGATGATGTATTTTGAGTATGCATTGTCCCCTTGTCATATTAACCTTAACTTATTTAATAATTCCCTATAGAATAACCTTTTCATATATTATATAATTCCCTTTTATTAAATAGCCCCAAAAAACCCATTTATTATAACTTTAGCCAAAGTTTATTATCCCCACATGTTTTAATAAAAACCCAAAATTAGCCCCCTTTGGCTAAATATACATTATATAAATATCCCGCCGCCTATGGTAGTTAAATTATCCATACAAGAAATCCAAAAACCTCCAAAATACAGGGGAAACCCTGTCAAATTTTCTCCAGGATCCGCATTTTCATTTTAGCAGGTTTTAGCCACTCCCTGATCATTTTCATTGCTGAACTTGATCAAAGCCATATTATGTGCATTAAAAACCCCTTTTTATCATCCATAACCCTACTCAGAGTCCAATTTTCCAGAAAAATCCTTCAAATACCCCTTGTTTCCAAAAGAGAACTTAGCAAACAATCTAAACTTGCTCTGTTCAGCTAAAATGACAAAGAAACAAGTAACTCCCAAATCAGGAGGCCCAAAATCTCAGAAGAAAGCCTCAACTAAGATACCTCAGCTTGAGCCGTCTAAAATTGATAAGCCCACCCTTGCACTTACTGCTGAGTCTGCTGAAGTTGTTAGACCTGTTCAACCTCCAGTAACTTCACAAGAAAATAGTTCACTAGTTGATCTTGATTACAAAATTTTTGATCCTTCACTTGAGTTCAACCTATTAGAGGTCCATAACTGGTGTTTTGGAAAATCTGTAGAAAAAAGCGATAAGGATGTACCAGTGTGGGATTATAATCTACCAAAGTATATTGTTCCACTTACTCATTCAGCCCCTGACTTTGTCAGACTGTGTCAATCATACTATCTCCCAGATCAAAGATGCATTGTCAATAAAGATATGGAGGTTATATTCTATATTAATGCTGCAATTAAACCATGACCCCAATGTTGTTTCATTGTCTATAGAGGATTTAACTCAACTTTGCCTAGACTTGAACTTTGCTTCCAGATTCAACATATTTTAAACTTTTTTCCCCACACATGTTGATATCCCTAAAGTCAATCCTCCATTTGATACATTTGACTTTCTTGAAGAAACAGGGCAGATTGTTTCTATGTTTTCATTCATACTGGGGTATGATAATGATGAGTATACTGATGTTGCTATGTTGGTTTTTATGTCTACTTTAAGTCCTGGCCAACCTCCGTCTATTGTATACAATTTTTCCAAGTTTATTACAGAAAACATGCATTACCAATTGTCCAAATTTCCAGAAGGAGTTTTTAGATATACTTCATATCTACTTCATCTCTTTTTGTATTACCAAACAGACAAATTTCCCATTGAGTTTTAGAAGCAAGATCCAGAAGGGAATTTACTTTCAGTTGTATTTTGGTCATCTATTTTGAGGAAAGGGAACAGGGAATACACATATGCAGACTTCAATGACTTGTTTATAGTACCTACAATGAATTTGTTGAATAAGGAAGAAACCCCTAGAATTAATGAAGAAACTAAGAGGATCTTACAGCTATCTGAAAGATGTAAAATAGGGGACTGGTACTTATATAAAAAAAACACAGAAATTAGAGTGTATGGTGCACTCTTAGCCCCATATAAATTGCCTATATTTTTTACTACAAAGATTTTTGCTCTAGAATATTTGAGGCAACTTTTGAATGTAGATGACGTAAATTTTATGGCCTCTAGGAAAAAGACCCAATTTAAACTCAAAAATCATATTGGGCCAGTCATTGTCAACAATAGAAAAATTTGCCAATAAAAAAGAATGGGATCCAAATACTTTGATAGATGATGATACACAGTGTATGCAGGCAGGTAATGTACAGGGAACACAAGTGAATCAAGCACAGGTGACTACAATTGATAAAGATGCTAAATTTTCTCACAAAAGAGCTGGAGAAGATGTCAATTATATTGCATAAACCATTTTAGGCAGGAAATTTAAAACCTCCTATAGCAAGAGAACTAAATTGTCTGTTGAGGAAAAAGATAAAGCAATGGAAATTGATGGTCATGAAACTGAGGATGAGGCAACAATGATAGTAACTGAATCACTTAGAGAACTTCAAAAGAGCCAATTTGAGACACTGGATACAGATACAATGATGGTTGAGAAGCAAGCTAATGTTGAAATTCCTTCTTCTTCCAAGGAATCCGAGAACACAGATTCATATATCCAGATTAAATTCAGACAAATCAGAGAGAAGAATGAAGAAATAAAAAATGAAGTATATTCCAAGTTTCTCAAAGAAAAACCTGGAAATAAAGATAGACTTCTCTCTGCCTTTGATTATTCTTCTAAAAAATTAGTAATGTCATTTTTGAAACTTACAGTGGCCGAGCCAAAAACAATTGCCGACTATTCAAAGACAGACTTAGAAGTAGATGCAGAGGCTGTCCATGAGTTGGACCAAATATAATTTCACAGGAGTAATACAGAGATGCTATATTCTAAAATAGTCAACAAGACTATGAGTTCCATTAAGCTGGAGAAACCACTGATAAATCTTCAGAATCAAATGAAGTTGGATAAAGCATCATTGCATGCCAATGGATTAAGAATCAAAGCATTGGAAGATATAGTGATTGAAGCAGGAGCTGATCCAACAAACATTAAAGGGGCAAGGGCCATAATCAGGCAGAAAAATGAAGACATAGCAGCTCTTAGGAGACAACTGAAATTGCCTCAAAGTGAACATCCCCAGGTAAAGGAGATCCTTCAACAAAAGACAGAGAATGATGAATTAAGTCAGCTAATTCTAAAGATGACAGCCCAAATAAAGGAAATGGAAAGCCTACAGTTATCCCAATTGTAAGTATAGTTGTTCCCTCAACATTGGCAGAACATTTGGCACCACAAGGAGTATTGGCAATTGCAGTGGCGTCAATTACTTATAAAGACATCTCTGCCACTTCTTCATCAACATCATAGGGAAATACAACAGGGGAAACAACTGCCATAATCAAGGCTATGGAAGACATTCCTATAAAAGATAAAAATATAATCAGTTTAAAAGGCACCATCAAAAATCTGGAAGCATCCAATAGAGATGCCTTAAACACTTCCAAAGGACATGAATAGAGGGCCAATAGATTACAGGAATAGGTGAAAATTCTTCAACATTAGGTAAATCTCACTGAGCAGGTTGCCTACATAAAAAATCATTTGTGGGCAAAAATCACTGAAGGCATTCACTCACAATGGCCTTCTATTCAGGTAATATATGAGCAAAAAGATCAACTACAAGCCGCCTTAGCAGAAATTGACAAAACAAAGAAGGAAATTGATAACAAACAACCATAAGCAATTCAACTCATATCATTTTTGAATAGTAAAAACAGGGAGGAATTAGAAAAATTGAAAATTCCTAACAGGACAGAAGCCATCCTTCAAATTAAAAAGGTCCTGAATAAGAAAAACATGATGTATAATTTAGAAGACAGGTGCAAAGATATGAAATTGGCTATCACCAGATTTGAGGCCAAATACACAGTATTGTCACAAGCAGGTTTACCAGATATCCATGCATTGAACGAAAAATTAATGCCACAGAAGGACTATGACCAGAATATTAGAGCCCATGCTAAGGAGCAGGCTAACAAGCCTTTTCCACAAGGGTCTCTAAGTGGCAAAGTAATACTTCAATATTTTGAGAATTTGTTCTTGCTAGAGAATGAAATTAAGCACATGTTCATAGTAAAGCCAAATTTTTCTAAGTACACAGGAGCTGATAAAATTTATAGAAAATTGAAGAATATAAAGATCCCCACAGCTCAAAAGTGGCAAGAATTCACAGATCTGATTTGAATTTGATAGGTAAGAAAGAAGGAAAATCATATGAAGAAATCATATTTTACTATTACCTTGGGGTGAATATTCAGGGTCAAAGTGTGTAAGATGTTAAAGAGTATGAGTAAAAAAGAATATTATTGCTAGTTATTTTTCAATTACAGCAGTGAAACAGTGAAAATCAAAGATAAAAAGTATCAGGATTGAAAGTGAAAATAAGGAGTGATCTACAAGCCATCTTCCATGAGATAATGCATCCAATGCCAGCAATGCTCCCTGCAAATCATGAAATCATTTTGATTAGGATAATCAGTTCTATATTTTCTTGTAAAAGAAGACAACTTGCAAACTATTTTTATGTTGTCCCTCTTCTTATGGTATATTTCCTATTTTTCCTTGAAACATTATCTCAAACTCTGAGATATTTTGTAAGCAATTTATTTGTATAAATACTTCATCTTTCGAAGTATTCAGTGTGGAATAAAATTTTTCAAGACTACTATAGACATTTTTGCTGGATATATTGAATTTTGTGTGAGTAGATTTGTAAAGCAGCAGACTGGAACTAATACTAAAGACATCATAACTTAGGATTCTTGTGTTGACTAGATAAGTCTAGTAATTTTCCTGTTTTCATTGTTTTATCTTTCAAAAGTTTCCATACATTCATTTTAATGTGTTCTGTCTTTAATGATTAACTAGGAGAATTTAAACGAGATTAGTGATAAAAAGCTCCTTGTTTTTTACTAGTTGTTCATTATTATGTTTTCTGCTTGATAAACAGACTATAGAATTCTTAAATGCTCTTAAGTCCCTGTTTGGTCCCCTTCAACCTTCATTTCTGTAACTTAAGAATTCTTAATTGCCATTTTTTTCAGATTTCACCCATTCCATCAAAAAAGCCTATTCAAAGTCCTTAGAAGGTCATCTACCTTGCCCTTAGTATATTTGCATCTTTAAGTCTTATTTCCTAGCTCTGTTAGCCTAGAAAGTTGACTCCATAGCCCAATGGTCTGGTAGATTCATCTGTGGTTTACCTTGGAAGACCTTTTATTCCCACCAAACATTCAAAACAATTTCCACTGTCCACTCATAGCTAGCCTAAAATCCAAATATAAAACAAAGTTAAATCTTTAGGAGAGATCCCTCCCCGGAACTCAAGAAGGTTAGATCCTGAATTCTAAAAGAGGTTCTTGGTTACCCTTGGTTTTCTTAACTACAAAAATCCTCATCCCATAACTTGAGAATTACTAGGGTGATAACACAATGTACTAAAGTTAAGTACTGAATCGCTTCTACAAATATTTTGCGGAATTAAAAACACAATTGCCGATCACATGAAGCAAAGAATAATCAATCAAGCCGCCACACAGATAATTTCCTAGGGAAATATTGCTGCTTAAAACCCCACTATCTTCTATTGTATATTCAACATGGAATCATGAAACAATTACATACAAATCTTCTCGCAAGAACCCTCCTGTACTCAGCTAATTGTCTCACACGGTCTCAGATAAAACTAACTAACACTTAGCCAATTTACTACCTCCAGACAACCTGCCTGCCTTGCACAATCCCTGATGAATGCAATCCCTAAATAATAGGAATATTTTCCTTCCTTGATTGCGCAAGTATCATGTGCACTCCAATGGGTGTTTGGTTGCACGGGTGCAACCCAATAATCCTACAATTGATAGTCAACTTACCTTTCACCTAGATCTCAACTGGGTCTCCACTAAATCTAACATGTATGCAGCCAATAATAGTAAATCCTCAATTGCATGTGAGATCACTGATTGTGAATTAATTAATATTTAATTCACTTGATCTCTCAATTGATCCAAGTGGATATCGGTGGCCACCCACCTATTCCATTTGGACCAGCACCATCAATTCTTGCAGCTTTTCACATTAAGCACAACTTACTATTTTTAGTAGGTTTTCGAGTCCTCCACTCTCGGAGCCGTTTTGGGGGCTTAATGATCCAGGTGGATATTGGTGGCCACCCACCTATTCCATTTGAACCCCCATCATCAGTTCTTTCAGTTTTCAAGTTGCAACAAAACTTACTATTTTTAGCAGTTTTTCGGGTCCTGAACTTCTGGAGCCGTTTTGAGGCCCTAAACGACGTTTTTTGGGTATCGTTTTACCAGCGACTTTGATCATCAAATTTGTCTCGAAAGTTGTAGTCCTCGGATAGATATTTATAACGAGCTATTGAGCGCATGAAACGGAGATCGGGTGCCAAAGTTACGCCCCCGGGAAGTTGAACCACCAATTTACCCAAACGGGCGCCCACAGTTTTGGCACCTCATCTCCTACAGTTAGGTTTTTTGAAGTTTCGGATTCTACATTGTTTCTCAATAATAAATAGGCCCTCGAGCCTCATTGTAACACAGTTCAGAGGTCTGTAGCCATCACATCTCTTCTCAGAGATTCTCTACCAGCACCCTAGCTATTTTATTTCCATTATGTCTGTAAGCATATTTCTGTTATTAATGAAATGACGCATTATTTCTGCTGCATCTCTGTATTTATGGTTATGTGTTTATTCTGTTGCGTTCCTGCATAAATCCGGATCATCAATAGTGTATCTAACAGTTACAACTACCACAACTGAGTTTAACTCACTTAACTGAGTTAAACTTATTATAAATTTCATTAACTAATGCACCACTGCACTTCGAACTCTGTTACAACTAGACTTACTCTGCATGCCTCACCAACTACCTCTAACTTAAAATTCATGAGCTAACTGAGTTTATCACACTCAATTAACTATTACAAGTTATTTTGAGACTAGATTACATTTAATTGTTCATCTTAATTAAGGGATAACTAAAATAGACATGCACCAAATTTAGACCTATGGGCCCCACCCTAGTGTAGGTGCTTAATGCAATAGGCGTGGGTGCTGAAATTTTCTTGTTGAATTTCAATACGATGCAAAGCCCTCCAATTGATAGTGCATGCAAGTATTTCCCCTGTGGGCCCAAACTTGGTAATGGGTTGAACCCCTCCAAACTCACACCCTCTAACAAGGCATGGTGGGCAGGTTAGAGAAACTAACAATATCATGTAGAGTTTAGGACATCCAAAGAAGTCAAGTGAAGGAGAGAAGAACCACATCGTTTGAGGTCCATGCCAGATAAAGCCACCACCATAAGACCCTCCTAAGAGGCAACTCTAGAAAGTCAAAATTTGAGGAGGGGAGGAAAATAAAAAAACCCCAAGATAATGACCACTAAGAGACACTAGAAAGGAAACTTGTTGTGAGCACACATGGAAAATGGAGCTTGTAGTAGAAAAATCCAAACATAGGGAATGAAAATCAACAAAACTGGGGAGATGGGAGACCCAAAGCCAAGTGACGCAGAGGAAGGCTAGGAAATAAATCTAGAGCCAACTTGAATAAAAGGGGAGGGACCAGAATAAAAGGCCTAAAGATAGAGAAAGATAGTAGAAAGCCTGAAAGCTAGAGCCTTAGTGCTATCGCTACACTAACTGAACTACAGGAGAGAAGATACAACAAATTAAAACTAATTCAGAATTGTAAAACAACATTCCCAATTCCAAATCCATGTAGCAGAGAAAAGATGGAAACAACTTCCTATGTAAGTGGGAATTTCATTTTTGCAAGCAATTTTCTAGCAAAGTGGGAAGTTCGTCTTTGCAAGCAATTTTCTAGTAGTGAAAATCGTGTTTGAGTTAAGTTGGGCATCCCATCATCCTAAAACTGCCTTAGTGCCTATGTTTTTCAAACTCTCCCACCCCTTTGAAGCTCTTTCCACCAAAAATATCGTAGCTCTCATTATTATCACACAAGTGAGATGCTATTTATCGCACATATCAAATGCAAACCAACTCAAATCCAATACATCAATCTTCATGGCATTGCAGGACATAATGGCCACCCTCTTATCATAACATATCACCATTAAAACAATCTTGGGGGTGTTGTCACTCTAGTAATTCTAAAGTTGTGATATTTTTGGTTTTTAGTCAAAGAATACTAAAGGTAACCACAAACCAACTTCAAACTCTAGGATCTAGCCTTCCTAGGGTTCATAGAGGGCTCTCTCTTTAAATTTTAACTTTGTTTTGATTTGTAAATATTAGGCTAGTTATGAATGTACAACTTTAGTTTGGTTTTGGTAGATTTGGTGGGAAAAATCACTTTGAAAAGATGGATAGTGGGAAATCTATTTTTCCATTGGGTTAAGGAGTCCAAATCAAGCAAACAGAACTGGGATCAAGGCCAAAAGGTCAAATGTTTTCAGGGCAAGATAGATAACCCTTGAAGATCTTGGAAAGTTTTTTTTATAAGGTGGTATGATCAGGATAAAGGGTAATTAAGAATCCTTTGATCCAGAAAAGGAAGTGGTAGGAAGAGGTCAAATGAGAGAGGCAACAATTAAGGGTTACCTACACTGGAAATCAGAGGAAAACATAGACATGATAACTAGTTAAAAACAGGGTGCTCTTAACAAATCCTGTAGTAATACTCCTAGTTATTCATTCATATTTAGAAAAAACATAGATGGATGCATGTAACAAAGAAAGATAACAATGACAAGGAAATACTTCACTCCAAATAGCTCATCACAGGAATCCTGAAGTATGATGCCAATTGGTTTGATCCAGCCTGCTACTCAAAATTTGACACACAAAAGCTTTAAAGTCCAACAAAAATGATTATAATAATCTCCAACAATTTTATTCCACACAAAATATTTCTAAAGATGAAGTATTTATACATAGTTCTTTACAAAATATCCTAGAATGATTCTAGGAATTATCTAAGGGAAATAAAATATCTTTACAACAATAATAGAGACAGCTGCTCAACAAATCAACAAGCTGTCCTATTTATCCAAAAGAAATAGAAACTGCTTTGAGGATAAGATGCAGCTGGCTACCTTGGTGTCCTCCTTGTTGGCTTTAGATATTTAAATTTGTTTTTGGAATCTGATCTGCCTTGTCTGATACTCTTTCTCGGATTCTCTTTATTCACTGATACTCTCTAAAATTTGATACTCTTTAACCATAGTAAAAAAATGTTTACTGCTGTAAAAATCTGTTTTGACTGTAAATCAAAAAACAGTTTTCTCCTCCTTTCATCTATCTGTCTTTTATCTTTCATAATAAATCTATGAGTGACTGCCAATCCTCATCTTTAGGAATTTTTATTTTCTTTAATTTCCTAAAGTTTTCATCAGCTTCAGTGTATCTGGAAAAAGTTGGCTTGATGACAAACAAGTGTCTTATCTCATGTTGTAAATAGAGTAAGCCTTCAAAAAATTTGAGTAAGACTTTTCCTGTTGGAATGCCTTGTACTGGTGGTTTATTTACCTATTCCTTTGCAAATTCTCTGATCTTCTTATCATAGTCATTCAGAGGCATCAATTTATCATTAATGAACATAATGTCAGGCAGTCATTTTTGCCTTAAATTTTTAAACTTAACCATAAACCTGGTTATGGCAGTATTCATATTCTCACACTTTTCTTCCAGTTGCCTCATCATATTATTCTTTGTAGTAACTTTCCTAGTTTCTAGGGTAGTTTCAGTCCTGTCAATGATCTTGAGTTTTTCTAACTCTTGTCTGTTTTTAATGTTAAGGAATGTGATCAGCTTTAAAGCTTGCTATGGTTTAGTAGCCAATTCACTTTGAGTCTTTTGAATTTCTGCTTGGGATTTTAGTAATAGCTCTCTCTTTTCAAAGATTACTTGAATTGAAGGCCATACATCATGGATGGCTTCAATGACATTGTTCCAAAGATAGTTTTTGATATATGATATTTTTTCCTTCAATGCCAATTCCTTCTGCAATTTCTTCAACTTTTCATTCAATCTGATGGCATTTTGCTCATGTGTTTTTGCATTTATCTAAGCCAATTTGTTTGATTTTTCAAGATTTTCTAACACCTGTTTCAATCTGCTGATTTCATTTGTCTCAAGAGACATTTCCTCCATAGATTTCACAAATTTTTTAGCTTCGTCTGTATGGTGAACTCTTGTTGTAGATGATTCAGTAGTTGAGGTTGTGGAAGAAGTTACTGGCACTGCAGTAGCCAGTGGTTCTTTGGGTGCCATCTTTTCAGCTAAAGTTGAAGGCACTATTGTAGTGATTACAAGAATAACTGTAGGAATATCTGGTATTTTTGATGTTTCTTTCTCCTGGACAAGCTTGTCCATATGTATTTCCATTTCCTTAATTTGAGCTATCAACTGAAAAATAAAGTTCATCATGTCATCTTTTTCTTTTTGTCCTTATATTATTTCTTTTGTTTAAGGATGTTCAATTTGAGGAAGTTTAAGTTGTTTCCTCAAAGCTACTATGTCTTCATTCTTCTTTTTCACCAACAACTCTGCTGCTTTGATATTAGCAGGGTCATATCCCACCTGTAAAACTAGTTCTTCTAAGGCTTTTATCCTTAGATCCTTAGCATACAATGAGTATTTTTCCATCTTCATATGATCCTGCATGTTGGAAATGGTGTTTTGGAGATTCTAAGCACTCATGGTTTTATTTGTGACAGTAGAGTATAGCATTTCTGAAGTATGTTTATGGAACTCAATTTGATCAAGAGCATGAATCTTATCTGTCTGGACTTCCAAATCAACTTTCTTATAATCTGCCACTGCCTTTGGAGATTTGACTGTGGGCTGCAACAATCACATAATTAGCTTTTGATTTGAATAATCAAATGCATACATAAGTCTGTTTTGCACACTTGGTGTCTGCCTGAGATATTGGGAATACAAATTGTTTTTGATTTCCTCATTCTTCAGTTTGATTTGTTTGTATTTTTCTTTGATGTCCAAGTCTTTCTCCTCAGCTTCCTATGATGAAGAGGCTTCCATGCTCTGATGTCTTTCTATCAACTGTGCATCTTCATTGTTGACTTTTTTTTCATTATGATTCTTAGTAGCTGGCTCATTGATAATCACAGTAGCAACATCTGTTTCTGGCAAATTAGTGTTGGTATCTATAAGCTCTATTTCTTCCACATCAATTGTTACCTTTCCTTTATCAACTGAACTTAACTTAGGCCTCTTGTTATATATTAATTTTCACTTAGTCTCAGTTGTAGTTTCTACAACATAGGCTCCTTCTTCCCTTACAATCTTAGTGGATTTTTCTGGCTGATTTGCAATCTCCAAAGTGTGACTAGTATCATTGCTGTTTACTGTATCTGTTAAGCTATTTTGAGTCCACTCAATCTGATTTGCAGGTTTTTCTATCTCTGGTTTTGCTTCATGAATGAAAGGGGTTAACTTGCATTTAACCCTTAGCTTACTCAGGATCCCTTGTGGATCATAATTCCAAGGAAAACTTTCTTCAAATTTATATTCCAATAGTTGCTTAGTTGCCTCTTTTTCTGCATCCTTGTGATTGCAGATGAATGACCCTATCTGATTCTTTAGTTTGAATTGAGTTTTCTTCTTTGCTGCCATGAAATTTATAGAATCAAAGTTTAGGATCTGCCTGATATACTCCAAGGCAAAGATCCTCATTGAAGGATGTTTGGGTCACTTGTAAGGTAACAAGTTTGACCCAAAGACTCTGATCTCAGTATGCTTTTCATATAAATACCAGTCACCAACCTTATTCTTCTCTGAAAACTGCAATATCTTTTTCATTTCTTCATTTATCCTTGGCTGCTCTATTTTTGTTAACATTGTGATCATTGGATGTAGGAATAACTCTGAAAATTCTACATAAGTGAAATCTGTACATTCTTTCCTGAGCAAAGATGTCCAGCAAATGACAGAGAGAGGATTTCCCTCTATGTCAAGCTTTTGGAGAGTAACTGGAAAATTTTCTGATTGAGAGAATAAAAAAATATGGAAAAGGAAGGAAGTATATCTGAATACTCCTTCAATTGGAAAATTGATCAATTGATAATGAATACTATCTGCAATGAAATTAGCATAGTCAAAGATTACTAACGGGGGTTTCCCTAGGGAGAAAGTGGATAAGAACCCCAAGATGGACTCATCTGTGTGTTCATTAGTAAAATATCCAAGGATGAAGGAAAGCATGGAAATCACATGTATTGAACCTTATGGGAATTTGGCAGTAGAGTATGGGGGATTTAGTTTAGGAATTTCTACATGTGAGGGCATGAATGTTTAGAAAATCATGAATCTCTTGGGAAAATATAGGCCAATATACAACTTGGTAAGGTTCTCTATGGATAAAGGGACTGCTAGAGGATTAAGCTGAAGTTGTAGCATTTGGTTAATTGATTCAGTAATGGTAAAAATCACTTCTTTATTGAAATTTATAATGGCTCTTTGCTCAGGCACATAATGCTGTTGACATAACCTAATGACTTCCTAGCATGGGTGGGTTAATGGGACAACATACTTAGGCAAATGAGATTCCCATATATGGAATTCTTCTTCATTATCTAAGGATTCCTCATAGCACCAGTTATGAATATCTATCAGGTTAAATTCAACAATAGTATTTGCTCTCTTGTAATCAACATCAGCCAATGGAATGTATTTAATGTCTATGACTGGGGGTTGTAAAGGATTGACAACAATAGAAGTATTAGAAGTCATGGCAGGGGTTCGCTTAGGCACTTTGGAAGCTTCAGGTTTGCTAGACCTCTGGATTTTAGGCATTTTGGCTACTTTCTGCAAGTTTATACAGTTTGCAAAAGTATTTTTACTTTTAGCACAGGCTTCTTGGATAAACAAGCAAAGTATGGTCTCTTTTTTGGGTTTTCTTTCCAATTAGGTCTATCAAAAAGGATTTACAGGCTTTTGAACAGGCTTAAAACAAGAAACAAGGGTTTCCTGAGTCTTTTAATGAGAAATTGGGCTAAAATGTCTGTTGAATTTAGGCAAAGAGGCTTATGATACCTTCAGAGGATTTCTGGCTTAATTCAAAGTTTAAAATAGTTCATCAAATTGAAAAAACTCACAAATTTCCTCCAAAATTGTGTGCAACAGTAAAACAGGGTTTATGGAAAAAAAATTGATAGGGTTTGGCCTGTTTTTTGGGCTTTTTGATAGTTTCTTTAATTGGTTTTTAAGCTCTGAATGTGTTTTTGTTCTTTTAAAGGCTTTTAAAATTTGATTGCAGGCTCAAATTTTAGATAAATACCTGTTGTACGTAGGTATTTGGTTTCGAAGCATTTTCTATGGTTTTTTGAATGAAACATTAGCTTTTGTAGAGTTTCTGGGGCAACGTAAAGCTCTTTGGCGGTCTTCAATGGTCATAGGGCAGATTTTACAGGTTTTTTGAGCATAAAATGGCAGAAAAACAATGTTTTTATAGTCGGGGAGGCGTGTGTAAAGGTTAATGCGCATGAGAGAAAGGAATGAATTACATTTCCAAGGTTTATTATGCATATTTAGTTACATTAAATTGGCATTGAATGATGGTCACATCGGGTGGGATTGGTGGTTTCAGACTCAAAGGATGAAAACAGGATTGGTTATCGCGCAACATTTGGACGATAAGCAGTTTCGGGGCTAACCCACACAATCGAATGAGAAATGGGCACGTAGAGGAGAGAGGAAACCACGAAACCGCCCATTTCGCGCAGATTTTTCATGGGGGTGACCGCACAACTTTTCTATTGATATTCATTTCTATCCGTCAGATATGGGGTTTGAATACGAATGACCCAGATTGGCTGGGAAGTTGCGTCGGAATGGGGAGTGGGACCAGGGTTGTTTATATGCGGCGGGGTTAAACTTTAGACTTTAATAAATAAGCATTAATCAAAGTCTAAACTAATTTATATGGTCAAGCAGGAATATTATAACGTATGTTTCAACCCTTTTAAAACATTTATGCAATGTTTCAACCATATATATGAGTGGGTGCAGTTTATTATTTATATAGTTTTTCGAACGTTTTTTGACATCTTTTGAAAAACTATAGGGGGGCGGGATATTTAAATATAGATAATGTTAAAACCAAAGGGATATGGAGGGGTTTTTATATTACGCACATGGAATATTACACATAGGTTTAACTTTAAAATAGCAGGTTTAGAGGGTTGTTTAAAATACAAGGTTATTAATACTATAAAGGTAGGAGTATTTATGGATTTAATAAAATAAAAAGTTAGTAGTTAATATGAATAAAGGGATAGTGAAAAGGAAACAAAATACATGTTAACTCTAAGTAAAGTGCCAAAAAATAAAGCATTGCTTATATTTTCTAATTCACACTTTAACTTAGGATACACTTTTAATTTAGGATAAATGCATTTTGAGGGTTTATGAATGATTTTTGAAAGGGAATGATATTAGCTATTTAGGGTTTAGCTTTTACTGAGTAAAAATGGGTTTTTACTTAGGAAAAATATATTTTGATTTATGAATGAAGGGTAAATGTTGATGAATGTGGGTCTAGTGTGGGAATTCAATATTTTTAACTAACCAGTCATCGAGCCTTGGGTCTGGTCCCAACAAAAGTCAGAGAAATGTTATGAGCCTTTTTGACTAATAGTTTAGAATACTAAATATTTTGAGGGGAGGGGAAATTATTGATTTTTGCCTGATGATGCTTTATTACCTGATTGCTCAATTGCTTTCTACCTACCCATATTTATTTCTAACATTTTTACTTCATTTTCATGGGCGCATTTAGGCTTGCAACCCTAAAACATTTTTCTTTCAAAGCATAAAACTATCTAAGTCTACCTTATTTCATCCGAGAGCTTAGATTAAACTGTTGAGCTCCTCTTTATTCTCTACCTATCTACTGATTTGTCAAGTTTAAACTTTTTGAAAAATATTTATTCTCTATCTAAAACATGAAATTGAAAGCATGAAAAGTTAAGATTAAATTGTTTAACTGATCATGAATTATGGAATTTATTGAAACTCTGCACATAATCATTATTCTTGCAGTAAGGTAAAAGAAGCGGCATTTGGATTTGCTCACTTTTAGGTCTTATTTCTCTTTTTCTTTTGGGGTATATATTTTTCTAAGTCCTTTGATCTTTCTTTTAAGACTTTTTACCCTCATTTTGGCTTTTTATTATTTTTCATTTTTTCAAAATATGGGAAACAACTTGTAGAAAGAAAGGTATGTACTTATTTACAAGACTATCAAAGTCAATTCAAAATTTATGAATCCTATTATTATAGGACCCTAATAGTGGCTCCACTTGGGGATGGCATTTCTTGGTGAAATTTCAAGAACTTTTAGATCAGTGGCCTTTGGAATTTGACTGTGATGACCTTGTAAATGTCTTCTGACACCTGCAATTATTCATACTTATGATATTTACCTCTAAAAGCTTAGGGCCTTCTCTCTAGGCTTCAACTTTGTTAAGAAAACATCCAATCCAATATAAAATCTGCAATGTATATGTGCAATGATCAAAGTGAATAAAAACTAGCTATTTGTTAACTGAGGAGAGTAGTAATGCTTCAACATTCTGCCATTTACTGGTCCTTCTTGCAGATTTGTTCCATCCATTTCTTTCAAAAACAAAACATTATTACCTTTATATCCATAAATCACATAAGGTCATTTCCATAGAAAATTAAATTTTCCATGTTTACCTTTGTCTTATTTTCTGAAATCCCACTTTAACACTTTATCTCCAATGTAGAAATCATCCTCTTTACTCTTGTTATCAAAAAAATTTCTTGATCTTATCCTGAATGACTTGAGATTTGATATAAAATTCTTCCCTTGTTTGTTGCAAGTGAATTGTTTGATTGATCCTTCTTTGAATGCCATTTGTTTAAACTTGTAACTCTTGGATAATTTTCATCACTGGCAGTCCTAAGGAGGATGGAAATACAACATTCATTCCATAAATAAGTTGGTAAGGGGAAGTTCCAATGGATTTTTTAGTAGTAATTCTATCTGCCCATAAGGCATTGACTAACTTCTTATTCCAAGTCTTTTTATTGTCTTCAAGTAACTTTTTGATAATGTTTACAAGGCTCTTGTTTGAGGATTCAACTAGACCATTACCCTGAGGATAATATATAGTAGAATGGCCTAGGGTAATATGGTATTTATGGCAAAAGTCAATCATTTTCTTGGATTTGAATGCTGTTGCATTTTCAATAATTATCTTTTGGGGACATCCAAATCTTGAAAGAATGTTGTTTTCTAGGAAAGAGATAATGACAGTATTTGTGGCTTATCTGGAGGGTATGGCTTCAATCCACTTGGTAAAATAGTCAGTGGCTGTCAAAATCCATCTATGTTGGCTTGAAGATGGAGGGTGAATTTCACCAATGAAGTCTAAACCCATTGTTGAAATGGGCTATAAAGGCAGGGGTAACAGTTTTTTCTTACCTAAAAAATTTTGCACTTGTGACAGGAAGTTACAAACCTTTTTAACATCAGCAAACAAAGTAGGCCAGTAAAAACCAGCTCTCATGATCTTGTCTGCAGTATTTTTCCAAAAAAGTACATTATCTAAAATACAAAATCTTACTGCCTTTAGTTTTAAGAATCTGGATTTGGTTCTTGACAATCCAGGAGGAACTTGTAAGTTTAGTAGTACAAATATGATATATGTATACCAAGGTGATTTTGAAAAGGCTTCATTGATCGTTGGAGTCGCCATCTATTCCTGATCATCTGTTTGGGCAATAAAATTTATGTCTAGGGCATTACAATTGGATTCAACCATAAGTCTGGCTAATCCTTGACCTTTGATGAGCTTTGTGGGTTTTATCTCTATGTCATATTCTAAGATAGTGGCAATCCACTTACATCTTCTTCCATCAGGACCATCCTGAGTAAGAGTGTCTTTTACTACAGAATTTGGGACATAGGCAATGATATGAGAGTAGATAATATAAACTCTGAAGTATTTAATGGCCTTTACCAAAGCTAAGGTTTGTTTCTCCATGATGTTGTACTTCAAAGGGGAATCTCTAAAGGTCTTAATAAAGAAAGCTATGGGTTGTTCAAATCCCTGGTCATTTTTCTGTAGTAAAACTGCAGCAATGGTGTGTTTTGAAGCAAATGAAAAAATTATGAAATCCTTCTTAAAGTCAGGACTTATTAGGACTGGAGTTTTGGTTAAGGCTTGTTTGATGGAGTCAAATGACTATTTGGCCTCAATAGTCCATTTAAGAACTGAATATTTTTTAAGCATGTTGTTTAGTTCTCTAATTATCTCAGCTAAATTGGATATGAATCTTCTTAAAAAATTAATCTTACCTATAAAGGCTTGTAACTCTTTGATGTTTCTTGGTGGAATGATGTTAAGAATTGCTTCTATCCTAGCAGGATCTATTCTGATTCCTTCTTTAGAAATTATGTGTCCAAGTAACTTGCCTTATTCTAATCCAAATAAACTTTTCTTAGGGTTTAAAGAGATGCCAAATTTCCTGCATTTAATAAAAACTTGTCTTAGATGATCCAAGTGTTCATTATCAATTTTGGAAAACACAGTAATGTCATCTAAGTAAATCACTAAGAAATCATGTATTTACTTTGCAAAAGCTATGTCCATAGCTCTTTGAAAGGTTTCCCTTGCATTCATTAGACCAAAAGGCATTTTTACATACAGAAAAGTGCCCTTATGAGTAGTAAATATTGTTTTGGCTTGATATTCTTTTTGGACTAAGATCTGGTTGTATCCTGAAAAACTATCTAAAAGTGAAATCGTAGAAGAGCCAACTATTCTTTGTAATATGTGATCCATTTTAGGTAAAGGGTAATTATATTTTAAGGACATTTTGTTTATATTTCTAAAGTCGACACATAATCTTATCTCTCCTGTTTTCTTTCTTACTGAAACTAGGTTGGAAACCCAATCAGAATATCTAATTGGTGCAATTATCTAGGCATCATACATTGTTTTCAATTCCTTTTCTATCAAAGTAAATAAAACAGGGTTAATTCTTCTCAACTTTTGTTTAAAGGGCTTTTGTTCTTCTTTTATTGGAATTTTATGTTGAATTATGTTGGTATCATAGGATTTGAGATCCTCATAACTCCAAGCAAAAAAATCTTGATATTCCTTTAAAAGAGAAATATATTTTTCCTTTTCTAGTTGAGGTAAGGTTTTGGAAAGTTTGATTATTTTGGGTTTTAACTCTATACCAATATTGCATTCTTCTATATTAGATCTAATTGGATCCATTTTTGGGTTTTCTAGCTACATCATTTGAGTCAAAAAGATCTTCTAAGGGAGTTAAAACTTTGGGTAAGAAATTATCCTTAAGATTCAATATGTCAGATTCATCATCAATAATTTCTTCAATCTCTACTTTCTCTAAGTTATCTATATCTGATTGACTAAATCTAGTTGGTTTAGAAAAATTTACTTTATTTACATCTATGTTATTCAAATCAATTTCACAATCTAAATTTTGATCTATAGTACAATCTGTGTCTATCTTACAGTTTTGAATTCACCTTCATTGTTTATAAACTTGTAAATCTGTTCATCTTGAGAAAAAATTTGCCAATATTTGAGGTTGTCTGGAATTATTGGTCTATGCTTGACTTCAGCAGTATATCTGTGATTACGTTGGAATGGTAAATTGCATGTACTAGCAAAGGTTGCTAGATAGTGGGCCTGTATATTTTATTTTCCAGGTATATTTGCAATTTACATTCCAATAAATCATCAGTTAAATCTAGCACAGTGTCTCTGTATCGACTTAATCTAGGATTGTAAGCAGAATATACTCCATTTATTTGTTTTATGATCACCTATGAATCTCCCACGATTAATATTCTTTTCCCTCCCGAGTTCCTAATAATTTGGAGTCCTAGAATGAGGGCTTCATACTCAGCCATATTATTGGTACATTTGAAATTGAGCCTAAAAGTATGGCCTTCTGATTGATTATTCTCCATGTTGTTTATCCAAACTCCTACTCCTGCTCCTAACTTATTTACTGAACCATCAAAGTCTAAATGCCATAAAGATTCATGAAAGATATTATCATTGTTTGGTGTTTTTTTTTTCTCTATTAGTTTAGTTTGGATTTCATTAGTTTCAGAGTTACATAAGATAAAAGAATCAAGGTTAGTTGGTGTACAGTAAATAGGATAATTTATATATCTTTCTGCACTACTGACCATGTAATTCATCAATGTTTCCCTATATAACTTCTTAGGCTGACCAAAAACTGATATAGTAGCATAAGACATGTCCAATTGTAGAGATCCCTGTAAATTTTCTCCCCTTGAGTGAGATAGTAATATTCCATATTTAGGTGGGATATTAGCTACTACAATGTCCATCAATATACTCTTACTAGGATATTGAACTAGCGTTACACACAAATATTTGATTAAACCTAGGCATTTAACTTTACTTGAATCAAATGAAAATAAATCTTTGTAGGGCCTTGTGATTTCTAAATTCAGTTTTTCCATTATGGCTTTGGGAATTAGATTATGGGAAGCTCCTGAATCTAGCATTGCGTTGTGTAAAATTTGATCATGAATGGTAAGACTGATATAAAATGGAGGAACTGCTCCATTTGCATGTTTTCCATTCACATCTGGGCCAAAAATCAACTCTGGCTGATCATCATTCAGATTTATGGAATCTTCTCCATCATTTATGTTTAATGTTTCAGTTATGGTTGATTTATACAAGTCATGTTTTACCAATTTTGTTAGAGGAATTGGTATTTTTAGCTTTACAATTTCAGATTGTATGTTGAATGTAGGTTGTGATTTACTTATTTGAATCAATTCTTCTTTGGTCACTGTAGTTTGTATTAGTTTATCTTGTTTTTCTACAGTTATGTTTTCATTTTCATTTGATTTGACATTCTCTGTTTGAGTTTCTTGTGTTTTAATTCTCCTAATTTTGTTTTCAGGGATTGTTTGTGAAGCAGTAGATGTTCTTTCGGACTTAGAATTTTCAGCAGGTGTTTTTAAAGTAGCAGTGTTTGGATCTATTGATTTAGGATCAGCAGAGGGTATTTTAGAATCTAAATTTGTTGTTTTAATAGAATTAGAAGCTTTTGAAGTAGTAGATTTCTGTGAATCTTTTGTTGCTTGAGCAACTTCATCAGTAATATGAACAATATTAGGGCTTGATGCATTTTTAGGACTAGAAATATTTTGGGAAGAACTAGAGTTTTTCTTATTTTCCCTTGGGAGAATTTGTAGAACTTTTGTTTTGGGAGCTTCTACTGTTTTCTTATTCTGTGTTTGTGAAGTTTTCTTGGTAAAGGACTCATTTTTTTTCTTATTTATAAAGTTATATTGACTGTGTATTTCATTTATAGCATAATCATAACCTTGTTTATAATCAAAGGATTCACTTGAATCTAATTTGAGTTGTTGGAGTTCAAATAATTCCTGATCTTCTTGAGTGAGAAAAATAGTATTATTATCATCTATTCCCATTATATTTACTTCATCCTCATCATCATCATTATTCTGAGAACTTTCAGCATAGTTCTCTTGGAAGGGGGGCCTTATTGTCTGGTCTGGGGCTGTTTCTTTTGCTTTTCCTGAATTTGTGTTTTTCCTAAAATTGAGATTTCTGATTTGCTGTTGAATATCCCATTGAGGTCTTCTCTCTATATTGTCTAGTCTATCCATCATCCTCTCTAAATTTTTAGCTAACATGTCTATTTTTGTGTCTGAATTGGAAGTTTATTCTTTAATGGTCACTCTTCTCTCTTTTCTTAGTCTAACTTTTCTGGCTAAAATGTTTACTTCTACACTAACATCATCAGTTTTCATTATTTCTAAGGTTTCTGCATTTCTTTCCCTCAACTGATAAGCCATGTTAGTGTCAAATCCATCAGGGAATTTGAGTAGGATATAATTAGGAGTGGGTTTAATATTTGCAGGGATGGAACTGTAAACACTGTTATATCTAGTGCAGTAATCTTGGATTGACTCATTTGGAGCTCTTCTCATGGCATCAAATTCAGATAATATCTGGAGTGGATTCTTTTTCTTTTCCCATTTATTTATAAACAATCTATGAAATACAGCTAAATCAGTTACACTACCAACATAAAGACCTTTAAACCACTTCTTAACTTCTCCTATCAATGTTTGTGCAAATAACCTCATTTGAACATCTGAATCATCAATCTCATGAAGTTCAAAGAAATATGTCATTTTAGTTATGTGTTGTTGAGCTGTATAATGGGTTGTGGCATCAAACTATGGTATCTTACACTGATAGTCTTGAGGCATGTCATGAAGTTGTACTGGTAAGACATGGGGAGCATACCTAGCAGTCATAGCTTGAAGTTTAGCTTGGCTAGGAGGTAAAGTAGAAGTGCTTGGGGCTGCTGGAAGTGGTAGCTGATGAACTAAAAGTTGTAGTTGAGGTGCTGGGAAATGAAATTGGAAATATGTGGAACTACTAGGGAATGAGAATGATGTGTTTGAAAAATTAAAAGATGAGCTAGTAGATATAGTGGATGAAGTGAGTGGTGGAAATAATACTCTAGGTTGTAAAGGTAATCTAGGGATAAATATATTTGTATGTGTGTTGGGATTGGAAGCTATATATGATGTAGCAGCATATAGAGATGAGTATACAGCTGGTATTATGGTGGTATATAACTGTCAAACTGAAGGCTTATTGGTATATGCTAATAATTGAGCTAATTCAATAACTTCATCAATATCTTTGAGAATAGTAGCATTAATTTCTTCAATTTTAGTATGATATTCAACTTTCGTTGATTTAGATTCTACTGTAATAATTTTATGTTTTGTTTCCAAGAATGAAATAAAAACAGGATCTAAAACAACAATATAAAGATCACTTTCAGATTGAATTGTAAATAAAGAATGTTCAAATTTTAGATCAAAATCTATATCTTGCAAACTTACTAATTCTTGTGGTAATGAATTGACTCTTTTTAATGACACTTCAGCTTCTGAATATTCTATCTGTTTTTTTGTTCTTGCCAATTCGGTCTTGATTGTCTACTATTACAGTAGGTTTAGGATCCGGGTTAGACCTGGTATAGTAATTTTCCTAGAAGCCAGAATTACAATTTTTAATACCCACAACTTATAAAAGAAATCTTAAAGTAAAAGGATAAATAAAAGATTTCCTTTAAGACTAGTTTTATGACTGAGGATTGGTTAGTTCCCCAGTATGGTCGCCAGTAATGTTATCACTCTAGTAATTCTAAAGTTGTGATATTTTTGGTTTTTAGTCAAAGAATACTAGAGGTAACCACAAACCAACTTCAAACTCTAGGATCTAGCCTTCCTAGGGTTCAGAGAGGGCTTTCTCTTTAGATTTTAACTTTGTTTTGATTTTTAAATACTTGGCTAGTTATGAACGTAAAAATTTGGTTTGGTTTTAGTAGATTTGGTGGGTAAAATCACTTTGAAAATATGGATAGTGGGAAATCTATTTGTCCATTGGGCTAAGGAGTCAAAATTAGGCAAATAGAACTGGGATCAAGGCCAAAAGGTCAATTGTTTTCAGGGCAAGATAGATAACCCTTTAAGATCTTGGAAAGTTGTTTTTATGAGGTGGTATGATCGGGATAAAGGGAAATTAATAATCCTTTGGTCTGGAAAAGGAAGTGGTAGGAAGAGATAAAACAAGAGAGGGAGAAATTAAGGGTTCACTACATTGGAAATCATAGGAAAACATAGAAATGATAACTAGTTAAAAACAGGGTGCTCTTAACAAATCCTGTAGTAATACTCCTAGTTATTCATTCAGATTTAGAAAAAACATAGATGGATGCATGTAACAAAGAAAGATAACAATTAAAAGTAAGGAAATACTTCACACCAAATAGCTCATCATAGGAATCCTAAAGTATGATGCCAATTGGTTTGATCCAGCCTGCTACTCGAAATTTGACACACTAAAGCTTTCAAGTCCAACAAAAATGACTATAACAATCTCCAACAATTTTATTCCACACAAAATACTTCTAAAGATGAAGTATTTATACATATTTCTTTACAAAATATCCTAGAATGATTCTAGGAATTATCTAAGGGAAATAAAATATCTTTACAACAATAAGAGAGACAGTTGCTCAACAAATCAGCAAGCTGTCCTATTTATTCAAAAGAAATAGAAACTTCTTTCAGGATAAGATACAACTAGCTGCCTTGGTGTCCTCCTTGCTATATTTAGATATTTAAATTTGTTTTTGGAATTTGATCTTCCTTGTCTAATACTCTTTCTCAGATTCTTTTTATTCACTGATACTCTCTAAACTCTTATACTCTTTAACCATAGTAAAAAAATGTTTACTAATGTAAAAATATGTTTTGACTGTAAATCAAAAAACAATTTTCTCCTCCTTTCATCTATCTATATTTTATATTTCATAATAAATATGTGAGTGACTGCCAATCCTCATCTTTAGGAAATTTTTTTTTCTTTAATTTCTTGAATTTTTCATCAGCTTCAGTGTATCTGGAAAAATTTGGCTTTATGCCATGTTAGCAGTCATAATGAACCTCAAGGCTGAGAAGAGGCAACTTTGAGGTAACCACAGACCAAGCTTTCGATCTGGCATCTAGCCCTACCAAACCAGAGAGGGCTCTCTCTTTGCCAACAAAAAGTGGCTGCAATAACTGAATCTTAGGCTAGCTATGAAGAATAAGGATTTGGTTGAAAACTGTGGGTTGAAAACAGCAAGAGAAGGGACTATTGGGCTATGAATTTGGGGCTAGTTTCTGCCGACAAACTTGGGGCAAAGTAAGCGCAATGTACAACCAGATTAAAGATGTAATGAGAGAAGAAAAGAGGGAAAATACCACTGCCTTGTAGGCATCAATCAGGGGATGGATCTACAGTGACAACTTTAAAAGAAAGAGAAGCACAGGGTTACTCAACAGAGCATCTAACAGAGGATGGATTCTGAAAAGGTAACCACTACATCAAACAACATAATCATTGTGAAAGGAGTGTCGTGCATGGATGGATTCCTAATACTTCCCTTAGAGAATTATGTAACCAAATTAGCAGAAAAAGCAAAGCATGGAAATGAACTTACAAGAAAAACATGCTGCACATTAAACACCATGATGAATCCTAAATTTAAAGAGCAGAAAAAGCTTTATTAAAATAATATTCGAGGAAAAAATTACACAGTCCAATAGCAGCCTCACTCTGCTGCAAAAATCCAACCCTTACACTCTGAAATTCATAAAATATATACAATTTTCTCATCTATGTATTAAGGGAATTGAGCTCAACCATCTTCTTCAAAATAGAATCAGTTACATTAAATTTGGACCGAATTTCTGAAATTTTGTGTCCAAGATGAACTCGTATCTCCTGAACCATAGTACCTGTTACAAAACTGAAAGAGGTTTTTGTATATAAGGCCATTTAGGAGAAAAACCGCTCTCAAAGTTTGGAAATTCGTTTCCAGTTGCTTGGAATCTGTGCCACAAAATCATCTCTAAAATAGAAAATCATTAAAAATTTAAATCTGTAAAAATGAGTTGTAAATATCTAGTCAAATATTCCAATTCACAACACCTGTGAATAAAATGAAAGAGTTTTTTATTATATGGCTCGTGGTTAACAAAAACCTCTTTGGGTTTCTCAAAATTACTTTCCATAGATTGTAACATGGCACCACACTAAAATGACTAAAACATTAAAATAACTGCAAAATTTGTTTTGTTTTAATGTAGGCTTCAAATATCATTGCATATCTCCCACATAGTAACATTTGTGCATAAAATGAAGGAGGTTTTTGTTATTTGGTATGTGATGGACAAAAAACTCTTTCGCTTTTGTGAAATTTCTGTCCAAACTGATTTTGTAGTAAACTTGTCCCTGTGTGCAGCAACTGACCTCAAAACATGCATAACCAAGAATCAATCATTCATTTCGATCATATCTTCTGATCCAGAAACCGGTTACGGGAGTGTGATATACCATTGGAAATATTTTTCCGAGCTCCTTTTGATGGACACATTTACGACATTTTTTTCACTGAATATCATGTGAAAAACATATAACAAATCCAGACATAGTAAGAGCCCATTTTGATCCCTGGTGATAGGCTGCAAATACTGGAACTAACATCGGCCTTATTAGGGATGGCAGCTCCTTGGAGGTGTCAGAAACACCATAGACCAAGCGCCTCATCCATTGGGAAATATGGTCAACAAACCTCTGTAAACCCAAAAAACTCATACCAATCCAAAAACATATACATACTGCAATATGTAAATAAACCAATACCGAAAGCTGAAATGCTTCCTTGGGTAGCTTATTTATGCACAAACCTACCCTACTTTGCAGAAAAATTGATAGATCAAGTAATGCTATAATGCTAGACAAACCAATCAAGTAACTGTGACAAGGATTCTGCTTGGAAGTGCTTGAACCAGGACACAACTGGAAATGCTGACAACCATACATGCACAAAAGGAGTCTAGCCGTATAAAAGGAAATCTGGCTTGTTATTCAAACTGATTTTTTTTTTTTTTTTTTTTTTTTTAATATATGCCACAATAGGATCAAAGAAAATAGACTTTGTTTGCTGCCCCAACTCCTCAATACATGCTTCCAGCTGCAAATTATTAATGCAAACATCCAAGGGCAACCTTACCTTTCCTTCCTTATGATGGAAAAGGTCCTCAATGAATGGGACTTGACAGTCCAGATCCTAGAACTGTATTTGGGTCTCCAATTTAGTTAGATCTTCTTCAATTTTGATGGAAAAATATTGCAAAAAAATGAGCTTGACTTCATGGCTACATCGACAAGATTTCAAATAAGAATAAAGAGATGAAGCAAAGTTCTCATCTACCTCATCATCTGTGCACATATCTTCCCATTCTCTAAAGCATTGAATAAAGGGCACCTCTATTTTGAATTATTCCTCTTTCTCCATCCATGTTTCCAGAAAGATATGCCACAACTCTACAAATGACTTAATAGATCTGACAGAAAAATTTTCAATCCATTGTCTACATTTTCCTTGAAAGGAATCATAGAACAATTTGACAAAAACATCCTCTTTTTTTACTGTAAGAGATCCTACAAATGTTTTAAAATTTGCTACATGTTCAAGAGTCAAAGCCAGATCTTCCCCATTGAATTTAGGGCCATTACTCAAAATATATGCATCCTTTTGGTAATTTATTAGGAAAACCAGGAAGATTAGAAAAATCAATACATGAATACCTTGAACAAATAGAAGCAACAGTTGAGTCCTTCATTTAGCCAGTGGAGCCACCATCAATACTTTGAAACTTGGGATTTCGAACAATGGAGTCATCAGGTAGATGATTTTAGCCTTCTTTTGTGTCTAACTACTGTCCACCATTAGCAATCAGATTTGCAACTTGAACAATATTTCCTGGAGAATATTTTTCACCTCGTCCCCGGAAACGGCGCCAAAATGTTAGCACTCATAATGAACCTCAAGGCAAGAAGAGTCAACTCTGAGGTAACCACAGACCAAGCTTTCGATCTGGCATCTAACCCTGCTAGACCTGAGAGGGCTCTCTCTTTGCCAAAAAAACATGGCTGCAATAACTGAATCTTAGGCTAGCTATGAAGAATAAGGATTTGGTTGAAAATTGTGGGTTGAAATCAATAAGAGAAGGGACTATTGGGCTACGAATTTGGGGCTAGCTTCTGTCAGAAAACTTGGGGAAAAGTAAGCACAATGTACATCCAAATTAAAGATGTAATGAGTGAAGAAAAGAGGGAAAATACTGCTGCCTTGTAGGCATCAATCAGGGGATGGATCTACAGTGACAACTTTAGAAGAAAGAGAAGCACAGGGTTACTCAACAGAGCATCTAACATAGGATGGATTCTGAAAAGGTAACCACTACATCAAACAACATAATCATTGTGAAAGGAGCATCGTGCATGGATGGATTCCTAACACTTCCCTTGGAGAATGTTGTAACCAAATTAGTAGAAAAAACAAAGCATGGAAATGAACTTACAAGAAAAACATGCTGCACATTAAACACCGTGATGAATCCTAAATTTAAAGAGCAAAAAAAGCTTTATTAAAATAATATTCGAGAAAATATTTACACAGTCCAATAGCAGCCTCACTCTGCTGCAAAAATCCAACCCTTACACTCTGAAATTCATAAAATA
Source organism: Pinus albicaulis (assembly GCA_034641835.2). NCBI lineage: Eukaryota > Viridiplantae > Streptophyta > Pinopsida > Pinales > Pinaceae > Pinus > Pinus albicaulis. The sequence goes on along the minus strand of CM076580.1, from coordinate 856,343,494 downwards.
TATACAATTTTCTTATCCATGTACTGAGGGAATTGAGCTCAACCATCTTCTTCAAAATAGAATTAGTTACATTAAATTTGGATCGAATTTCTGAAATTAGGTGTCAAAGATGAACTCGTATCTCCTGAAACATAGCACCTGTTACAAAAATGAAAGAGGTTTTTGTAGATAAGGTCATTTTGGAGAAACACCTCTCTCAAATTTTGGAAATTTGTTTCTAGTTGCTTGGAATCTGTGCCACCAAATCATCTCTAAAATAGAAAATCATTAAAAATTTAAATCTGTAAAAATGAACTGTAAAGATCTAGTCAAATATTCCAATTCACGACACCTGTGAATAAACTGAAAGAGGTTTTTGTTATATGGCTCGTGGTTAACAAAAAAATCTTTGGTTTTCTCAAAATTAATTTCCATAGATTGTAACATGGCACCGCATTAAAATGACTAAAACAGTAAAATAACTGCAAAAATTGTTTTGTTTTAATGTAGGCTTCAAATATCACCGCATATCTCCCACATAGTAACATTTGTGCATAAAATGAAGGATGTTTTTGTTATTTGGTATGTGATGGACAAAAACCTCTTTCAATTTTGTGAAATTTCTGTCCAAACTGATTTTGTAGTAAACTTGTCCATGTGTGCAGCAGCTAACCTCAAAACATGCATATCCAAGAATCAATCATTCATTTCGATCATATCTTCTGATCCAGAAATTGATTACAGGAGTGTGATATACCGTTGGAAATATTTTTCCAATCTCCTTCTGATGGAAATATTTACGATATGTTTTGCACTGAATATCATGTGAAAAACATCTAACAAAACCAAACATAGTAAGAGCCCATTTTGATCCCTGGTGATAGGCTGCGAATACTGGAACTAACATGACAAACAAGTGTCTTATCTCATGCTGTAAATAGAATAAGTCTTCAAAACTTTCAAGTAAGACTTTTAATGTTGGAATGCCTTTTACTGGTGGTTTATTTACCTGTTCCTTTGCAAATTCTATGATCTTCTTATCATAGTCATTCCGAGCCATCAGTTTATCATTAATGAACATAATGTCAGGCAGTCCTTTTTGCCTTAAATTTGTAAACTTAACCATAAACCTGGTTATGACAGTATTCATATTCTCACACTTTTCTTCTAGTTGCCTCATCAGATTCTTCTTTGTAGTAACTTTCCTAATTTCTAGGATAGTTTCAGTCCCGTTAGTGATCTTGAGTTGTTCTAACTCTTGTCTGTTTTTACTGTTAAGGAATGTGATTAGCTTTAAAGCTTGCTTTGCTTTATTAGTCAGTTCACTTTGAGACTTTTGAATTGCTGCTTGGGCTTTTAGTAATAACTCTCTCTGTTCAAATATTACTTGAATTGAAGGCCATACATCATGGATGGCTTCAATGACATTGTTCCAAAGAGTTTTTTTTGATATATGATATTTGTTCCTTCAATGTCAATTCCTTCTGCAATTTCTTCAACTCTTCATTCAATCTGATGGAATTTTGCTCATATGTCTTTGCATTTATCTAAGCCAATTTGTTTGATTTTTCAAGATTTTCTACCTCATGTTTCAATCTGCCGATTTCATTTGTCTTAAGAGACATTTCCTCCATAGCTTTCACCAATTTGTTGGCTTCATCTATATGGTGAACTGCTGTTGTAGATGATTCAGTAGCCGAGGTTGTGGAAGAAGTTACTGGCACTGCAGTAGCCAATGGTTCTTTGGGTGCCAACTTTTTGGCTAAATTTGAAGGCACTGCTATAGTGATTACAGGAATAACTGTAGGAATCTCTGGTATTTTTGGTGTTTCTTTCTTCTAGACAATCTTGTCCATCTGTATTTCCATTTCCTTAATTTGAGTTGTCAACTGAAAAATCAAGTTCATCATGTCATATTTTTCTTTTTGTCCTTCTATTATTTCTTTTGTTTGAGGATGTTCACTTTGAGGAAGTTTAAGCTGCTTCCTCAAAGCTGCTATGTCTTCATTCTTCTTTTTCACCAATAACTATGCTGCTTTGATATTAGCAGGGTCATATTCCACTTGTAAAAATAGTTCTTCTAAGGCTTTTATCCTTAGATCCTTGGCATACAATGAGGCTTTATCCATCTTCATCTGATCTTGCATGTTGGAAATGGTGTTTTGGAGCTTCTGAGCACTCATGGCTTTATTTGTGATAGTAGAGTATAGCATTTCTAAAGTCTATCTATGGAATTCAACTTGATCAAGAGCATGAATCTTAGCTGTCTGGACTTCCAAATCAACTTTCTTATAATATTCCATTGTCTTTGGAGATTTGACTGTGGGTTGGAACACTGGCATAATTAGCTTTTGATTTGAATAATCAAATGCAGACTGAAGTATGTTTTTCACACTTGGTGTCTGTTTGAGTTACTGGGAATAAATATTGTTTTTGATTTCCTCATTCTTCAGTTTGATGGTGCAGTAACGACTGAAAGTCCGTCCAACTAGAACCGGTCAACGATGACGTGGCTCAGTCAACAAGGTCTTTTTTTGTTCTCTCGGCAATGTTATTTATCAATTTTAGAAAAATTGATAATAAATATAATTGGCAACTTTAGAATGGTATATTGTAATCTCGGCTTATATATATATTACCAATGTTATAATCAAAGTTATAACTCCCAGAATTTTATAATTGTTCGGCCCTTTTATCTTTATATAAATATTCCACGATTACAAGAACCTTTGTGTTTAATTAGCCTCCGTGTGTTATGTAATATCCCGCCACGTAATAACAGATATTAAACCTCGAGCTTTATATTAATATTCTATGCTTTGGACACACTTTATAATAAAACTTCGGACCGACCCCACCTATGCACCGTACCTCGCTTATCCTCCACGCACTTTTATTAAACTTCGCATATCTTCGTCGAATAGTCACCGTCGGATGTCCCCTTTTCAAATCAACGGTCCTGAGAATTTCCGCTCGGCGTCCTGGTATTGACGTTAATGCACAAAATCGCAATTTAATGAGTGGTTTTCAAACAGTTCCTCTGCCACGTGTCGATTCTTGTATGGAATCGCTCGCATCCAGGGAAATACCGCTTATGGTCGGAAAGTGGTGCGGAAAGGGGAAAACCGCCTCTGCGAAACCGCTTATGGTTTTGGTACAGTACTTGACTCGGGTTAATGTGTCGGTTTGTGTGGTCCTTCGTGTTCGTTAACTCAGAGTTAAGTCTCCGGTTGGGGGGATTCAATTAACACAAAAAAACACAAATTTCTGTGTTACGCGGGATTCCATTACTCTAAGCAGAGTTCCACGACCATGCTTCTCCATACAGACTTCGCTTGCGGTTGGGATGTAATCCACAGGGATCATTAAAACAAACTGGGAGACACAACAAACAGGGAGTGCGGGACTGTACGACAGTTCCATTCAGGAAATATACACGCACAGACTACAATCGCTTCACGATTAAACAAATTTACTCACAAACACCAATTCGAGACAAATTGATAATCAAATGGGAACAGAAATTCATTCAGCCGGAAGCAATTGCACAAGACACAGAGTTTATTATCAAAAATCTCTCCTCTATCCTCCCCTATTCTTACATCCGAAAGAATACAATTATATACATTACAATGTGACTCTTCGGATCCTCTGTGAGGACCGTTCTAAAAACCAAAAGCCTAATTACAACTATTCAACTAACTGAAATATGACAGTTAGAATAACGACTATTCAACTTCTACGACTCCAACTGATCAATTAATACAATTAGCTAAGGCATTGACACGTAGTTGTGATAATTCGACCATTTTTCAACCCTCCTAGCCACAACATGTGGACAAAACTCCTACATTGCTGGCTAGTACCTAATGCCCCTGCATCAGACTCTTGAGGGCAATTTTCTTCATGGGCTCCTGTCCATGAGCTTTTCCACTGAACCGCCTATCTTCTGCAACAATTCTTCCATCATCCAAGTGCCATCTTCCTCTAGTTTATCCCTCCATTCGATAAAGTACTGGAAGTACTCTTGTCCTCTGGTTCTTCTGAATGGTCTTTTATCCAATATCTTCTCTAGTTGCAATGGTTGTGCTGGAGGTAGCTGCTCTTTCCACTCAATCTGTTCCTTGTCTACTGATCTGTCCTCTGCACCATCATCTTCATACTTGTATAAATCTGCAACATTAAAAATGGGAGATATTCCAACATCAGGTGGCAATTCAATCTCATAAACATTTGCATAAAACTTCCTAAGTATCTTGCATGGCCCAATCTTTTTGAAATTCAATTTGTTGTACTGCTTCTTTGGGAACCTTTCCTTTCTCAAGTGTGCCAAAACCTGATCTCCTACTTCAAAATGAACTTCCTTTCTGCTCAAGTCTGCTATGCTTTTGTATTTGATGCTGCTGCCTTGTAGTTTCTGTTTCACTTATTCATGTATGGCCTGGATCTCTAAAGAAAATTCCTCACCATCTGCACTTCTCAGCTCTGCCCTTCCTAGATTTATTAACTCTGATATTCCTCTGGGATGCATTCCATAAACAATATGGAATGGACTCTGCCCTGTGCTCCTGTTTGGTGAATCATTATATGCATATTCTTCTTGGGGCAAAATATGGTCCCATGGCTTGGGATGCTCTCCTGCAAGACTCCTCAACAAATTTCCCAGACTTCTATTCACAACCTCAGTTTTTCCATCACTTTGGGGATGATAAGTTGAGCTGAAACTTAGTTTGGTACCAAGTTTCTTCCACAATGTCCTCCAAAAGTTCCCCACAAATATGGTGTCTCAGTCTGAAACAATGCTCCTGGGTAACCCATGCAATCTAACAACTTCTTTGAAAAACAAGTTAGCAACATGGGTGGCATCACTAGTTTTATAGCATGGAATGAAATGTGCCATTTAGGAGATTCTGTCCACCACAACAAAGACTGCATCATTCCCTCTCTGAGTCTTGGGCAATCCTAGAACAAAATCCATACTCACCATGTCCTAAGGCCTGTCTGGAATAGGAAAGGGAGTGTACAATCCTGCATTCTAGCTCCTTCCTTTAGCATATTGACAAATCTTGCAGTTCTTCACAAACTTGTCCACTTTTGTTCTCATCTTGGGCCATAAATAAAAGCAACTCAGCTGCTCATAAGTCTTTTCAGTACCAAAGTGTCCAGAAAGTCCTCCACTATGCTTTTCTTTGATCAAATTTTCTCTCATGGAACATTTTGGTACACATAGTTAGCTTCTTCTGAATAACAAGTCCTCCTGCAGGAAATAATCCAGCCACTGACTTCTATCTGTTAGAACAGGGTTACTACATGCTTCAAATGCTTCTTTAAAATCTGGATCTGTTTTATACAATTCTTTGAGAAAATCAAATCGTGCAACTTCAAAATTAGTTCCTTGAACAAGCATGTGTCTCCTACTCAAAGCATCAACTACTTTATTGGCTTGGCCACTTATATGTTTCAAAACAAAATTAAAACTTTGGAGATACTCAACCCATTTAGCATGCTTATGTTTCAACTTGGGCTGATGTACAATATACTGCAAAGCATGATTGTCAGAATATAATACAAATTCTCTGGACATCAAATAGTGCCTCCACTTCTTCAATGCTTGAACAATTGCATAGAATTCCTTCTCATAAGAGGAATACTTTCTCCTGGTGTCATTCAGCTTTTCACTGAAATAGGCTACAGGCCTATCATCCTGACTCAACACATCTCCAATGGCTTCCCCACTGGCATCACATTTTACTTGAAATGGTTTAGTAAAATCAGGCAGGATCAGAACAGGCTTCTCTGTTATCTTTTGCGTCAAAACTTTAAAGTTTCTTTCTGCTTCAGCAGTCCACCTAAATGGCTGTTTGTTCTTCTTTATTGTCTCAACTATGGGTGCATTAATCTTACTGAAGTTTCTTATAAACTTTCTGTAAAAACTAGCAAGTCCATGGAAACTTCTTACCTCAAAAACATTCCTGGGTGAAGGCCACTCCATAATTTCCTTGACTTTCTCTGGGTCCATCTTTAATCCTTCTGCAGAAACAACAAACCCCAAATACACCAACTCTTCCTTCATGAATGAGAATTTCTTCAAATTTATCAGCAGTTTCTCTTGGTTCAGCTTCTTCAAAACACGATTAAGATGCCTTAAATGTTCCTCTTTAGTTCTGCTGAAAACTAATATATCATCCAGATATACTATCACAAATTTACCAATGAAATCTTTCAATACTTCATTCATAAGTCTCATAAAAGTGCTAGGTGCATTTGACAACCCAAAAGGCATTACCATCCATTCATACAGCCCTTCATTTGTTTTAAAGGTAGTTTTCCACTCATCACCCTCTCTTATCCTAATCTGATGGTATCCACTCTTCAAATATATCTTTGAGAAATATTTAGCACCACTCAAACAGTCCATCAAATCCTTAATTCTGGGTAAAGGCAATCTGTACCTGATTGTGATCTTATTAATTCCTCTGGAATCAGTACACATCCTCCAGCCTCCATCTTTCTTTGGGCTCAATACTGCTGGTATTGCACATGGACTCAAACTTTCTCTGATCAGTCCTTTGTCCACCAATTCCTGTACTTGTTTCCTGATTTCCTCATTTTCTTTGGGATTCATTCTGTAGGCTGCCTTATTTGGCAGATTTGAACTAGGGATAAAATCTATCTGATGGCTGATCTTCCTCACAGTTGGCAACTCATCAGGTAAATCATCCACAACAATGTCATAGTAATTGTCTAACATCTCTTGTATTTCTACTGGTAAATCAGAAATATTTGTAGAAGGAATACTTTAGGCTTGCAAACTAAAGCAAAGCTTACCTCTTCCTCTTCTATCTGCTGCAGATAGTCCTTCCCGCTCAGCAACAAGTTCTTTGGATCAATCACTCTGCTAGATGGCTCTCCTTCTTCCATGGGAATCAATATATGATGTACCCCATCTTTGAAGAACTTGTAAGTGTTCTTCTTTCCATCATGCACTGCTGCTCTGTCAAACTGCCAAGGTCTACCTAGCAGTATATGACACACATCCATGGGCATTACATCACACAAAACCTTGTCCTTGTATTTGCCCATTTGCAGCTCTATTTCACACTGTTCTTTCACAACCAGCTGGTGCCCTTTATGCAGCCAGGACACCCTGTAGGGAGTGGGGTGCTCCCTAGTCTTCAGCTTCAGTTTTTCTATCACCTTAGTGGAAACAAAATTGTCTGTGCTGCCACTATCAATGATTAGCTGGCAGCATTTTCCTTGGACTTTTCATATGCTCCTAAACAAAGTCTTCCTTTGTGCAGGTTCAGTGACTTCTTTGGTTTGTTTCAACAGGACCTTATTAACCACCAAGGACTCTCCCCTCTCTAGAAGAACTTTTTCTTCAATTTATGCTTCTTCTTCAACCTGGGCAACAACAGAATTTCTTGGACCAGCACCCACATTCTCTGGACACTCATAGTGCTTATGTCCCACTCCCTGACATCTATAACACCTCAACTCTCTACCTCTGCCTCTGTCTCTGCCTCCTCTTCATTTTCCTCTGTAAGGACGCTTTCTGGCACTTGCATCCTCCTCTGTAGATGCATTCTGAGGTGAGCTACTGTTAGCTCCATCCCTGGGTGTAGGCTTTCCTCTACCACCCTGACTTCCCTTCCCACGGAAAGTACCTCTCTTCTTGGCAGACTGTTTCCTCAAGAGTTTCTCCTCTGCTTTCAAGGCCATCTGGTACGCCTCTTCTACTGTCTTGGGAGACAAGAGACCAATCTCATCTTGGATCTCCAGCTTGAGACCATTCACATATCTGGCAGTCTTTTCTGGTGTATCTTGGAATTGCCCAGCTCTTATGCTCACTCTATAGAACTCATCTGTGTATTCTTTTACTGTCAGCAACCTCTGTCTCAGGTTCTGCATTTTTCTATACAATGTCAGCTGGTAATCACTAGGCAAGAATTTACCTTTCAACTTGGCCATCATTCTGGTCCAGCTCTTGATAGGTTGCTTTCCAAATCTCCTCCTTTCTGCCTGCACTCCATCCCACCAAAGTACAGCATGTCCCTTCAGCTTTGTCACTGCAAACTTTACCTTTTTATCTTCACTTATTTCTTCATAATCGAAGCACTTGTTTAATTCATTTATCCAGTCCACCAGCTCTTCAGGATTCAGTCCCCCTGCATAGCTTGACACTTCAATTCTGAGCTTAACTGCAGACCCCAGAATAGTCCTAAGGAGCCTCATGTCAGGAGGAATTTCAACATTTTCTTCAGCTGCTTTTGTTTCAGGTTCGCTGATGTCTTCAGGATCTCTGGTCTGTCTTCACTCCACGGCATCCATTCTGGCCTCGACCCTCTGCAAAACCTCCAACACTTCTGCGTTGGCTACAGGTCTCCTTCTGCCAGCACCTCTACCAAGTCGGATTGCCATGTCAGCAAACAACTTAAACTACCCGCTCTGATACCACAAATGGTGCAGTAACAACTGAAAGTCCGTCCAACTAGAACCGGTCAACGATGACGTGGCTTAGTCAACAAGGTGTTTTTTTGTTCTCTCGGCAATCTTATTTATCAATTTTAGAAAAAATGATAAATAAATATAATTGGCAACTTTAGAATGGTATATTGTAATCTCGGCTTATATATATATATATATTACCAACATTATAATCAAAGTTATAACTCCCATAATTTTATAACTGTTCGGCCCTTTTATCTTTATATAAATATTCCACGATTACAAGAACCTTTGTGTTTAATTAGCCTCCGTGTGTTATGTAATATCCCGCCACGTTATAACAGATATTAAACCTTGGGCTTTATATTAATATTCTATGCTTTGGACACACTTTATAATAAAACTTCGGACCGGCCCCACCTATGCACCGTACCTCGCTTATCCTCCACGAACTTTTATAAAACTTCGCGTATCTTCGTCGAATAGTCACCATCGGATGTCCCCTTTTCAAATCAACGGTCTTGAGAATTTCTGCTCGGCATCCTGGTATTGACATTAATGCGCGAAATTGCAAGTTAATGAACGGTTTTCAAACAGTTCCTCTGCCATGTGCCGATTCTTGTATGGAATCGCTCGCTTCCAGGGAAATACCGCTTATGGTTGGAAAGTGGTGCGGAAAGGGGCAAGCTGCCTCTGCGAAACCGCTTATGGTTTTGGTACAGTACTTGACTCGGGTTAATGTGTCAGTTTGTGTGGTCCTTCGTGTTCATTAACTCAGAGTTAAGTCTCCGGTTGGGGGGATTCAATTAACACAAACAAACGCAAATTTTTGTGTTATGCGGGATTCCATTACTCTAAGCAGAGTTCCACGACCATGCTTCTCCACATACTTCGCTTTATTTTTTTATTGCCAGATGTAAACCCTCTTCTATTCCAACAAACTGGAGACACAAATAAACTGGTGAGCAAGAACGACGGCGTCCATTCACAGAAATATACACGTACGTACTACAATCGCTTTCCACGATTAAACAAATTTACCACAAACACCAATTTGAGACAAATTTGATAAATCAAAATGGGAACATAAATTCATTCAAATGAAGCACGCAAGTTCACATGCGCAGTTTATTATCGAAAATCTCTCCTCTATCTCCCTTACCTACATCCTCGAAAGAATACAATTATATACATTACAATGTGACTTTCGGACCTTCCAGGAGGACCGTTCTAAAAACCAAAAGCCTAATTACAACTATTCAACTAACTGAAATATGACAGTTAGAATAACGGCTATTCAACTTTATTCAACTTCTACGACTCCAACTGATCAATTAATACAATCAGCTAAGGCATTGACACCTAGCTGTGATAATTCCACTGTTTTTCAACCCTCCTAGCCACAACATGTGGACAAAACTCCTACATTGCTGGCTAGTACCTAATGCCCCTGCATCAGACTCCTGAGGGCAATTTTCTTCATGGGCTCCATGAGCTTTTCCACTAATCCGCATATCTTCTGCAACAATTCTTCCGTCATCCAAGTGGCATCTTCCTCTGGTTTATCCCTCCATTTGATCAAGTACTGGAAGTACTCTTGTCCTCTGGTTCTTCTGAATGGTCTTTTATCCAATATCTTTCTCCGGTAACTGTGGTCGTACGGAGGTAGTCATTTTTCCACTCATTCGTTCCTCGTCCGCCGATCTATCCTCCTCGCACCATCATCTTCATACTTGTATAAATCATAAATATTGGAAAATGGGAGATATTCCACCACTTGTGTGTTAAATTCCTAATCCTTTACAAGCATTTGGCAAGAAACTCTAAGTATCTTCGTATGGCCCAATCTTTTTGAACTTCAATTTGTTGTACCGCTTCTTTGGGAACTTCTTTCTCAAGGTGCCAAATCCTGGCTCCCTACTTCAAAAATGAACTTCTTTTGCTCAAGTTTTTCTCCGTTTTTGTATTTCAAAGATGTCATTGTAGTTGTTGTTTACCTGTTCGTGTATGGCTCGGATTCATGAAGTGGGCCTCACCATCCGCACTTCTCACCGCCCTTCCTAGATTTCTTCTCCCTAATTCCTTCTGACGTAACTTACTTTATTTATGGAATGGAATCTGCCCTGTGCTCCTGTTTGGTGAATCATTATATGCATATTCTTCTTGGGGAAAAATATGGTCCCACTTCTTGGGATGCTCTCCTGCAAGACTCCTCAACAAATTTCCCAGACTTCTATTCACAACCTTATTTTGTCCATCAGTCTGGGGATGATAAGTTGAGCTGAAACTTAGTTTGGTACCAAGTTTCTTCCACAATGTCCTCCAAAAGTGCCCCACAAATCTGGTGTCTCGGTCTGAAACAATGCTCCTGGGTAACCCATGTAATCTAACAACTTCTTTGAAAAACAAGTTAGCAACATGGGTGGCATCACTAGTTTTATAGCATGGAATGAAATGTGCCATTTTGGAGAATCTGTCCACCACAACAAAGACTGCATCATTCCCTCTCTGAGTCTTGGGAAATCCTAGAACAAAGTCCATACTCACCATGTCCCAAGGCCTGTCTGGAATAGGCAAGGGAGTGTACAATCCTGCATTCTGGCTCCTTCCTTTAGCATATTGACAAATCTTGCAGTTATTCACAAACTTGTCCACTTCTGTTCTCATATTGGGCCATAAATAAAAGCGACTCAGCTGCTCATAAGTCTTGTCAGTACCAAAGTGTCCAGCAAGTTTGACTGTGATAATTCGACTGTTTTTCAACCCTCCTAGCCACAACATGTGGACAAAACTCCTACATTGATGGCTAGTACCTAATGCCCCTGCATCATTTGATCTGTTTGTAGTTTTCTTTGATGTCCAGGTCTTTCTCCTCAGTTGCCTGTGATGAAGAGGCTTCCATGCACTGTTGTCTTTCTATCAACTGTGCATCTTGATTGTTGACTCGTTTTTCATTCTGATTCTTAGTAGTTGGCTCGTTGATAATCAGAGTAGCAACATCTGTTTCTGGAAAATTAGTGTTGGTATCTATAAGCTCTATTTCTTCCACATCAATTGTTACCTTTCCTTTATCAACTGAACTTAACTTAGGCCTCTTAAATATTAATTTGAACTTAGTATCAATTGTAGTTTTAGAAACATAGGCTCCTTCTTCCCTTACAATCTTAGTGGATTTTTCTGGCTGATTTGCAATCTCCAAAGTGTGACTAGTATCACTGTTGTTTACTGCATTTGTTAAGGTATTTTGAGTCCACTCAATATAATTTGCAAATTTTTCTGTCTCTGGTTTTGCTTCATGAATGAAAGGGGTTAACTTACATTTAACCCTTAGCTTACTCAGGATCCCTTTTGGATCATAATTTCAAGGAAAACTTTATTCAAATTTATATTCCAATAGTTGCAAAGCTGCCTCTTTTTCTGCATCCCTGTGATTGCAGATGAATGGCCCTATCTGATTCTTTAATTTGAATTGAGTTTTCTTCTTTGATGCCATGAAATTTATAGAATTAGAGTTTAGGATTTTCCTGATATACTCCAAGGCAAAGATCTTCATTGAAGGATGTTTAGGTAACTTGTAAGGTAACAAGTTTGACCCAAAGACTCTGATCTCAGTATGCTTTTCATATAAATACCAGTCACCAACCTTATTATTCTTTAACAACTGCAATGTATTTTTCATTTCTTCATTTATCATTGGCTGCTCTATTTTTTTTAACATTGTGATCACTGGATGTAGGAATAACTCTGAAAATTTTGCATAAGTGAAATCTGTACATTATTTCCTGAGCAAAGATGTCCAGAAAATGACAGAGAGAGGATTTCCCTCTATGTCAAGATTTTGGAGAGTAACTGGAAAATTTTCTGATTGAAAGTATAAAAACATATGGAAAAGGAAGGAAGTATATCTGAATACTCCTTCAATTGGGAAATTGATCAATTGATAATGAATACTATCTGCAATGAAACTAGCATAGTCAAAGATTACTGATGGGGGTTTCCCTGGGGAGAAAGTGGATAAGAACCCCAAGATGGACTCATTTGTGTGTTCATCAGTAAAATATCCAAGGATGAAGGAAAGCATGGAAATCACATGTCTTGAACCTTCTAGGAATTTGGCAGTAGAAAATGGGGGATTTAGTTTAGGAATTTCTACATGTGAGGGCATGAATGTTTGGAAAATCATGAATCTCTTAGGAAAATATAGGCCAATATACAGCTTGGTAAGGGCCTCTATGGATGAGGGGACCTCTAGAGGATCAGGCTGAAGTTGTAGCATTTGGTTAATTGATTCAGCAGTAATGGTAAAAAGCACTTCTTATTAGCATTTACAATGGATATTTTCTCAGGCACATAATGTTGTTGACATAACCTAATGACTTCCTAGCATGGGTGGGTTAATGGGACAACATACTAAGGCAAATTGGATTCCCAAATATGGAATTCTTCTTCATTATCTAAGGATTTCTCACAGCACCAGTTATGAATATCTAGCAGGTTAAATTCAACAATGGGATCTGCTATCTTGTAATCAACATCAGCCAATGGAATGTGTTCAATATCTATGACTGGGGGTTGTAAATGATTGAGAATAATAGCAATATTAGAAGTCATGGCAGGGGTTATTTTAGGCACTTTGGAAGCTTTAGGATTGCTAGAGCTCTGCTTTTTAGGCATTTTGGCTACTTTCTGCAAGTTTAGACAGTTTGCAGAAGTAATTTTACTTTTAGCAGAGGCTTCTTGGATAAAAATGCAAAGTATGGTCCCTTGTTTGGGTTTTCTTTCCAATTAGGTCTGTCAAAAAGGATTTACAGGCTTTTGAACGGGCTTAAAACAAGAAACAAGTGTTTCCTGAGTCTTTTAATGAGAAATTGGGCTAAAAATTATATTGAATTTAGGCAAAGAGGCTTATGATACCTTAAGAGGCTTTCTGGCTTAATTCAGAGTTTAAAATAGTTCATCAAACTAAAAAACTCACAAATTTCCTCCAAAATTGTGCGCAACAGTAAAACAGGGTTTCTGGAAAACATTTGACAGTTTGGCCTATTTTTTGGGCTTTTTGATAGTTTTTTTAATTGGTTTTTAAGCTCTGAATGTGCTTTTGTTCTTTTAAAGGCTTTTAAAATTTGATTGCAGACTCGAATTTTAGATAAATACCTGTTGTATGCAGGTATTGGGCTTCGAAGCAGTTTCTGAGGTTTTTTGAATGAAACAATAGCTTCTGTAGAGTTTCTGGGGCAGCATAAAGCTCCTCGGCGGTCTTCAATGGTAACATGGCAGATTTTGTTTGTTTTTTTAGCATAAAATGGCAGAAAAATGATCTTTGTATAGTCGGGGAGGTGTGTGTAAAGGTTAATGCGCAGGAGAGAAAGGAATGAATTACATTTCGAAGGTTTATTATGCATATTTAGTTACATTAACTCGGCATTGAATGATGGTCACATTGGGCGGGAGCGGTGGTTTCAGACTCAAAGGATCAAAACAGGAGTGGTTATCACGCAACATTTGGGCGGTAAGCAGTTTCGGGGCTAACCCACATGATCCAATGAGAAATGGGCACATGGAGGAGATAGGAAACCACGAAACCACCCATTTCACGCATATTTTCCATGGGGGTGACTACGCAACTTTTCTATGCGATATTGATTTCTATCCGTTAGATCTGGGGTTCGAATGCGAACGACGCAGATTTGCTGGGAAGTTGCGTTGGAATGGAGAGTGGGACCAGGGTTGTTTATATGCGGCAGGGTTAAAATTTATACTTTAATAAATAAGCGTTAATAAAAGTCTAAAATGATTTATATGGTCAGGAAGGAATATTATAACGTATGTTTCAACCCTTTTAAAACATTTATGCAATGTTTGAACCATATATATGAGTGGGCGCGATTTATTATTTATATAGTTTTTCAAACGTTTTTTGACATTTTTTGAAAAACTAAAAGGGGCGAGATATTTAAATATAGATAGTGTTAAAACCAAAGGGATATGGAGGGGCTTTTATATTGCTCACATGGGATATTACACATTGGTTTAACTTTAAAATAGTGGGTTTAGAGGGTTATTTAAAATAAAAGGGTATTAATACTATAAAGGTAGGAGTATTTAGGGATTTAATAAAATAAAAAGTTAGTAGTTAATATGAATAAAGGGATAGTGAAAAGGAAACAAAATACATGGTAACTCTAAGTAAAGTGCCAAAAAAGTAAAGCATTGCTTATCTTTTTTTAATTCACACTTGGCATAAATGCATTTTGAGGGTTTATGAATGATTTTTGAAAGTGAATGATATAAGCTATTTAGGGTTTAGCTTTTACTAGGTAAAAATGGGTTTTTACTTGGGAAAAAGAGATTTTGATTTATGAATGAAGGGTAAATGTTGATGAATGTGGGTCTAGTGTGAGAATTCAATATTTTTAACTAACCAGTCATCGAGCCTTGGGTCTGGTCCCAAAAAAAGTCAGAGAAATGCTCTGAGCTTTTTTGACTAATAGTTTAGAATACTAAATATTTGTAGGGGAGGGGAAATTAGTGATTTTTCCTGATGATGATTTATTACATGATTGATCAATTGCTTTCTACCTACCCATCTTTATTTCTAACATTTTTACTTCATTTTCATGGGTTCATTTAGGCTTGCAACCCTAAAACATTTTTATTTCAAAGAATAAAACTATCTAAATCTACCTTATTTCATTCGAGGGCTCAGATTAAACTGTTGAGCTCCTCATTATTCTCTACCTATCTACTGATTTTTCAAGTTTAAACTTTTTGAAAAAACTTTATTCTCTATCTAAAACATGAAAATGAAAGCATGAAAAGTTAAGATTAAACTGTTTGACTGATCATGGATTATGGAATTTATTGACACTCTGCACATAATCATAATTCTTGCAGTAAAGTAAAAGAAGTGGCATTTGTATTTGCTCACTTTCAGGTCTTATTTCTCTTTTTCTTTTGGGGTATATTATTTTCTAAGTCCTTTGATCTTTCTTTTAGGAATTTTTACCCTCTTTTTGGCTCCTTATTATTTTTCATTTTTTCAAAATATGGGAAAACAACTTGCAGAAAGCAATGTATGTACATATTTACAAGACTATCAAAATCAATTCAAAATTTATGAACCCTATTATTATAGGACCCTAACAGGGGGTATGCTTCCATGTACCTTGGTTCATTGGCTAGGTGGGATGATGACATCTCATCCCCCTTCCCCACACCCTTCCTCCTCATAAGTCACCCCATGCAGGTTTGAGTAACCCTTCTATGCAAGCTTCCAACAAATAGCGTTAAGAGGAGAGTCTGACATAAGATTCCAAGTGGATGAAACAAATGGAGAAGCGTCTAAACACCCATAATTTTCTAACATATCGACTATATTATTGACTATCCATCGAACATGCATTGGAATAACCGCTAAAATTTAGGAAATGGGAGAAGAGACATGTTCCAAAATACATTTCAATCTCTTACTTGAGGAAACCTTGTGCAGTTGGGTTTCATTTTGAATTTTTTGGATCATACCAATTTTGAAATCACCTTCTACGAAGATTTTAGTGAGGCCTAGTGATTGAGCATACTCCAATCTCATAGGTAGACCCATTAATTCAACCAAATTGTTACTGCTAATTCTAGTCGTTCTAGAATAAATTAATAGAGGCAAGCTTGCTTGATCTCTAATAATTCCCTTGAATCCCATGGGGCCAGGACTACCTTTTGAGGCCCCATCAAAATTCAATTTTGAGAAGGAAGGGAGAGGGGGGATCTAGGTTGAAGAACTAAATGAGGGGAGTAAGGGGAGGGGGGGGGGGGGTGGCAAGGGGAACCAATCATTAAGGAGCCTCACATCACTACCAAAAATCTTTCAATCCTTTAGGGACTAGTGGAAAGCGAGAATTGATTCCTTGAACTGGCATATTAAAGATTTCAAAATGGAGTATTTTCATATTTCCCAAAGAATGAAGCCAGGGGATAGGGTCTATATACTATTTAGTATGAGATTGAAAATTTCCTTCGATTTCCAACACACTACAGTATTAGAAATATTTTTTGGATCCCTATCATATTTGTAGAAAACACTCGGCCATTTTATTCCATAATCCTACTGAGAAAGTACAATTATTAAAAATATAATTTAGATTCCCTGAGTGAAGAATACAAAGAGGGCACCTTGAATGTTTGTGGTATTTTCATTTTTGAATGTTCTCCCAAGTTTATGGCTTATTAGAAATTAGAAGCCAAAGAAAGAAGATATTTTTCGCCATACATTCTATTTCCAAGTTTTTACCAGACTTCTTTTGTATGTAAAATTCGATGACCCGCTTCTAAATGGTAGGTTTCACTAATGGAAAATGTGCCTTTATATTTTTTTCCCCACCGTAATTTATCATATTGATCTCAATAATGGATACGTCTATTTTTTATATTTCCAAAAAACAAATTACATACTTTTGCGTTCGGTTTAGGGTACGTGGTCTTTGGTGGAATCCATCACGACCAATGCAAGGAGGGATCCTCCTCTCTTTAGTAATACATAATTGTATTTCTTCCTTGGAATATCATATGTTGCCTTAACCATTCTAATTATGTTTGGTCCTCGAGTCTAGGTAGTTTCTGCCATGAATCCGCCCAGAACCGAGTAGAACTCCCATTTTTAATATCCCCAAAAAATTGCTTATGGATCAAGCCCATGAATTGTTTTGACATTATCTAAATCGATGACCAAGGGGCCGTGGTATTTAGTCACATTATACTTTTTTGAAAGTTTACTTACACTTCCAAATTCTTTTCCAGAGATCTCAGCCCCTTTGAAGCCATCACTACTAGACTTTCATTGCCAATATCATTGCCATTATTTATGTATCAGAAAATCCTAACCCTCCATTCAGCTTCGGTCAATAGAATTTGTCCCATGCCACTAAATACCATTTATTTTCAAAGCACGAACCAACCCAGAGGAAATTTCTCTGGATTGTGCATAATTCATGTAGGATGGAAGATGGAGCCATCATTGTTGAATAAAGATATACTCATAATGCTTGGAGTACTGCTTCAAGAATTTCTAATGTTCCTGCAATGTTAAGAGTTTATAATGTCCAGCTTGCAAATTTATTACGAAATTTGGTGAAGAGTTCCTCCCATAGGTTCCATTTAAGGGATTTTTTTTCCATAGGCGTGCAAAAATACTTTGAAATGAGTTTACAAATTTGGAACCTAAATTTTCAAGCCACACATTGTTGAACAACAATTGAAGTGTTAAAGAAAAATACTAGAGATTGGTGTTTATTAAGATCCATACATGAAGAGGAGGATAAAATTTCTAGAAGATTATTGAAATATGGAGTTGCATGAATAGTGGGATTTCCTATTTCCATAGTGTCATCCACAAATTGTTGGTGGGTGAGTGGGAGATCTTCCCAAAATATCCAAAGGACTTTGATCCTTTTTTTATATTGTTGTTTTGAACAAGCGGCCTAGTTCCTCCATTTCCAATATAAAGAGAAATGGGTATAGAAGATCACCTTCCTAAGTCCCACGAGTAGTGGAGAAAGGTGGAGATGATGAAACATTAACTAGGATTGAGAAAGATGCTAAAGAAATGAGATTATGAATCCATTCCATCCACTCAACTGCAAATAAAAAAGCTTATAGGATGCTACAAATAAATTTCCAATTTAGTTTTTCATATGCATTGGAGAGATCCAATTTAATCATCATTTGTGGCTTCTTTGTAATTTTCAATGAATGAATGGCTTTGTGAGCAACCATTACAACATCCAAAATTTGTCTTCCCTTTAAAAAAATTATCTTCTCCAGAGAAACGATATTTTGGAGAAATGGATTGAGTTTATTGGTTGTGATCTTGGTAATAATTTTGTATATTACATTACACCAGGTGATAGTTCTATAGTTGTTTGGATCTTCCACCTTTCCTTTTTAGCAAACTGTTGTAGCGACTATAACCACCCTCCAAAATTTTACCTTTGCTTAGATTTTGGAGCCTAACCTTATTTTCACAAGAGCTTATCTTGCACTGATATCAAGTACGCATGTTTATATTGATGTTTATCCTTCAACTATTCTTGCATTCACATGCTTTTCAACTAATTGATTTTTCTAAATCACAAGCTAGCCTCTTGTCGAAGTATTTCACAGCAGTTTTGGGCTTGCCTCCAGGAACTGCGCAATCCATAAGGGTAGACAATATTGATGACTGGAATTGTGGGGTCATTATTGGTAGCCCAGCCTTGAGCTTGGAAACTACACAGTCATAACTAGTAGCCCAACATTGAGGCCAGAAACTGTGCAATCCCTCATTGAGCTTAGAAACTACGCAGCACGCTGAGGTGGAAATTTGCCAGTTACACAATTGCGCAATCCTTCCCAATGATGCGCACGACATGATTTCCCAGAAAAAGAAAAAAAAATATCCCTAAAAATTAGGGATCTATTTTTAGTAACCCGGACGAATCACACCTGCTATTTTTGGAAATTTTCAACATGTGTTGCTTTTCCCTTGATTTTTGGCATGCACATCATAAACCCTAATTTTCTCAAATTTATTTAATCGAATCCCATAAATATCATTCTCACACTCGATCTTGGAGCTCTATAATATCCAAGGAGATCAAGGAATCTTCAGTGCGATTGTCGTCGTTTTTCCGGGTGACTTTTGCACTTATCGCTTTGAGTCGTTTTTTCTGTCGCTTTTTTTTCCATTTGGCTTGTGTGAGTATTTTTTTTCTTGTTCCTTTGGATTTATGTTGCCATTTTAACTTGATTTAGCTTGTATAAGTTTTGTTTCAAGTTATTGTGTTCCTTTCACAAGTTTCACATCAATTTATTCATTTTTGCATCGATGTTCTATTGGGGCAATTATATCAATAATATATATAGATATCGCCACAATATTTAATTATAAACCAGGGAATCATAATCAATAGAGCTAATGCACTATATGTGCCAAAAATAGATAAGTTCAAAATAGGGAGTACTTTAAAACTGACACTTCAATCTATGAATTCTAATCTAACTTCACCACCCAATCAAAAATGTAGAACTCATACATAAAGCTTCACAAAATTGTAAAATCAATGTTCTTGCTCAGGTAACCAATTTATCCATTTACAAGCTCATGACATAGAAATATGGATTTAACTATGTATCTTGTAGCTGCTAATCTTAATCATTACACTACAACTAATTTATTGCATTCAAACATTAACCAAAGCAATCAGAAATAGTATAGGAAATTTATGATAAGAGTATTCACTATCGGCACATGTAGATGAATGGTGGTGAATGGTGATATAATTACACTACAACTAATTTACTACATTCAAATATTAACCAAAGCAATAAGAACTATGTCTGTTGAGTATATTATAAATAGGGAGTACTTTAAAACTAACACTTCAATCTACAAATTCTAATATAACTTCACCACACAATCAAAAAAGTAGAACTCATACAAAAAGCTTCACAAACTGTAAACTCAATGTTCTTGCTCATGTAACCATTTTATCCATTTACAAGCTCACAATGTAGAAATATGGATTTAGCTCTATTTCTTGTAGATGTTAATCTAAATCATTACACTACAACTAATTTACTACATTCAAACATTAACCAAAGCAATCAGAACTAGTACAGAAATATATGATAAGGGTCTTTACTATCGACACATGTAGATGAATGGTTATATCTCTAATCTTGTTCTTTCTGTTCTTCAAGATAGCAATCAACAATTAATTTTGTAGCTTAAGAAATACAATTTGGAATCACAAAAACTAAGGAATTGTCACCCATGAAACAAAACTAAAATTGCAACAAACACTAAGACACTCTCACACCATATAATGACTTGAAGAAGAAATTGCCTTGATGGCTTTGGTGGGCCCTTGCTGAGCTACGAAGGAAATATTAAAAACTTACAAAACTAAGAGATTGATTAATACATTGAACTCAATAATTGATGCTCATTTGATTACTTCAAAGAGAAAGATTACAAAACTTAATGGTTCAACAACACAACAATAATGTGTAAATATTAATACTAGCTTACCCTGTCTCTATTCAACTAATTTCTAATAGGTTATCATCTACATGCCCTCTCTTATAGAGAAGTGGCCATTACAACAAAGGTTACATGAGATAACATCAAATATTTACAGTTGAACTTAATTTACATATTCAGCTTCATCCTCATGACACAAAGTGCATGAGGAAGAAGTAAATCTCAATTTACTATGTAAAGGAGACTTATTCAAACAATTATCTTGGTCCCATTGAAAAATCGTTCGGTCCATCACCAATTCTAGAAATGAAATTTGGTACCAAAATCACATAGTGATGGAATACTGGTACCGAAATCACATAGTGCTAGAATACTAGTATCGAAATCACATAGTGCTGGAATAATAGTACCAGAATCACACACTACTAGAATACTGGTACTGGAATTGTTAGCGTTAGTCTATACAGCTTGTCACCAATGATCAAATAGGATCTTATCATGTCCTGTTAGGGTCCCATAGTCAAATTTTTGTCATTTCATTAGGTCTTCAAAGCAAAAATTTAGTGACTCGGTAATAGGTCTAGGACTATTTCCATTCCTTCCAAAAACTTTCAAATGTTGGTCATTGTCATTTCTCAGCTGAGTGTATCATAATTTAGAGATCATCATCATCATTTCATTGATCATCACCATGATTTCATTCAGTTCAGTGTCTCCATTAGGTCATTAGGGTTTCAAGGTCCCCAAAATTGTCATTTAATGCATAAAACTGGTAAATGAGGAGTGGTAATAGGAAAATTTGTTCAATAAGTTTTGATTTAGAATGTAATTTATGTTTTTAATATGTATTAAGGCTCCTAAAGTTCTAACGTTACAAGAAGAGGTTCTAAGGCTACAAGGCTAAAAAAAGAAAGTGAATTGATGAGGTGGGCCATCCTACCTCATTAATGAAAAAAAACTCCAAAAGCCAGCTATAAAAATACATGGAGGGACTCATTTACACTAATTTGCACTTTTTTATCATACTATAATCGATCTCCCCTCTCTCAATGGAAAAAATATTTGTTTTCATATCTCTCACTGGCAAAAACTGGAGCTCGCTGCGTAGAGAGACACTGCACTACGCATGGGGCAGAGTCTTGTAGAAGTGGATTTTGGCATCCAAAATTGATTTTTCAGAGCTTCACACTAGCCATTAAACCCTCCATACTCTTCAAGAGGTAAGTTAAAGCCTTTCATAACCCTCTAGCACTGTTATATCAAGAAGATTTAATGAAACAATTCTTCTCCTAAGGGTTTCTCAGACTTAGTGGTTTTTCTTTCAAAATGATCAATTGCTTAACCAAACCCTAGTTTTATTGCATATACATATTTATTTTCAGTTGAAATATCACTTCCATCCATTACATACCCATTTCCCTTCATTTCCACCACTCTCCCTATAAACCCTAGCCCAACTTTGCCAATTTGGGCAGTTTTCCTAGCTATGATTGTATTTAAATTTCCTAGCCCATTTCCCTCACTCATTTCATTCCATTTCACTTCCTAAATATCCCTAAGACCCCTAACCATCTCCATAAATTTTCCTACTCCCATTCCCCTTCCCTAACTCCCTCATTTTATCCCTTTACTCATTTTCCTATTTTGCCCTCCTATCATCTAGGGTTTGAAAGTATGGAAGTAGATTCATCACCATTGAAGAAAATAAAATATAAAAAAGGGAGAAAGATACTAAGGTTTGAGCCCTCCAACTGAAATGAAATTAATTTCTCACCATTCATCAGAAAGTGCTTTTAAGGTGTCAACTGTTTAGGGTTTTGTCAAAGAGTAGAGGAGGTAGGTTTTCATGAGAAGCTCACAAATATGTTTGTCACCACTTTGAAAGGAGAAAAGGCCACCATTACAGGGATTGATTTCATATTCTCAATAGATGTCAAATATCATGCTACAGGGATACCAAATCATGGTGAGTATTGGTTCAAAGTCGTGAACCTAGACCTTGAGGAGTACAAACCCTACTTGAAATCACAGTACAAAGGAGCTCGTTCACATGTTTTCCCATTCAGAGATTTGCTGGAGAGATATGCACCATTGATGAAGGTTGTCATGAGGTTTTTAACATGTGAGGGTAGGTTTTCAAGATTGTATCAATACCACATTAGAGTGCTCACACACTTCATAGCTGTGAAATCCCTCAATTTGTGGAATTTATTGTAGAGGAGTGTGATTAAGATGTCTGAAAAGGTGTAGGAGAAAGGTAAAAAGAATTATCCTAGTATTTTCCATCATAGTTTGGTGAAGTTCATAGTTATCCATCAGTTGGAAGAAAAGAACATGGCATGGGATTCCTTCATTGAGGCATCTTTGAAAATGTACATAACTACTACACCAAGTCAGCAAAAAAACATGTCACCTACCATGCAGGAGGTTGGTTCATAAAAAAAAAGAATAAGTAGTGACGAATATATCTAGGTCTGAGGTCACACATACATATTAGAGAGGCAGAAGGCCTGTGTTTTCTCCTCAAATTGAGGAAGGGGCCGAGCCCACACCAACAGAGCAGGAAACATCAGTACAACATGACACATCCATGCATGATGAGGAAAAGAATGAGTTTGACCTATTAGATTTGGAGGCTAGTGATGAGGATGGAAATATAGAGAGGGTTATTAAAGACAAGGATGCACAGATCAAATGGCTCCAAGACAACTTGGCAAGGGAAAACATCATCATTTCATTTCTAGATCAAGAAAACCATCAGCTGAAGGCAAAACAATTGTCCTCGGAGAAAATTCAGTTTGAAGAAAGAAATCATGATGTGAAAAGCAAAGCAGTGGTTGACATATATGAGAATTATGAGCATGAACAATAGGTAAGAAGAAATAGGCCAAGAACCATGGGTCTCAAAAGAGCATTGCAGAAGGAAAAAGAGAAAAACCCTACAGATGAAGAGCTAAGTTTTGAAGAAAGGATTTTTAATGAGATCAATGAGGACAGGGAGTTTTGGCTTGATAAATTCAATATCCAATTGGAGAAGCTCATTGACAAGGCCAAGAGGGATGACAGGATTCATAAGCAGATGGTTGATCATTACTATGCCCTAAATCAAATTTGTAATGTGAAGGTTAAACAAATACTAGCCAAGCTAAAGGAAACCCTAATCAGCCATGAGGAGAAGGGTAAGTTGGATTTATTTGTTGATGCCTCCATGGTAGCATAACATACCTCATTTGGCACTTCTAGACCAATTTTGAGAAGATTTGGCACATTTTTTCTATTTTGGTGAAATTTGGTGCAATTTTGAAAAATTCAGAAATTTGACTAAGTCTAGAAGCGTAGCAAGCTCACGTTGTGTTTCTTCCTCAGGCCTCCAAATGGAAAAAAGTTAGGAGTTGTAGAAATCTAGTGGCCTCATCTCAAAACCCATTTTCTTAGGTTTTTTATTCAGGACTCATATGTTGAGAAAAATGAAGCCTAAGGGGTCAAAAATCAACATTCTGCCCCTCTTTTTGACTTTTGCTGTGCACAAGGTGACACCTTGGGAAAATGTCCATATCTCAGCCAAAAATGGGTCATTTTGGATGCACAAATACTCAAAAGATATATGCACTCTCCCATATTTCCATAAAATGTCTCAGATTTCAATTTTGACTTCAACAAGGCATGTACAAATGGCCTCCAACAGCTCGCTTCGCTTCTACAATTTTCTGATAATTTTCATGAATTTTCACTATGTAAATTTTTGCAGTTTTCAGTTTGACTTTTGTAAAAGTAAAAAGGTTAAATTAAATTTTAAGTGGGTAAAATAGGGCTACTTAGGTGTCTTATCCTCCATTTAATGCTTTGAGGAAATGTCTCATGATGGTTAAGAAAAGGAGGAATTGGTTGAGTAACCTCCCTTCCGTGTAGCACACTTTGGATAGGTGCATGTATTTGGCTATTTCTTGTTGGAAATTCGACCTCCAAGGGAGTATTTTGACCTTAGTGGATATATGAGGTATTTGTTAATCCATTTCAAAGGTTGGATGTTGTAGAATTGAATCTTGGATACTAGTGTACTTTGTGAATTTGGCAAGAAGTAATAGACATAATTTGCAGCTATTGTGGTGGGATTCATGTGGTATGTGCTTTAGCAGTGTTTTTCCTTCTATGATCATATGATTGAATGTATTTTACATTCCATTTCCATTTCCATGCTACATGTGTTTGATTTCTAAGATGATAAACAAATTCATTGATTTAATGCTCCGTTTTGGAGAAGCTTTCAAATTTTTTTCCATATTATTCTGATATAAATGAATTCATGAGATGCATGCTCATTTTGAAACCCTGTAAATATACCCTATACACAAATATGCTTCTAAAGTGCTAAATTATGTTCCTACCTTTCCCCATTACATCTCTGCAAATCTGATTTTTAGAGCCCTGACTTAGTCCTCCTAGACCTAAACCACCATCCAACACAAAAATAAAATCAACCAAACCCTTATCTAAACATATCTAGCCTAATATATTTTATACTCCAGTCAAATGGCTGTTATCTCATTGAGAGAGCCCTCTTAGCCTAGTAGGGCTAGCTACTAGGTCAAAGTGGTTTGTGGTTACCGTTGTTGGTATCCTTTTAGCCTTCGAAGAATTGGTGGAGTGCTAACATATTGGCGTCGTTGGCGGGGAACGAAGTGATAGATATTCCCTAGGAAAGAACAACAGGGATCAAGTCTGATTGTTGATGGTGAACAATGATCAAGCATAAGAAGGATGTCCCTCTTTCACTTGGCAACTCTAGTGCCGAAGAATCCAAAGGTTCAGAATTTTCATGGCGGCTCCACTTTTCAAGAACCGGTAGTTTTAAGAAATTCTTGGTGACCTCATTGTTTTCAAGATGGATTCAACTACTCAAAGGTATTCTCCTATGAATCAAGCTCATATTCCTAGTTTTTTTAATCAGATTCCTTGTATAAATTGGCAAACAAGAGTGTCAAAGTTTAAAGGTCAGGACGGAGAAAATGCTAGTTTGCATTTGGTAAAATTTCATTTTCATGTTCATAGACTAAATATTGAGTTTCATGAAGATTGTCTGATGAATATTTTTATGGCTACCTTCAAGGAAAAAGTGAGATCATGGGATGAGTGTCTTCCATCTGCTAGTTTTTATTCTCTAAAGGAATTTCATTCAGTTTTCTTTCAACATTATCAAAGATCTAATTATTCCTTGTCAATGATTGATAGTTGTTGTGATATTTCTGAAAATTTCATTGATTTTCTTAGAAATTTGCATGGGGATAGTGTCTAGATGATGAGATCATAGAAGCCCTTTATGATTTTTCCTCCCAACAAGAATCAATAGCCTCCTCCTTGGATGAAACATATTGGGACCAAAAAAGAGAAATGAAAATTACCAATCGTGAAAATGAAATCATCAAGCCAATAATTACTGCTATAAAAATCAGTTTTCTCCTCTGTCTGAAGATGAGATAGATCAACTCCTGAACAATCATGTTACAACCCAAGTTAATGGAGGTTTTCACTTTTCACATAGTCAGAATGTGTTAGTGAAACTTCTTGCATTATTGAAAATGAAAATTTGAGTTTAAATGATGATAGTCATGAGACTGATGAAACTGTACAAGAATTTTTTGTGAGTAAGCCAATTTGTGATGATGATTTCCTACAAGGAGATCAGCTAACATAGATCGTTGTCTTTCCTGAAGAGGATAGGGTTGTCATGTTTGAAAATCTTGAAGAATGTTTTATGTTCCAGGGTGATTTAGAGTATGAATTTGAGGAGTATGATCCTAAGATAGACAATGTGCAAGAGATAGAGTCATAGTTTCCCTTGCTTCAGGAATTTGCAGCCAACAATCAAATAGAGAAAAGTCACACTTCCTATGCCCTCCTATGGATCAACAAACAAGTGTTATTTCAGATCAGAATGAAGGGTGTGCTTGTGTTTTTGTTGGATATCAAGATATGGTAACATTTAAATTTATTGAAGATCCTTACATTTATTTGATGCAGTCAATAGGGATGACATCCTTTATTGAATTTATGGTTCATGAGCACATGTTCAGTAGACACTTGGAGTGGCATAGTTTTTGTTTCTTTCTGCCTGCTCGAGGAAAGTGAGAGAAAAATTCAAGTAAGTAGCCATTTCTTGGATTGGTTACTCTTGAAGGACCACTTCACATCATTGTACATGTGTCTTCAGTAGGAAGGTGGTTTTCAACAAGATTTGAAGCCCTCAAGTCTCGGTGATATGCTACCATCAATAAGTTTTGTAAGTGTTTGCTAGAGTCAAGGTAGTTCAGTTTTGATTATTTAGTGTTGTCTTTTTATTTTGACTCCATGCCCAATTGTTAGGCTACTTGGTCTACGATGTTCTTGAAACCTGCAAGGAGCTACCATTCCCAGTTGGAGCCAATGCTAGTGTCAGTCTATACAATTTGTCACCAATGATCAAATGGGATCTTATCGTGTCCTCTTAGGGTTCCATAGTCAAATTTTTATCATTTAATTAGGTCTTCAAAGAAAAATTTTGGTCACTAGGTATTAGGTATTCAAAGATCATCATCATCATCATTTTAGTCATCACCACGATGATCTCATTCGGTTCAGTGTCTTCATTAGGTCATTAGGGTTTCAAGGTCATAAAAACTGTCATTTCATGCATAAAACCAACAAATGAGGAGTGGTAATAGGAAAATTTGTTCAATAAGATTTGATTTAAAATGAAATTTATGTTTTTAATATGCAATAATGTTCCTAAATTTCTAAAGTTACAAGAAGAGGTCCCAAGGCTACAATGCTAAAAAAAGAAAGTGAATTGATGAGGCGGGGCATCATGCCTCATTAATGACAAAATATTCCAAAAGAAAGCTATAAAAAGACATGGAGAGACTCATTTACACTCATTTTCACTTGTTTACCATCGTATCATCGATATCCCCGCTCTTATAGGAAAAAAAATTGGTTTTCATAGCTATCATTGGAAAAAATTTCAGCTCGCTCCGCACAAGAGGCCTTTGCTGCACATGGGGCAGAGTCTTGCAGAGGTAGAGTTTGGAAACCAAAATTTATTTTTCAGAGCTTCACACCAGCCATTAAACCCTCCATACTCTTCAAGAGGTAAGTTAAATCCTTTCATACCCCCCTAGCACTGTAATATCAGGAATATTTAATGAAACAATTATTCTCTTAGGGTTTTCTTAGACTTAGTGGTTTTTCTTTCCAAATGATTAATTGTTGCACCAAACCCTAGTTTTCTTGCCTCTACATATTTATTTTAAGTTGACATATCTATTCCATTCATTACAAACCCATTTCCCTTCATTTACACCACTGATATGAAAATGGAATGTACTTGAATAAAGGGTGCAAGGTATCCATTTCCAATAATTCTAAATGTGTAAACAACTCCAAGGTTAACTCTTAAAATACTCATGCTTGAAGCTTGATGTATTTCGAAATAAAACAAATAATTTTGAGTAGTTTTCTAGGTGTTTATGTGTGAAGGAAAGTTACTTAAATTTGTTGTTTAACACATTATATCAGATTTTTTTAACATGATATCTTCAACAAATAATGACACAAAGTTGATGAAGCAGTTCACCCCTCCTAGGCTACTTCTGCTGGACCAAGCCTCCCAAAATGGGCTTGTCCTCTTGTATTAAGAATGCTGCAAAGGCTAATACAAGTAAATAAGTGCCTCTAAAGGAAAATCTGACTGTAAAAACATAATCAGAAGATAGGAAACAGCTAAGAATGCTCTTCCCCAAGCACTAAACAGTGAAATTGTACCTTAAACAGTACTTTCTTCAAATGGCCCTGATGGCCCTTTAAACTTCTATGAAGAAATTAGAGGTGAAGATGACCTCAAATGGTTCTAAAACCTCTGCCAATGGAATCATAATGTCAAAGATAGTAGAAGTAGGCTTTTGAATCACCGAAAATAGATGAATACAACCCCCAAACAGCTCAAGCACTGGAATGGCCCTGGTGGCCTTGAAAGCTTCCCTGAAGAAATTTGAGGGGAAGAATGCCTCAATAGAAAAAAAGCGCTATAGAAATGGACTCAGAGCACATAATACAGTCAGAAATCACCTTCGTTTCACATTCAATGGCTGCACACATCCTAATGCAGCTCCCAAACTGATATGGCCTTAGTGGCTCCTGGAACTTCCCCGAAGCAAAAACACCTACAAACGACCTCTTTTGGCTATGAAACCTGTTCCATTGAGTCCAGAAGGTCGAAAGACCCCCAAAATAAAATTAAAAAAATCCGCTCCAAAAGGATCTCCCATGTGAAAGATATGGCCCAAACAGTGTTTTTCCCAATGTTAGGCAAAAATCACGCAAAAGGTGGGCCAACTTTAGTTAACTGCAGTTAAACGTGGAGGCATCTCCTGATTTGGCGGCGCGCTACCAAAATTGGCAGAAATGCTAAATGCTAGCATTTAATTTTTTGTTGAATGGCCAAATGTGAACTTATCCGCAACATTTAATGTCCGAAATTTAAGTTAAATGTGGCAACAATTTTGGTGGTCACATGTGAAGCTCCGCCGAGACCGCCGGTTTAACAACAGTTCAACGGTTTGTTTTATAACCGTTGTGTAACTCCGCTCCATTAAAAACAAACCCACGTGGCTTTGACCGTAACGTAGCCACTTTATGAACCATTTAACATGTAACACCATGTAAACCTTCAACCATACGTATCATTTCGAATTTAACTTAGGATTGAAACGTTTGCCATTTGGGTTTTACTTTTAATAATAAGGTTTTTAAATATATATATAGAATAATATAATATATGATTAATTAAAATCATATAAAAAATTAATAAATATATATTTTAATTTATTAATTAAACCTCAGAAATAGAAAAATTTCAACACATAAATTTATCAATACCCATTCAACATTAGAGGTTATTGAGCGATTTCAAAGTGCAATAACTTATTCATATGGTAACGGATTTGAGTTTTGTCCATGGCGTCAGGATCGTATCGTCGAGGCATATCCCGTCGCTCAGGTTCCAACCAATTTTGAGCAAATAAATTTTTGAGCTTTTTCCCAAGCTCAGATTTGAGCTCCTGATCAACCACTCTCCCCATAAACCCTAGCCCAATTCTATCGATTTGGGCAGTTTTCTTAGATAGGACTGTGTTTAAATTTCCTAGCCCATTTCCCTCACCCATTTCATTCCATTTCATTGCCTAGATATCCCTAATATCCCTACCCATCTCCATAAATTTTCCTACTCCCACCCCCCTTCACTAACTCCCTCATTTTATCCCTTACTCCTTTTCCCTATTTTTCCCTCCTATCATCTAGGGATTGAAATTATGGAAGAAAATTCATCACCATTGGAGAAAATAAAATATAACAAAGGGGGGAAATATACTAAATTTTGAGCCCTCCAATTGCAATGAATTTACTTCCTCACCATTCATCAGAAAATGCTTTGAAGATGTCAAATTTTTAGGGTTTTGTCAAAGAGTGGAGGAGGTAGGTTTTCATGAGAAACTCATAGATATGTTTTCCACCACTTTGAAAGGAGAAAAGGCCACCATTCTCGGGATTGATTTCATATTCTCAGTAGATGCCATATCTCATGCTATAGGGATAAAAAATCACGGTGAGTATTGGTTCAAAGTCATGAACCTAGACCTTGAGGAGTACAAACCTTACTTGAAATCATAGTAGAAAGGAGCTCATTCACATGTTTTCCCATTCAGATATTTTTTGGAGAGATATGAAAAATTGATGAAGGTTGTCATGAGGTTTTTCACATGTGAGGGCAAGTTTTCAAGATTGTATCAATACCACATTAGACTTCTCATGCACTTCACAGCTTTGAAATCCCTCAATTTGTGCAATTTATTGTATAGGAGTGTGATTAAGATGTCTGAAAAGGTGCAGGTGAAAGTTAGAGAGAATTATCCTAGTATTTTCCATCATAGTTTGGTGAAGGTCATGGTTCTCCATTAGTTGGCAGAAAAGAAAATGACATGGGATTCTTTCATTCAGACAACTTTACAAATGTACATAACTACTACACCAAGTCAATAGCAAAACATGTCACCTACCATGCAAGAGGTTGGTTAATCAAATAAAGAAGAAGCATCGACATAGAGATCTAGGCCTGAGGTCACTCATACATATCAGAGAGGCAGAAGGCCTATGTTTTCTCTTCAAATTGAGGAAGGGGCCAAGCCAACACCAGCGGAGAAGGGAACATCAGTATAGCATGTCATATACATGCATGATGGGGAAGAGCATGAGTTTCACCTAGTAGATTTTGAGGCTAGTGATGAGCATGAAAATCTGGAGAGGGTTATTAAATACCATGATGCATAGTTTAAACAGCTCCAAGAAAACTTGGGAAGGGAAAACTTCATAATTTCATTTCTAGAGAAAGAAAACCAACAACTAAAGGAAAAACAATTGTCCTTGGAGAAACTTTAGTTTGAGGTAAGCAATCATGATGTGAAAGGAAAAGTAGTGGCTGACATATATGAGCATGATGAACATGAAAAATAGGTAAGAAGAAAGAGGCCAAGAACCATGGGTCTCAAAAGAGCATTACAGAATGAAAAAGAGCAAAACCCTACAGATGAAGAGCTAAGTTTTGAAGAAAGGATTGCTAATGAGATCAATGGGAATAGGGAGTTTTGTTTTGAGAAAGCCAATATCCACTTGGAGAATCTCCTTGACAATGCCAATAGGGATAACAAGATTCATGAGCACATGGCTGATCATTACTATGCCCTAAATCAAATTTTTAATGTCAAGGTCAAACGGAAACAAGGAAAACTAAAGGAAACCCTAATCAGGCATGAGGAGAAGCGTAAGTTGGATTTACCTGTTATGCCTCCATGATAGCATAACATACCCCATTTGGTACTTCTGGACCAATTTTGAGAAGATTTGGAGCATTTTATGTATTTTGGCGAGATTTGGAGTATTTTTTGTATCTTGGTGAAATTTGGTGCAATTTTGAAAAATTCAGAAATTTGACTAAGTCTAGAAGCACAGCGAGCTCACGCTGCACTTCTTAGTTAGGCCTCTATATGGAAAAAGTTAAAAATTTATATAAATCTAATGGCCTCCTCTCAAAACCCATTTTCTTATTTTTTTTATTTAGGGCTCAAATTATGAGAAAAATGAAGAAAAGGGGTCAAAAATCAACATTCTGCCCCTCGTTTTGACTTTCGCTACACATAGGGAGACACCTTGGGAAAATGGCCATATCTCACCCAAAAATGGGTCATTTTAGATGCAAAAATACTCAAAAGACATATGCACTCTCCCATATTTCCATGAAAAGTCTCATATTTCAATTTGGACTTCAGGAAGGCACCTACAAATGGCCTCCAATAGCTCGTTGTGCTTCTGTAATTTTCTGATAGTTTTCATGAATTTTCACTGTGTAAGTTTTTGTAGTTTTCAGTTTGATTTTGTAAAATTCAAAATTTTAAAGTAAATTTTAAATGGGTAAAATAGTGTTACTTAGTTTTCTTATCCTCCATTTAATTCTTTGAGGAAATTTCTCATGATGGTTAGGAAAAGGAGGAATTGGTTGAGTAATCTCCCTTGTGTGTAGCAAACTTTGGATAGGTGCACGTATTTGGATATTTCTTGTTGGAAATTCAACCTCCAATGGATGATTTTGATCTCAGTGGCTATATGACGTATTTTTAAATCAGTTTCAAAGGTTGGATGTTGTAGAATTGAACCTTGGATACTAGTGTACTTTGTGAATTTGGCAGGAAGCGATAGACAAAATTTGCAGCTATTGTGGTGGGATTCATGTGGTATGTGCTTTAGTAGTGTTTTTACTTCTATGATCATATGTTTGAATGTATTTTACCTTCCATTTCCATTTCCATGCTACATGTGTGTGATTTCTAAGATGATAAACAAAATTCATTGATTTAATGCTCTATTTTGGAGAAGCTTTCAAATTTGTGTTCATATTCTTCTGATATAAATGAATTCATGAGATTCATGCTCATTTTGAAACCCTATAAATCTACCCTATACACAAAGATACCTCTAAAGTGATAAATTATGTGCCTACTGTTATCACCCAAAAATTCTCAAAACATCATTGTGTCAACTCTGCTTTTGGTCATGATTTCAAGGAGGTCTAAAAGTCATTTTAAGTTTGGGTAAAGGGTAGGTTATATTGCCAGTTCAAATAAAGTCTTCTAAGTCCACTCCATGATCAATAAACTGTGAATGTTTACCTTGCTTTAGTCATGGTCTTAGATAGGTGATTAGGTCATTTCATGCTTTAAAGGGTAGCTGATAGGATTAGAGTGTCAAAAGTCTCATTTTCATTTCCAAACAAAGTTTAACAACCTTATTCCATGGTTTAAAGGTCCCATCATCCATTAAGAAATCATTCCATTAGCTTTAGGGTCAAATTTTTTCAATCATACAAGAATCCACGTTTTCGTAGCGCATCTAGTTCAAAAAAGGTGATTTTCACTACGAAAACGTTGTTTCCGTAGCGCGCTACGAAATTGTTGAAACAACCTTTTTCATCAAAAAACTCTATTTTCTGGTTTTAGTAGTCAGCTTCCAAAGGGGTTCCTGAGCAACTAAAAACTCATTTTTGAAACTTGAAAGAGGTTTTTCTTCCTAACATACTTAAATACATAAACCTCTCTCGTTTTCTTTAAATTCATTATGAGGTGGGATAAATTTATCACTCAACTTGCGCTACGAAATTGCTGAAAGTCATTGAGAGAAAAACTCTGCTTTCTAGTTTTAGTAGTTCACTTCAAGATCACTTTCTGGCCACGATCAAAGGTATTTTGGAATTATGAAGGAGGTTTCTATTAATAAAATATGCAGCTACAATAAACTATTTCACGTTTCTCAAAAGTGTTACCAGTTGGGAGATACAAGGCTTTCTTTGAAGCCATATTTTCAGAAATCAGAATTTTCCAGTTTTACACAGGTTGTTCAAAGATAGTTTCTGGGCAGTAGAAGAGGTATTCCAAAAAAACAAGAGAGATTTTTGTTCAAGAAAAATTGGTCTCCAAAATAATCCTTCAGTTTTTCAAAATAAATCATGGATGAGAAAATAAAGGCTTTGTCCTGTTAGCCATCAGTATTTTTTACATGTTAGTGATGACTATATCTTCAGCTAAGTTTTCTAGAAACTGATTTCCCTATGTCAATATGTCATCCAGAAAACCCTCCCAAAACTTTTTTCGCCTTTCTACCTATTCAGTCCACCCCTGGCAACATCAAAAACCTCGTATCACATATCCTGTCTAGCTTCAGTCTTATTGGTCTGCCCATCAGCCTTAAAAGGCAAATCCACATCTGTTTCAAAAGTATACCCTATGTTAGGAAGTGGCGTTTAGGTCTTTCCACCTTTGGCAATCATCAAAAAGCCAAAAAAGCCTCCATCTGCAGCAGACCTACCATGACTGATCCCTTAATTTGCAAATGAAATTGACAAACAGCCTTAAGTCGCGCCACTCATATTCCTTAGGTCTCAGCACTGCATAAAGCCCAATCTCAAGCTGACTAGTAGGTTTTTCACAGTGTTCTATGGTTTCTACAAAAGCAGGAAATATAATTTCATCTCATGGAGTAAATGTTTGAGTTTACAGTTAGAGGAACAGCTGCTTCTAAATGTATTGTGAGCCTGAGATGAAGCTGCAAAACAAAAGTCACTCATCAGGACTTTACAACTCTTTCCAGCATGAAAATCACAGTAAGAAAGGGTCGCCACTGTCTCAGCAAATGTAAATTGTCAAGGCCCAGAACCTCCTTCATTTACAAGCAGACGGTTAGGGCGCCTCCTTCATACATAAGCAGAGGGCGCAGGCCAGTGTTGACTCAGAAGGTTGCAAAAGTCCAGGTTTGCCTTTACTAAAACAATGAAAAAATATCTTCAGGTTTCATGAATATAGTTGATGACCATAACAGGAATATAGTGGAAATATGATAAAGCTCAAAGGAAAGGAGATTTTGGCCTGATAAAGGAGCTCATTTCAGACTTGCAAACCAGGTAAATTGTTGAAACTTTAGAAGGCCTGTCATCAGTAAACATTCCAAAGCATAAGTACCCTGTCTATCCACAAGATCAAATAGAACAGATGGTAACCAATGCCATTACACAGGCAAGAGAAAGGTCTTGGTTTTTCAAGAAAGCACTGACCTTCATAGTCACAAAGGTTATTTGTCAAAGTAATCAATCATGAGATGAACAAGCCAAATATCTCAATCAGCCTTAGGACAGTACATGGAAACAGTATTACTCTGGCTAGGGTTTCTGCTGGCACACAATGATGCTTGCAAGTGAAGATGCTAAGACTGATGTTTTCCAAGTGGTTTACTTACCATCACCTTCAGAGAAAGGCTGTCTCGAAAAGAATTGTTAAAAAACCTTCAAATACCTTACCTAATGAAAAGCCTCCTCCATGCATGAGTAGATGGCCAAAGCTACTACAGGTTGCTGAAACTGATTGATACAAGAAAGCAGTGAAGGATGCCAAAAAAGGAAGAAAGGTCATTACACAGATGAATGATAGTGCTGATAATGTAAAGGTATTGATACTCCTATTTCAAAGAACTATCTGTCAGACAGTACATCTAGTGGAAAGGAGAAAATATTGAACATATTGTATGCTATTAATGCCAAAGGAGCAGTTGATTTAAAAAGAGTTAAAGACATTCCATGATCACCTGCCCAGAAATCTAAGGAAATCCCTTCTGAGTAAAAAGAGAAGTCTAGTGTGAAAGGATGCAACCTAAAAAGTGTATTTACAGTCCAGAGAAAAACTTGTGAATCACCTGGAAGCCGCAATTTATCACTGGGAAAGTAAAACAGTGGCCAAGGTTGAGTCATAGAATGCATGATGACAGGTATACAATGCTATGAATAGACAAAGAGGCAGTTTGATAAATGGCCAGTCTTTGAGTTTGAGGCAAGTGCATTCCTCCCACCATTCAAAAGATAGATATATCATCAGTAAGGTACCTTCAAGCAGGAAGTTGTTTGAAACAAAAAGGAGGCGCCTTTGAAATTGAGAAGCCATATGCAAATCCAAGTTGGGTCAATGAACTTGGCACCTTTTGTGTTTAAAGATTGGAGAAAGCAGTCAAAGGACCGAAGATTGTCAAAACAGGCCTACAGAATCCTGTCCTATCAGCAACAAACCTATTTTAGGTATCTCATTGGCAATTTTATAACGCGGTGACGGAAGTAATGAAGAATTTGTTGAAGTTTCTTAGGTTCAAAGCCCGGGGGCAGAATCAAGGATCGGGTGTATATATTCAAATTACAAGCCCAAGGTTTAAACACTAAACAAAGTTAAAAATTAATGTTCAAATGACCGTTGGGATGTTTGTTTGAAAATGATATAATTTTGAAGTGTGAGAGTGGGAAATTCACTTTCAAAAAACTAGAGTCAAGATCCCGTGCATCCACAGCATCAAACAAGCAAGAAAACTGGGCGAAAATTCACAAATTTGCACTCAGAGGCGGCGCGACGTGCCTGGGATTTGGCGCGACGTGCCT
Organism: Pinus albicaulis; assembly: GCA_034641835.2. Lineage (NCBI taxonomy): Eukaryota > Viridiplantae > Streptophyta > Pinopsida > Pinales > Pinaceae > Pinus > Pinus albicaulis. Next base: position 856,307,507 of record CM076580.1, on the reverse strand, counting down.
GGGCATCATTTTACAAAGGCTTTCAACACCGGCGCGACATGCCTGTAGGTGGGCGCGACGTGCCTGTAGGTGACCGCCCGACCACACGACAGGCCGACCCGACACGTTCCTTTTGCGCGACGGGTTTTCTCCAGAGGTTGCCGCGCGACTTTTCCAAGCTATCCAGGGTTTCTTGCATCCTTTCAAGCGAGCACCCATCAAATTCGAGGTATTTTTATGAACTCCCATCGATTTCAAGGTGTTGATAAGTGACCAAAATGTTTGAAAACCCCAGACCTTGCCATTATTGCTAAAAACAAAAGCAGTTTTTCTACACAGTGAGATGAGTTAGTTGCAATGCGGGGTTTTATGGTTGAGAAACAGTTTGTTCATTTTCAAAACAATCTAAGGGCAGAGGTTGTCTTGTGAAGGAATGTGTTTTAAATTAAAAAGGGACTTTCGTTGCAGAAATACAGACCTAATTCTAATGAAGAACCTTTCACGCTATCATCCATACATTTCCACACTACTAAAACAGTGAAGTATACTCAGTGAGGGGGTTTGACATTTTTATTGTTTTGAAAGAGAAGACTCTGGTAATCCCTGACTAAAAAGCTTGTTAGTCTTCTAGAAGCTCTGTCATTTTACCTCAGCCCTGTGTTCTTGTTGTCTAGACCTGTGTATGGTGACTTGCTTGATGAACAAACAATGAAAGGAGGACACACTCTTGCACAGGACAGAATTGTTGGATGTTTGAAAGTTTCCTTGAACAGGGAGTTTTTTGTGTTAAGGTTGACATCAAAGACTTTAAAAGCAGAGTAGTCAGTGGCATCTTCTCACAGTACACTATTTTAAGAAGATTGCTTTTCACTCACTATATTCTCTCACTGTAAATTTGTTAAAAAGAGTTTCCCAAGGTGAACAGTATACTGAGGAGCATAGTTCGTGGATGGGTTTCTAAACTTTGGAGGCAGAGATACCAAAGTGGTATTGTATTTCTCAAAACTTTCCAAAGGTGCATAGTCATTTTCTAAAAAGGCAGAGTTGTTGGTGTTTGAAGTTAAGATTAAGACAGAAGTACAGGTATGATGTTGACCTCCTAGACTCACAAGCAGAGAGTATGTTTCCTAAAAACCACTGTGCATTGGTTATACATCTAACTTAGGTCTGCTTATACCGAAAACATTGTATCATTCTGAAGATTGTTGAACAGATTTTTTCTGAAGGTGAAACAAGGCCATTTTCTAGAAGGCAGGGTTGTTATTGATTGGGCACTTGTTGATGATCAAGTTTACATTGAAGCCAGATGTACAAAGATGGTGATTGACTTCTCAAAATTCATGAGTGGAAGGTGTTTTCCTTAACACTGTGGGCTAATTTTTCACCTAACCAAAAGATCTCCTTTCTTTTCCACTGTGTGGTCTCTACAGAAATCTGCTAAACAGAGGTATTTTTCAAGATGAATGATCCGAAGAGCAGGGTGTTAATTTTTGAAGTTTGGTTTTGAAGACACAAATACAAGTGTAAGCTGGCCTCTAACAAAGTCACAAGAGGGGTGATTGTTCAAAACTGTGCACAGGGAATCTACAAAGCAGTTACCTCATATTTTACACATGATACCATTGTTAAGAAGGTCACATAGCTGAAGTGTATCCAAATTTGAAGGATTGTTGTTAATAAGTGCAGAGGTGGCTTATTCAAGGAAGCATTATTACATTTTATTCAAAACCACATTGTCTAAACTATCCAAACAGTGTAGTGGCCAGTTTCAATCCAACAGAGCATTGTTCATATAGTGAAGGCAGTTTTCCTCTTCCAAAGCTTGTTTCAAAGTCAGAATGCCTCCAAAACGAGATCACAAAGGCGGACAACATAAGAGATATGAGCCTATCTCCATAGAAGAAATCAATGCTCACCCATCAGTGCTTTTCAATTTCCATGAAGTAGGCTATTTTGAATTCTGTCAAAGGATAGAAGAAGTCAAGAGTTTCTTGCCACTTACACATTTGTGCGCTTTGAGATTCAAGGACAAACACTTCCAGTTAGCAGGTCTTGACTTCAAAATCTCTCCAAGGTATGTATCCAAAGCTACCAAGATCCCGTATCATGGTGAAAAGTGGTTTAAGCAAGCGCATCTTGATCTGGAGGATTATAAACCTTTCATCAAGCCGGAACATAGAGAAACCATCACTGCTATTTTCCCTTTCTCCTATCTTCTCGACAGTTATGCTCCACTAATGAAGGCCATAATGAGATATTTCACTTGTGAAGGGAGGTTTAGCCAAATTTTTGCCTATCATGTTCGCTTGTTGATGCATTTTACCAGGAGCAGGCAATTAAACCTTCCATACTTTTTGTCCAAAAGCATAGAGAAAATGGCAGCCACTGTCCAAAAGAAAGCTCCACCTCAGCAAATCCCTTCTCTCTTTCACCATTCCTTGATCAAAATCATCTTCTTACACCAGCTGGAGAAGAAAGGAGTTTCATGGGATTCATTCATTAGCCATGTCGATTTCGCCACTGTCCCTCCTGTTCATGTGTCTCCTACTCAGCCTGTCCATCGCCCAGTGCCTTTATCTAGTAGGCCCACCCCTAAAAAACTCAAGATTACCACTGGGCAGCCAAGTAAACAGGGAGAAGGAGGGGGCAGTGAGCCACAGGGAGAAAAGGAGGATGATGAGCAGCAGCAGCCAGATTTTGAGGGACAGCAGCAGTTGGAAATAATTGGACAACAGCAGTTGGAAATCATTGGACATCAGCTAGAGGTTGATGAACAGCATCAAATTCAGGAAGAGGGACAGCAGCTAGAGGTTGACGAACAGCAGCAAGTACAGGAAGAGGAACAGCAGCAGACAGAGGTTGAAGAGCAACAGGTTGAGCAAACAATTGAAGCATCTTTTGAGCCACAAGCTGGACAGGATGTTGAGGAAGGACAGCAAGCTGAAGCTGCCTCCTTGACAGTGACCAAAACTGTTCCTAAAAAGAGGAAATTGCCCAAAAAGGCAACTTCTAGCTTGCCAAGGAGAAAAAGCGCTAGATTGGCCTTCAAAGGCAAAAGTGCAGTTGGAGAAAGTGCCAAGCATGGAGGTAAATCAGCTGTCATCCCTATCCCAAGTGATGACAGTGATAATGAGGCCCGCATCCTTGAAAACCTCCTCATTCACAAAGAAGGGCAAATTGAGGTGTTACAAGAAGATCTTCAAAGGGCGAGGAATTTCAACCATTTCTTGGAGTTTGAAAACAAACAAATGAAGTATCATGCAGCCATTCATGAGGCAAGGGCCATCAAGTACAAAAAGGAGGCAGAAAGGGCGCAAGTAAGAATTGAAGAGCTTATTGGCGAATTTGATGATGAAGAGGAGGAGGACCAGCCTAGGCAAAAGAGGCCTAGAACCATCGAGCTTAGAAGAGCCTTGGAGAAACAGAAAGCTGAAGAACAAGCTCAATTCGAAGCTTTTCCTCTCACTACCCTCTTTGAGCAGGAAATTGAGGAAAACAAGGAAGCATGGCTTGAGAGGGCTAACCAGCATTTGGAGACAAAGCTTGAGAAGGCAAACAGGGATCTTGAGCTACAAAGAAAAAGGACTCTTCACTTTCAGAAGCTAAATCAGTTTGCCAGGCGAAAATTGAAGGTAGCACAAGAAAAATTGAAGAAGTTGAAGGAGAGGCGCCTAGCACGGAAAGAAGCAAAAAGCATATCAGCCCTCGATATTTTGGCTTCAGCTTCAGAGCATGTTTCTATGGACCCTTGAGGGTCATGCATGCCAATTTTGGGCCTGTTTCGAAAACTTTTTGTTTTTTGGCATTTTTGGGGTTTTCGCCAAAAACTCATAAATGCGCCATTTCAGTTTGATGAGTCGTCAAGGGAGGAGGGTGACACCAATGGATTCCATAATTTCGCGCCCTCTGTGCGGATTTGCAGTATCGAAGACTATTCGCTCAAATTGGCGAAAAACAGCCTCATTTTGCACATTCTGCCCGCCATATCAGCAGCCTGCTATTTTCTGGGTTTTTGCGCACAGGTACATTTTTGAGGGACTTTTAGAGATCAGATTGAAGTGATTCTACTTGCGCCGGAAAGCAGACACGGAGAGATTTCCAACGAGCCATCATGAGCCTCATTTTGACATCGGGAAGGCTTCCATTTTCATTCAGCAAGTCAGGGGACCTTTTTCAGGAATAAATATGAAGTATTTTTGTAATTTTTGAACTCCAAAAATCTGCTTTTCCCAAATGTGCGTTAAGCTATTTTTATGATGGGAAAATCATGTAAAGTCAATATAATTTCCATTTTTAGCAGTTTTTTAGATATTTTATGGGATATTTTGTGCCTTGGGCTTTGCAAAGCCTCAAGGACAAGTTTAGATATTTTGACTTGGCCAATGGGATAGCTAGTTGCTCCATGAGGTTTTCCTCCCTCAAGCCTATTTATCCCATGGTTCTCATTGTAAATCAGAGGCTGACCTTGAGAGAAGAATTAATGCATTGGTCATATGAGCTTTGAAGAATACACTTGAGTTATGATTTTTGGACTGCCTCTTGGATGCTTTTGAGGAATGTTGAAGGCTCGTTGATGGATTCCTTGACATGGTAGAATGGTATAGTGCTTCTTAATGTGTTTTGTCTTCTAGTTTTCACTCATATTTCATTTTTCTTGCTGCTATAGATCAGTAAAGATTGATTTTGAGACATGCTCATGGAGGCACCTCAAAATCCCTGAATCTTCATAGCTTGATGTTTTCTTCTCCCTTAGTTATGCTAAAGAATTCTTAGCTGCTCTTTAGTAACCTAAGGTATTGTTGCTAAGTTTTATTCATCAGTTCCATGTATGTTGAGTAGGATGCATGGTTTGCCCTACCTACCTATCAGCTGCCCATAGTTCTGTCCATAAAACTTTCTCTTTGACTGATTTGTTGATCATTTTGTTGAACCAAGGAGGCCTAGTTTCGATCTAGCCCTTTGCCTAAAACTATGAAAACTTATTTGTCCAAGTACCCAATGACTTAGAGACTATGTTTAGGCATTCCGGCATAGTTTATGAGTTGTTAGTTTGTCTCATGTGTTTTCCCCAAAGTCTGATAGCCTTTTCCCGAAGTTAGAGGGTCTTATACCTCTATGTATGGCTGGAATGTTCGATTTCTATGTATTGATTAGCTTATAGTTATTCCTAGCATGATTAATGGCTTGCTATTACATGTTTATGTCTGCTATTAACTAGTTTGCACTTGAAATCCCTTGTCTTTCACTAACTTATTGTCCATCTAATCCATTTTGCCCAGAGATCCCTTCTACTGTGAATCAAATCGGCCCTATAGCAGCTTTACATCATCACTTCATAGCTTCCTTGATCTGTTTGACCCCATAGCCCAATTTATCTACATCTTGTCATCCAGTTTATGTATTTGATCAGTTTCATCCCTCACAAACTTAAAAACTAAAAAAACCAAAAAACACACTTCATAACTAGCCTAATATCATAACATCGCAAGTAAACACACCGACATCTTTTACACATATAGAGAGAGCCCTCTCTGAGTCCAGGAAGGCTAGGTCCTTGGGCTCCAAAGCTTGGTTTGATGTTACATCGTCATTTGGCTAGCCAATCGGCCAAATCACGGGACCTTAACATAATGGCGATCACGGTGGGACTTTGAGTTAGTGACAATCTAAGGACACCTTAGAACTCTAGAAGTCCCTTATTTTTAAGAATACTGTTTGATTGACTTATCCCACCGCTCCCTAACATAAATGGCGATCACGGTGGGACCTATTGAGTACATGACAGTCTAACAAACTTTTATAGGCTGCTTAGTCCTTCAACTTTTAACTTAAACCATCAGCCTCTAGAATCATTTAGTGTAAACTCTCTGTTTCACCATCTTAGCAAAGTGATGAATCAGGTTTATAACACTCTTACATCCTAGGCTGCACATAAAACTCAGAAAAAACCACAAAAAACTCCCTTAGATTGGTTTTTGACATTATTGGTGGTGGACCATACAAGTTTATCTCAAACAACTGACAATCCACCTGGCGACTCCACTAAACTTCTAGTAAGCCTTACTACTTTTCAAAACTCTAGGCTACTATCCGATAAACCTTTCCCATCACTCACTAAAATAGTGGGAGATGGTAAGACACTGAGTACATAATAGTCCAGCAAACTCTTATAGACTCTTTGGTCCTTTAGGTACCATAAACAAGAAAGCAGTCCATAAACTCATTTTTTAGAGTAAACTCTTTTTGTTCTCATCACCCTAGCAAAGTGTTGAAACAAGCCTAGGATACTTTAAACCATAGGCTGCACATAAAACTCAGATAATCCAAAAACATTCTCAGATTAGTTACTGGTGGTGGACCATAGCTATCTTTACAAAAACAACCCATTTTCACCTGGCGACTCCACTAATCCATCCTGTTACTTTGACCATCCTTCACCGTAGTAGAACCTTAGAAAAATCACCCATCCAAAACATTCACCAATACCATTCTCTCTAAACTCTGGATCTAAAATCTGGCTTCCTGAAGAATCAATACCAGATCCCATCCAGACCCGAATCCCCCTATCATAGTAGATGACCCAGAGAAGATTCTGTGGCAAGCTTCCGAAACTGATCATCTAGCTTCTGGTAGATTCATCCGTAGAACAAGATCTGTACCTAAACACCACACTAGCCTACTAGATTCACCTTTGGAACCAGAGTCATCACAAACTCTTCCCAGAAGAAAATCATATAGTAGGATAGACTTTGACGATCTTGAACCCCTAAACCCACCACAGAGTCCTATTAGAGAAGCTTCACCCACCACTCCTCCTGATTTCCAGCTTCTTTATCAATTTGGCTCCTATCATCCCAGATCTGCTCAAAACCAGATCACTAGTCCAGGTTCATCCGCTACACCTGGTCAAACCACCACTGTTCAAACCACTTCATTTCAGCCTACTAGTCCTCATCTTGCGCATCATCCATTAGCTCCAGTCATGGCAGCCTGGTACGCACCTTTGGTGTTACCACCACCTTTAGCTCCTCTCCCAAACAAATATCAAGACAAGATCCCACACTTTACTGGAGAAGATACCACCACACCTCAACAGCATATAAGTAGAATGACTGATGCTTATGAATACTCAGAGGTACAAGACGAGACTGTCCGAATGAGAATATTTGCCCAAAGTCTTGGTGGTGAACCCAAAGCATGGTTCAAAAGCTTAGCTCCAAACAGCATCCATAATATCCCCGAACTGCATCAAATCTTCAGGAATAGGTGGGAAATCCGAAGAAACCCCATTCAAATCCTGTCAGAATATAACAATCTAAAACGGGAAAATGGGGAAAGTGTCCAAGCTTACTGTACTAGGTTCAACAATGTATATAACTCCCTCCCACCTCATTTCAAACCTCCACTTGGTTTAGCTTTGGAAAAATTTCCTGAGGGTTTTGATCCGGACATGACATATCATCTGAGAGACAAAGATCCCCCTACCTTGGAGGAAATGCAACAAATAGCTATAAAAGCGGATGCCAACTTAGCTGAAAAAAGAGCTAGGACTAGATCAGAAAGAAAGGTCACATATAGGGATGAGGTCTCCACTTCATCATCTTCCCTAGATCCCAGAATAAATGACTTAGTCAAATCCATGGCTAAAATGTGGGAAAAGATCAATGAAAAAGCTCCTGTTAGGGACAACCATCCAAACCCTCCAATCAGAAACCGAAACCAAAACTTTAGGAGGGAACAGCCCCAAAAGAGACCAAGGGATAATGACCAACAGATCAGGCCACCATTCAATGAAAACTATGTAGAAGAAGATGATAGGGACTCAGAACCTCTTGATGAACATCATTTAAACCTCATAGGATCTGACAATGAAGGTGAGGTGTACCTCACCGAATAAGAACAAGCCTTCTTTTCGCCTGATCAAGATGAGACCAATTACGAGGATCTTGATGACCCTGCCATAGAATTTCAAAATGCTATTGAAGAAGCCCACAGGCAATATGACCTTAGGAGCAAGAGAAACCAAGATAATGTCAAGAGAGGTAACTCTGATACTGCTAAAGCTCCAGATACCATCCTCAAAAAAGCATCAAGCAGTGACAAAATCAAGGTTGAAAAGAACGATCAAAGCCAAGCTAAAGTTACCCAAACTAGTCCTCTCTCATATACTCCTGATACTTCTACCAAGGTCACCAAAACAACTATGGCAAGAAAAACCCCTAAACAAGGTCAAAAAACTCAGAACATAGACAAGGTCTTAGCTGAAAAAGCTGAAACAAACATACCTAAACTTCAAGTGCCTTTTAGCTTTGAAGGCGAAATCGCTAAGATCAAAATCACCATGCCTCTTACTGAACTCATTGCCCAAAACTCTTATAAATCCCAAGTACTAAAGGTCCTAAATCTAGGGAATGATGCAAACACTGTTAATCTCACTGATGACATTCCTGAAGTATTGTTTGGTCCAAAGATAGAGGGAAAATTCCAAGAGGGAGCTACTCTTCCATTTTACATCAGCCTAAACATCCACGACCAAATCCTCCACAATGCCATGCTGGACTCCGGCGCCTCGCATAATCTTATGCCGAAGGTAGTTATGGAAAGATTAGGCTTGGAAATCACAAGACCATACAAAGACTTATACTCATTTGATTCAAGCAGATTCCAATGCCTAGGTTTGATCAAAGACCTTTGCTTTAGTCTGGCCCAAATACCCGCGAAACATCTAATCATGGATATAGTAGTGGCAAACATTCCTCCCAAGTATGGGATGCTTCTATCTAGATCTTGGGGAGCCAAACTCCAAGGGAATATTCAACTGGACATGTCATATGCCACCATTCCTATGTTTGGTCAGAACAGGATACTCTACCGTGAATCACACATGAAATACATGATTAGCAGTCAAGATAGGCCCGATAACATTCCAATGTGTTCTTTGCGCTCAGACTTAAACTCTTTCATTATGCATATTGATGTAAACTTGGAGGAAGAGTCCGAAGAAGCTGATATAGACTTAGATCCACCACATCAGTTGTCCTTGGTACCTTATGATGAACTGGACACTCAAAACTACCATGACCATGAACAGCTGTGTCTTGAAGAAAGTAAGTTTCCCCTCTCCCGAGTAGGATTAGAGCAAGAAGCACAAACTCTCATGTACTATCAAGCAAATTGCTCTAGCTTTAATCAAACACCAGCAGTAACTTGTGGAAATTTCTTCCGGGTAAAAGCTTTAGAAGACCTTCACATCATAAACCTATTTGGAACCCGGGAGAAAGGGAGTTTAATGTTTCTACCATACCTCAAAGATTCACCATCATGTGACCCTCCCACTGCAAATGAAGCTTTGACCATAACCTCAGTAGCTCAACATCTTGAGAAAATGCCAGATGAACTTCTTATGAGCAAGGATGACAGTAATAATCCCAGCATACCTGAACTACTGAAATTGGCTCATATTTTGTCTTTTCATGAAGAACTTAGAAATGCCAAAAACAGGAATTTCATGCAAAATACTAATTTCTACAGAAAAAACAAGGGAAAACATTGTATCACTACCTTTTCCCCAAAGAACAACTTTAACAAAAGCAAACACAGCAAACTGAGACAAACTGAAATGATCAAGGAGAAAACTAGTGGCCATAGAATTTGCTTTGATTTTAGAAATAATACTGCATCTCCATATAACAAAAATCAGGTTTTTTCTACTCAAGATCATGATTCACCAATTGAAAATGTTTCTAATCATGTTTTCTTGCAAGATCATCTTTCAGATCATAAACATCAGATTCCTTTGCAAAATAGACAACTTAAAGATTTTTTCCAGTTTGCGGGAAGTAAATCTGATTTCAAATTCAAAATTGCTAAACCACTCAATATCAGAAATCTGTTCATAAAGGCCATGTTCCCAGTTTTAAATTTCTGTGTTGTTGCATACCTTGATGATGTCACTATCTATTTCAAGAATTATCAAGAGTACATACATTACCTGAAGAAAGCATACAGTAAGGAAAGGAGTGGAAATCAGATATTCAGAGAGGTACAAAGGGAGGATACTGGACTGTTTAGAGATTCTTGCATGAATCCCTATGTTATGTTAGAGAGAGAAAATTTCCCAAATTTTTCTTTTCAGGAGTTAAGTGGGCCAAGGGTGAGAGGAGATCCTTACGAGGATAAGATGCTGAAATTCCGTCATTTCCAAGATTTTTGAGTTTGAAACATTTTCAGTCATTGTACATACCATTGTTTGAAATATTGAAAAAATGGAAAAATCAAAAACAATAAAAGATAGGAAAGTCAAAAACAATAAAAAGCAGAAAAGAGGGCAAGTAAAGATAGAACAAAGGCCCCATGTTCCAAAAAATAGTCTTTCAGAAAGCGAGCAAGTCTAAATGCCGCTACTAGTACTTCAATGTCTTGTTCAGCTATCTAGCCTAATCATAGCTGAGCATGTTTAAATTTATTTGTTGATAAGTTAGTGAGTGTCAAGATAGTCAACATTGTGTAAGATTGACTTATCACAGAGCTTAGATTAGGGAGAGATTCTGGTTCCACATGCCTAAAACAGAACCAAAGAGAGAAGCGAGGGATGAAAAACACATTGTACATCTTAAACCCCGCTTGTCTAGTTTCCTTTTATTGCAGAATAACATTTGTGTGCAGCTTGTCTTTTATGCCACAAATGCATGACAAATTAGACTGCTTAATCCTGATTTGATCATTTTTGAATTTCATGTTGTAGATTAGAGAATGAAATCCTGTCAAACTGCTTAATCTTGACAGTCGATCTAGTTTTAGGTAGAGAAATGAAGGAGTTCATCAGCTTAATCTGAACTCCCGGCAGATATAAGATTAGAAATAGATAGTTTCATTTTGCAAAAAGAAAAATATGCATTGTCAAAAGGCTGCTAGTTCAAATGCGCTGAAGAGAAGAAAAAATGTTAGGAAAGATAGTGGGGTAGGTAGAAGTATCATTGATGTTAACCATGTTGTCACTTTTCAGAAATGACATCAAGAGAAGGGTAAATTTTGCGCCAATGGATAAGGCACTGGTCTTCATAAGCCAAAAATCTGAATTCTGGACACCTCCTGATGAGGAGCTGCCCTCCCCAAATGGAGCCACTGTTAGCCATCAGTATTTTTTACATGTTAGTGATGACTATATCTTCAGCTGAGTTTTCTAGAAACTGATTTCCCTATGTCAATATGTCATCCAGAAAACCCTCCCAAAACTTTTTTCACCTTTCTACCTTTTCAGTCCACCCCCATGTCGAATATCAAAACCTCATATCACAATCCTATCCAGCTTCAGCCTTATTGGTCTGCCCATCAGCTTTAAAAGGCAAATCCACATCTGTTTCAAAAGTCTCCCCTATGTTAGGAAGTGGCGCTTTAGGACATTTCGCCTTTGGCAATCATCAAAAAGCCAAAAAACCTCCATCTGCAACAGACCTACCATGACTGATCCCTTACTTTGCAAATGAAATTGACAAACAGCCTTAAGTCGCGCCACTCATATTCCCTAGGTCTCAGCACTGCATAAAGCCCAATCTCAAGCTGACTATTAGGTTTTTCACAGTGTTCTATGGTTTCTACAAAGGTAGGAAATATAACTTCATCTCAGGAGGAAATGCTTGATCTACAGTTAGAGGAACAGCTGCTTCTAAATGTATTATGAGCCTGAGATGAAGCTGCAAAACAAAAGTCACTCATCAGGACCTTACAGCTCTTTCCAGCATGAAAATCACAGTAAGAAAGGGTCGCCACTATCTCAGCAAAATGGTAAATTGTCAAGGCCCAGAACCTCCTTCATTTACAAGCAGAGGGTTAGGGCGCCTCCTTCATACATAAGCAGAGGGCGCAGGCCAGTGTTGACTCAGAAGGTTGCAAAAGTCCAGGTTTGCCTTTACTGAAACAATGAAACAATATCTTCAGGTCTCATGAATGTAATCGATGATCATAACAGGAATGGAGCTTGAAATATGCTAGCTCAGAAGAAAGGAGAGTCTGATTTGATAAAAGAGATCATCTGAAACTTTCAAGTCAGGTGAATTGTTGAAACTTTAGAAGGCCTGTCATCAGTAAACATTCCAAAGCATAAGTACCCTGTCTATCCACAAGATCAAATAGAACAGATGATAACCAATGCCATTACACAGGCAGGAGAAAGTTCTTGGTTTTTCAAGAAAGCACTGACCTTCATAGTCACAAAGGTTATTTGTCAAATAATCAATCATGAGATGAACAAGCCAAATATCTCAATCACCCTTAGGACAGTACAGAGAGACAGTATTACTCTGGCTAGGGTTTCTGCTGACACACAATGATGCTTGCAAGTGAAGATGCTAAGACTGATGTTTTCCAAGTGGTTTACTTACCATCACCTTCAGAGAAAGGCTGTCTCGAAAAGAATTGTTAAAAAATCTTCAAATACCTTACCTAATGAAGAGCCTCCCCAATGCATGAGTAGATGGCCAAAGCTACTGCAGGTTGCTGAAACTGATTGATACAAGAAAGCAGTGGAAGGATACCAAAAGGAATAAAGGTCATTACACAGATGAATGATAGTGCTGGTGATGCAAAGATATTGGTACTCCTATTTCAAAGAACTATCTGTCATACTATACCTACTGTAGGAAAGAGACAATATTGAATATTTGTGTGCCACTGATACCAAAAAGAAGACTTTCTCCTTGAGGAAAGGGTCAAGCAACGAAACAATATCATACACCAAAGGTCCAAGGAAGCGCCTTTCAAGAAATGGTGTTTACAGCTTTCAAATGTTTTTGGTGCATTATGAATAGCCCTTCCTTGCTAACAATCGCCAAGAGAGGAAAACAGTGAACATAGTTTAGTCATGAAATGGTTCTATTGACAAAAAAGGGTTTAACACACTGATCAAAACAAAGTAAGGAATGTTTGTCAAAAAGCCCTGTTTTCATATTCTACAAGCTTGTATTTTCAGATGAAGGAGGCAAATGGGTATATGATCTTATGATTAGGCAGAAGGACTTTGTTTTGATGAATTATCACTGTTTATATGTCTTATAACAAACACACTTGTTATCATTCCAAAGGACAAATGTGGCACATAATTACATGGAAAAGGACCTGCAGACAAGGCTAACACCGTAGCTAAAGTGGTGGAGTTGGTTGAACTGTTTGTCAAAATTTCAAGTTCGGGGTCGAGGTTGTATTCGGGTTCACATATTTAAAGGGACAAAACCCACTGTTTTAAAATAAAACAGAGCTGAGCACCAACGTTTCTTTTCCAAGGGAAAGAACGTTGGAACTTTGTTTTAAATTGACATAAAATAGGGGAAGTATTGTAAATTTCAAAACTAAATCCCCCCCGTGCCTCCACAGCATCAAACAAGCAAGAAAAACTGGTCGAAGATTCACAGGTTTGCACTCAGAGGCAGCGCGACGTGCCTGGGCAGCAAATTACACACGGCCCCTTCGTCGGCGCGACGTGCCTGTACGTTGGCGCGACGTGCCTGTACAAGGCCGCCCGACCACATGACAGGTCGACCCGACAGGCCCGACAAGGGTTTTTCTGCGCGACGGGTTTTCTCCAAAGGTTGCCGCGCCAGTGTTGGAGGGTTCCGGTGCATTTCAAGTTTCTTCCAAAGGATTTCTCCTCAAAAAATTCACAAGGTACTTCACCTCCTACCTCAAAAATCTCGGAAAATCAAGTTTAAAACCTGTGTGCCGTGATTTGAAACTGTGCATGGTTAAAAAGGCTTTGACCATTTTTTTTTTGAAAAGGAGAAAATGTCCTCACAGTCCCCCACAACAGCACACTACTTAAGCAGATTTCCTTTCATTCACCATATTCTCCCACTGTGAATTTGTTAACAAAGAATTTCCCAAGGTGACAGCACATTAAAAAGGCAGAGTTTGTTGATGAGAAGTTAAACCTTGGAGGCAGGGGTATAGAGGTGTTGGTGGATTTTTTTTAAACTCACAAGCAGAGAGTGTGTTTCTTAAAACACTGTGCATTGATTTTACATCTGACTTGGGTCTGCCTTTACAAAAACCATATTGTATCATATTGAAGATTTGTTAACAGGGATTTTCTGAAGGTGAACAGAGCCACTTTCTAAAGGGTAGGGTCATAGTGATTGGGCACTTGTTGATGATCGAGTTTAACATTGAAGCCAGGGGTATAAAGGTGTTGTGACTTTTTTAAACTCACAAGGCAAACAGAGTGTGTTTTCTAAACCACCTGTAATCGATTTTTTCACCCAAGCTAAGTCTCTGCTTTCTTCCTTACACCGTATTGCATCATCAGAAGCTGATTGACAAAGAGACTCTAAGGATAAATGGTACATTGAAGGGCAGATTTCATTGATGTGTTTTTAACTTTGGAGGCAGGAGTACAAAAGCAGTGTTTTGTTTTCTTAAAACTTCACAAAGGAAAGAGGCCTTTTTTCTGAAGAACAGAGTTGTTAGTGTTTGAAGCTAATATTGAAAACAGGGGTATAGATGTATGGGTGGATCTCTTAAACTCACAAGCAGAGAGTATGTTTCCTAAAAACACTGTGCATTGGTTATACATCTAACTTGGGTCTGCCTTTACCGAAACCATATTGTATCATGTTGAAGATTTGTTAACAGGGTTTTTCTGAAGGTGAACAGAGCTACTTTCTAAAGGGCAGAGTTGTTGATGGTTGAAACTTTAAACATTGAAGCCAGAAGCACGAAGGTGGTGATTGATTTCTCAAAATTCACAAGTGAAAGGTGTTTTCCTAAACACAGAGGTCTAATTTTTCACCTAACCAAAAGGTCTCCTTTCTTTCCACTGTATGGTCTCTACAGAAATCTGTTGACAGAGGTATTTTTCAAGGTGAATGACCTGAAGAGCAGGGTTATTATATTCAAGTTTTGTTTTGAAAACACAAATAACAGTGTAGGTTGGCCTCTAACAAAGTCACAAGAGGGGTGATTGTTCAAAACTGTGCACAGGGAATCTACAAAGAAGTTACCCCATCTTTTACACATGGTACCATTGTTAAAAAGGTTACATAGCTGAAGTGTATCCAGAGTTGAAGGACTGTTTTTAAGAAGTGTAGAGGTGGCTTATTCAAGGAAGCATTGTTACATTTTATTCAAAACCACATTGTCTAAACTATCCAAACAGTGTAGTGGCCAGTTTCAATCCAGCAGAGCATTTTTCATACATTTAAGGCAGTTTGCCTCTTCCAAAGCTTGTTTCAAGTCAGAATGCCTCCAAAACGAGATCACAAAGGCGGACCACATAAGAGATATGAGCCTATCTCCATAGAAGAAATCAATGCTCACCCATCAGTGCTTTTCAATTTCCATGAAGTAGGCTGTCTTGATTTCTGTCAGAGGATAGAAGAAGTCAAGAGTTTCTCGCCACTTACACATTTGTGCGCTTTGAGATTCAAAGACAAACACTTCCAGTTAGCAAGTCTTGACTTCAAAATCTCCCCAAGGTATGTATCCAAGGCTACCAAGATCCCGTATCATGGTGAAAAGTGGTTTAAACAAGCGCATCTTGATCTGGAGGATTATAAACTTTTCATCAAGCCGGAACATAGAGAAACCATCACCGCTATTTTCCCTTTCTCCTATCTTCTTGACAGTTATGCTCCGCTGATGAAAGCCATAATGAGATATTTCACTTGTGAAGGGAGGTTTAGCCAAATATTTGCCTATCATGTTCGCTTGTTGATGCATTTTACTAGAAGCAGGCAATTAAACCTTCCATACTTTTTGTCCAAAAGCATAGAGAAAATGGCAGCTACTGTCCAAAAGAAAGCTCCACCTCAGCAAATCCCTTCTCTCTTTCATCATTCCTTGATCAAAATTATCTTCTTACACCAGCTGGAGAAGAAAGGGGTTTCATGGGATTCATTCATTAGCCATGCCGATTTTACCACTGTCCCTCCTGTTCATGTGTCTCCTACTCAGCCTGTCCATCGCCCAATGCCTTTATCTAGTAGGCCTACCCCTAAAAAACTCAAGATGACCACTGGGCAGCCAAGTAAACAGGGAGAAGGAGAGGGCAGTGAGCCACAGGGAGAAAAGGAGGATGATGAGCAGCAGCAGCCAGATTTTGAGGGACAGTAGCAGTTGGAAATCAGTGGACAGCAGCTAGATGTTGATAAACAGCAGCAGTTGGAGATTAGTGAACAGCAGCAGCCAGAGTTGGAAGATCAGCAGTTGGGGATTAGTGAGCAGTAGCAGCTAGAGTTGGAAGAACAGCAGCAAGTGCAGGTAGAGGAACAGCAGCAGACAGAGATTGAAGAGCAGCAGGTTGAGCAAACAATTGAAGCATCTTTTGAGCCACAAGCTGGACAAGATGTTGAGGAAGGACAGCAAGCTGAAGCTGCCTCTTTGACAGTGACCAAAACTGTTCCTAAAAAGAGGAAATTGCCCAAAAAGACAACTTCTAGCTTTCCAAGGAGAAAAAGCGCTAGATTGGCCTTCAAAGGCAAAAGTGCAGTTGGAGAAAGTGCTAAGCATGGAGGTAAATCAGCTGTCATCCCTATCCCAAGCGATGACAGTGATAATGAGGCCCGCATCCTTGAAAACCTCCTCATTCACAAAGAAGGGAAAATTGAGGTGTTACAAGAAGATCTTCAAAGGGCGAGAAATTTCAACCATTTCTTGGAGGTTGAAAACAAACAAATGAAGTATCATGCAGCCATTCATGAGGCTAGGGCGATCAAGTATAAGAAAGAGGCAGAAAAGGCACAAGTAAGAATTGAAGAGCTCATAGGCGAGTTTGATGATGAAGAGGAGGAAGACCAACCTAGGCGAAAGAGGCCTAGGACCATCGGGCTTAGAAGAGCCTTGGAAAAACAGAGAGCAGAAGAACAAGCTCAATTCGAAGCCTTTCCTCTCACTACCCTCCTTGAGCAGGAAATTGAGGAAAACAAGGAAGCATGGCTTGAGAGGGCTAACCAGCATTTGGAAACAAAGCTTGAGAAGGCAAACAGGGATCTTGAGCTACAGAGAAAAGGGACTCTTCACTTTCAGAAGCTAAATCAGTTTTCCAGGCGAAAATTGAAGGTAGCACAAGAAAATTTGAAGAAGTTGAAGGAGAGGCGCCTAGCACGGAAAGAAGCAAAAAGCATATCAGCCCTTGATATTTTGGCTTCAGCTTCGGAGCATGTTTCTATGGACCCTTGAGGGTCATGCATGCCAATTTTGGGCCTGTTTCGGAAACTTTTTGTTTTTTGGCATTTTTGGGTTTTTCGCCAAAAACTCATAAATGCGCCATTTCAGTTTGATGAGTTTTCAAGGGAGGAGGATGATCCCAGTGGGTTCCATAATTCCATGAGCAGGTCTCCAGCGATTTTTAGGGCATTTGAAGATCATTCGCCCCCTCAAATTGGCGAAAAACAGCCTCATTTTGCACATTCTGCCCGCCATATCAGCAGTCTGCTATTTTCTGGGTTTTTGTGCACAGGTACAGTTTTGAGGGACTTTCAGAGATCAGATTGAGGTGATTCCACTTGCGCCGGAAAGCAGACACAGAGAGCTTTCCAACGAGTTATCATGAGCCTCATTTCGACATCGGGAAGGCTTCCATTTGCATTCAGCAAGTCAGGGGACCTTTTTCAGGCATAAATATGAAGTATTTTTGTAATTTTTGAACTCCAAAAATCTGCTTTTCCCAAATGTGCGTTAAGCTATTTTTATCATGGGGAAATCATGTAAAGTCAATATAATTTCCGTTTTTAGCAGTTTTTAGATATTTTATGGGATATTTTGTGCCTTGGGCTTTGCAAAGCCTCAAGGACAAGTTTAGATATTTTGACTTGGCCAATGGGATAGCTAGTTGCTCCATGAGGTTTTCCTCCTTCTAGCCTATTTATCCCATGGTTCTCATTGTAAATCAGGAGGCTGAACTTGAGAGAGGAATTAATGCATTGGTCATATGAGCTTTGAAGAATACACTTGAGTTATGATTTTTGGACTGCCTCTTGGATGCTTTTGAGGAATGTTGAAGGCTTGTTGATGGATTCCTTGACATGGTAGAATGGTATAGTGCTTCTTAATGTGTTTTTTCTTCTAGTTTTCACTCATATTTCATTTTTCTTGCTGCTATAGATCAGTAAAGATTGATTTTGAGACATGCCCATGGAGGCACCTCAAAATCCCTGAATCTTCATAGCTTCATGTTTTCTTCTCCCTTAGTTATGCTAAAGAATTCTTAGCTGCTCTTTAGTAACCTAAGGTATTGTTGCTAAGTTTTATTCATAAGTTCTATGTATGTTGAGTAGGATGTATGGTTTGCCCTACCTACCTATCAGCTGCCCATAGTTCTGTCCATAAAACTTTCTCTTTGACTGATTTGTTGATCATTTTGTTGAACGAAGGAGGCCTAGTCCCGATCTAGCCCTTTGCCTAAAACTATGAAAACTTATTTGTCCAAGTACCCAATGACTTAGAGACTATGTTTAGGCGTTCCGGCATAGTTTATGAGTTGTTAGTTTGTCTCATGTGTTTTCCCCAAAGTCTGATAGCCTTTTCCCAAAGTTAGAGGGTCTTATACCTCTATGTATGGCTGGAATGTTCGATTTCTATGTATTGATTAGCTTATAGTTATTCCTAGCATGATTAATGGCTTGCTATTACATGTTTATGTCTGCTATTAACTAGTTTTCACTTGAAATCCCTTTTCTTTCACTAACTTATTGTCCATCTAATCCATTTTGCCCAGAGATCCCTTCTACTGTGAATCAAATCGGCCCTACAGCAGCTTTACATCATCACTTCATAGCTTCCTTGATCTGTTTGACCCCATAGCCCAATTTATCTACATCTTGTCATCCAGTTTATGTATTTGATCAGTTTCATCCCTCACAAACTTAAAAACTAAAAAAAACCAAAAACACACTTCATAACTAGCCTAATATCAGAACATCGCAAGTAAACACACCGACATCTTTTACACATATAGAGAGAGCCCTCTCTGAGTCCAGGAAGGCTAGGTCCTTGGGCTCCAAAGCTTGGTTTGATGTTACATCGTCATTTGGCTAGCCAATCGGCCAAATCACGGGACCCTAACATGTCCCAGGACCTAATTTTTAGGGAAGAAACAGGAAATCTGTCTCCTAATTTTTAGGACAGTTTGGGTCATCATCAACCAGATTACATCAAAGGTGGAGGCAGCATCAAAATTCGAATTCATGGGATTTCATATGGAAAAATATGTAATAATTATTAGATAATTTTGTTAGGAGCATATTTAAAGAGTTTTAGTCCTATTTGTAATAGGACTTTGTTTTAGGTTTGTAGCTGTCTTATGTAATAAATACCATGTTATATGGTTAGGATAGGTGTCATAGGTAGGAATTCGAGGTGTCTAGTGGAGGATAATATTATCCTATATTTTAAATCATCTATAAATGATCAAGAGGTCGAATTCTACAAGGGTTGAAGACTTTTTGGCAAAACTGGTGCATATTGTAAAAGACTGTTTCAGCTAATGCAAAGAGATTCTATTTGATCAACTTGAGATTCAGAAAGGGTGTTTAGTGTTTTCCTACTCTATCGGTACTTATTATATATCTTATTTGTAGTGGTGTTCATCTATATTACTCAGAACTCATCTTCAAGATGCTCTAACTTCCTTTATAAATGGACTGACTGTGTTTTTACATGTTTCAAGTGTGTGTCTCATGGCCTTGATGTTTCATTACCTTGTGTGTCCCTTTTAGTAGTTTTTCTTTCAATACCTTGATGTTTCATTACTCAGAATTCGTGTGCTACATGCTTTGACTTCCTTTGAACCTCAAGTTATTGGGATTATCCTGAATGTGTTATTCCTTCATTGAATTATTTACAAGCCTCGGCTTCCACAAGGAGAGCCTTTGTCATCTTTATCCCTATCACTGACTCCATAGCCCAATGGTAGCAAGAATTCATCTTCTCAACCTGAACCAAAACACAAATAATAGAGATAGCCATCTATCTATATCCCATATCATTAACCCTTGAGAGAGCCCTCTCAGGCTGAGGAGGCTAAGCCTCAGCCAAAATATTGGTTTGAAATAGTTACACTGAAGTGGTCTGATTAGCGGCCTATCAGGTCCTATTTTGGTGATAACATTTTGGTGCGTTTGTCGGGAGTCTGAAGATATACATCTCCCAAAAATTATGAAGCTGAACTCTTGAAGGTAGTAGGAGCTGAGAATCTATTCGAGGCTGCAAAACTACCGTGGCGACTCCATTGTTGAAGAATTCAAAATTCATAGATTCTTGGTGATTCTTGGTGAGCCCTGATATAACTTTGAAGCATATATCATATTTTTGTGATTTTACCGAGATTCTTAGAGTCAAACATGAAGATGTTTGCATTATTTTGTTCTGTGATTCATTTCAAGGGAAATGCAAACAGTGGATTGAAAGTTTTCCTGTCAGATATATTAAGTCATTTGCAGACTTTTGGCTTATGTTTTTGGAGGAATATATAGACAGAACAGAGTTGGTGGAAAACTCTCCTTCAATTCAAGGTTTCAAACAATGGAATGATGATCATATTAATGAAGAAATAGACAAAAAAATTTCTTTTTCCTTGTCTTCTTATCTAAAATCATTTGAGTGCAAGACAGAAGATAAGATAAAATTTTTGGATGAAGTTGCTAAGAACATTGAGAAAGACATTGAAGGCTTACAAGGTCAAATTCAATCATATAGTATTCATGATCATGATCATTCTTTTCAAAATATTTCTATGATAGAACACAAAGAGAGAGTGTTTCTACCTTTCTCCTTTGAGATTGAGGAAGAATGCACTTTTTTTGAAAATTAGTTTGAAAAGAAGTTTGAGAGCACACAACTGATGTCTTATCTGGTTGATCAAAGCATGTATGTGTAGTCCAAAGTCTTAGAATGTCATGAGAAGTTTCAAACATATTATGTCTTCTATGGTTCTACAACTGATTGCATGGAAAAGATTTACTGTTCAGATTTCCAGTTATATTTTCATCTTGAAGATCAAATATATCTCATGCTGCCTTGGTTATTTCAGTATCATGTTTATTTTTTCTTCAAGCACAGTCAAGAGATTCAAGTGTTAGATCAGATCAATGACTGGCTTCATTGGAAGTTTCATGTTCCTTGAGCTACAAATGGAGATTGCCGCTGATAGGGTAGGTAGGTTGGAATGTGAAAATAAGCTCAAGGTAGGTTGACTGAGCGTTTTTAGTAGGTACAGTTTGAGTGCTTCTTGCAAAGACCATCAAACTTGAGCCCAAGGTGAAGGCCATAAAAGTTTGAAGCAGATTGGGCAGAATTTCAGAGTTTTATTTTAAAGGATGGATAGCAGCACTGGAGCTACCGGTTCTTAGTGTACCACATGGGTACACTATCCCAAGTGGAGCCACTATTATCACCCAAAATTTCTCAAAACATCATTGTGTCAACTTTGCTTTTGGTCATGATTTCAAGGAGGTCTAAAATTCATTTTAAGTCTGGGTAAAGGGTAGGTTATATTTCCAGTTCAAATAAAGTCTTCTAGGTCCACTGCATGATCAATAACTCTAAAATTTTACCTTGATTTAGTCATGATATTAGATAGGTGATTAGGTCATTTCATGCTTTAAAGGGTCGCTGATAGGGTTAGAGTCTCAAAAGTCTCATTTTCATTTCCAAACAAAGTTTAGCAACCTTATTCCATGGTTTAAAGGTCCCATCATCCATTAAGAAATCATTCCATTAGGTTTAGGGTCAAAATTTTTCAATCATACAGGAATCCACATTTTCATAGTGCAGCTAGTTCAAAAAAGGTGATTTGTGCTATGAAAACACTGTTTTTGTAGCGCGCTACGAAACTACTGAAACAACCTTTTTCATCAAAAAACTCTGTTTTCTGGTTTTAGTAGTCAACTTCCAAAGGGGTTCTTGAGCAACTGAAAACTCATTTTTGAAAAATTAAAGAGGTTTCTCTTCCTAACATACCTAACTACAAAAATATCTCTTATTTTCTTCAAATTCATTATGAGGTGGGATAAATTGATCACTCAACTTGCACTACGAAATTGCTGAAAGTCATCGAGAGAAAAACTCTGTTTTCTAATTTTAGTAGTTCACTTCAAGATCACTTTCTGGCCATAATAAAAGGTATTTTGGAATTATGAAGGAGGTTTCTCTTAATAAAATCTCCAGTTACAATAACCTATCTCACTTTTCTCACAAGTGTTACCAGTTGGGAGATACAAGGATTTCTTTGAAGCCATATTTTCAGAAATCAGAATTTTCCAGTTTTACACAGGTTGTTCAAAGACAATTTTTGGGCAGTAGGAGAGGTATTTCAAAAACCCAAGAGAGATTTTTGTTAAAGACAAATTGGTATCCAAAATCCTCCTTCAGGTTTTTAAAATACATCATGGATGAGAAAATAAAGGCTCTGTCCCAAGACCTAATTTTCAGGGAAAAAACAGGAAATCTGTCTCCTGATTTTTAGGACAGTTTGGGTCATCATCAACAAGATTACATCAAAGGTGGAGGCAAAATAAAAATTAGAATTCATGGGATTACAGATGGAAAAATATGTAATAATTATTAGATAAGGTTTTTAGGAGCATATTTAAAGAGTTTTAGTCCTATTTGTAATATGACTTTGTTTTAGGTTTGCAATTGTCTTATGTAATAAATACCATGTTATATGGTTAGGATAGGTGTCATAGGTCGGAATTCGAGGTGTATAGTGGAGGATAAGATTATCCTATATTTTAAATCATCTTTAAATGATCAAGAGGTTGAATTCTACAAGGGCTGAAGAGTTTTTGGCAAAACTGGTGCATAATGTAAAAGACTGTTTCAGCTAATGCAGAGAGCTTCTATTTGACCAAGTTGAGATTCAGAAAGGGTGTTTAGTGTTTTCCTACTCTATAAGTACTTATTATATATCTTATTTGCAGTGTTTTTCATTGATATTACTCAGAACTCATCTTCAAGATGCTCTAACTTCCTTTATAAATGGACTGACTGTGCTTTTACATGTTTCAAGTGTGTGTCTCATGACTAAAAACCCTGATATGCCTCAAATTCCATGTCAATTAGATTCACTAATTTTTTGAGACTACTTTGACTCCATAATGCCCAATGTATACATGTTAATGTTAGTTTCAACCTACAGGTTGGAAAATGTTATCTAAGCATACCACTTTGTAAAGCTTTGGATTAACTGATATATACAGTAACAATATCACTTTCCTTTCACCTGAGATTCTTAGTGTATTTCAATGAGTTTATGTCCTATCCTTTGAAATGTTTTTCTTCCATAGTTGAAGTGCTTATTACTTATAATTCATGGCTTATCATGCTCTGATTTCCGTTAAGTATTTAGCTATGGTGAAATACCTTTCAGTGGTTTTGCTTTCAATACCTTGATGTCTCATTACTCAGAATTTATGTGCTACATGCTCTGACTTCCTTTGAACGTCAAGTTATTGGAATTATCCTGAATGTGTTATTCCTTCATTGAATTATTTACAAGCCTCAGCTTCCACAAGGAGAGCCTTTGTCATCTTTATCCCTATCACTGACTCCATAGCCCAATGGTAGCAAGCATTCATCTTCTCAACCTGAACCAAAACACAAATAATAGAGTTAGCCATCTATCTATATCTCATATCATTAACCCTTGAGAGAGCCCTCTTAGGCTGAGGAGGCTAAACCTTAGCCAAAAGATTAGTTTGAAATATTTACATTGAAGTGGTCTGATCAGCAGCCTATCAGGTCCTATTTTGGTGATAACACCTACCTTTCCCCATTAGATCTCTTCAAATCTGATTTTCAGAGCCCTGACCTAGTCCTCCTAGACCTAAACCACCATCCAACACAAAAATGAAATCAACCAAACCCTGATCTAAACATATCTAGCCTAGTATATTCTATATTCTAGTTAATTGGTTGTGATCTCATTGAGAGAGCCCTCTCAACCTAGGAGGGATAGATACTAGGTCAAAATGGTATGTGGTTACCTTTGCTAGTCTCCTTCCAACCTTCGGAGAACTGGTGGAGTGCTAACAGGAATCACACAGTGTTATTGTCAATCCCGGATGGATGCACGAATATGGTGAACATGGTAGACAAAAAATAAGTAGTTGATCAAGTGTCGGATGGGTGCACGAGTGCTTGACAAGAACCCAAATATCGGATTGATAATATTGGTACCAGAAAAAATAGGAACATGTGTACCAAAACGCTACACTAGTACTAGATGAGTGGGGAGCACAAGTACCACATTTCTGGGGAGCATGAGTACCAGATTGTTGGGTTGGTACCGAATGAGTAGGAGTGCAAGTATAAACATCTATGTGAGCCAATCCAAGGAATTATAGATTACAAGGAATCAAATATAGTTATTTCTACTACAAGAAAACATAAAAATTGTGTTTTTAAACACAAATTACCTCATATAGGAACAAGAAGGCTAAAAATAATATGATTAAGGAAGATAAAAAAGTAGTAAATGGATTTGAGGCGAAATTGGTCAAAAATAGAGGACAATAAAGGGTATTATAGGTATAAAAAAGGAGACCTAACATTCCCCCATGCTCAAGTTGTTGCATGTCCTCATGTAAAAGGTGTTGAACCAAAAATTTCAAAAATGAAGCCTTCTTTTCTTGGGTGTCAACTGCTTGGCACTAGGATCTTCACTTCTGAGGCCTCTTATTTGAGTTCCTTCCTAATGATCTTGTTATAGTGTACCACATGAAGAAATTTCTTTAGCTTAGTGGAGGTATCATCATGCTCCTCTTGCGACCTCTAGTTTTTATCCCTTAGCTGCTCGTTTTCTTTCTTGAGATACTCATCCAACATCTCATACTCTTTTACCTCTACCATTATTTTCTCATTTTTCTTCTAAAGTTTCTCAATTTTGGCCATCATTTGTTGTCTAGTTAAGGAACTAGTAGGTTCAACTATTTCCTATTTGGTCATTTTCCTCTTGGCTTCAACTTATCTTCTCAATTCTTGCAAAGTCTTTGTAACAAGTTGTTGGGTATGTATTATATTCTTTACATGACTAGTCACAGGGGGGGTGATAGCTCTCCCTATACATTGCGCCCGGGGGTCACAGGGGGGGTGGCAGTGCCTCGGAAAAAAATTTTGGACCCTATTTTTCAGTGGGCGGACCTGCCCATGGTTTTGTGCATGGGTTTGCACATGGTTTTGGGGCGTGATGGTTTTCGACCTCTGGTATTTTGTAGATCTGGTCAAGGGAACTACAATTATGTTCTAATCCAGGGTTAATGGATTGGGTTATGTATGCTTCGGCATGTATATATATGTGTTGTAACACTAAAAGGAATAGAATGAAAAATCAAGCTGGGCGTCTCGATTTGGGATCCAGGGGGAAATCTCTATGTACATCTGTTTTATGTTTTATGCTCTCGCTATTGTTTATTTTCTATTTTTAAGATTCCTTTGCAAATAATTTCTCTACAAGGTTAAAACCTACATTTGGTATCAGAGTTGTTTCAGCTTCAAGGGGACGCCTTTGTTGCTGAGGGGTTTTTTGCTCGGGCTTGTGGTGGACCCTGTTTAGTGGGAGATCTACGGGATTGATTCTTGTAGTGAAAGAAGATGGAGATCAGTGGAAGGATAGAGATTGAGAAATTTAATGGTCAGAGTTTTGAGTTGTGGAAGCTCAAGTTGGAGGATTTGCTGGTGGATAAATATCAGTGGATCATGGTAGATCGAGGTACTAAACCAACGACAATGTTAGATGAAGATTGGAAGAAGTTGGATTGGCAGGCGAAGAGCATAATAAGGTTGTGTGTCTTAGATTCGGTATTTTTGAATGTATCTAGGGAAGCTACAACGAAGAATTTGTGCGAAAAATTTGGGAATTTGTACCAATCTAAGTCTCTGGTGAATAAATTGTTCCTACGGAAAAAGTTTTATAACCTAAGGATGAAGGATGGAGACTCGATGACAGAGCATCTGAACACCTTCAATACTCTAGTAAGTCAACTGCCATATATTGATATTAAAATCTCAGATGATGATAAGTGTATCATTTTGTTGTGTTCTCTACCAGACTTGTGGGACAGTCTGGTTAATGCAATAGGTAGCAATACAAATACCTTGAATTTTTATGACATTGTCTCAGCCTTACTGTCGGAGGAAACGAGATGGAGAAATATGGAGGGCCAGAATGTGGAGGCCTTATCTATATGAGGAAGGTCCCAGAATAGAAACAAGACTAAGGTTTTGAGTGGGAGATCTAAATCTATGGGAAGATCTAAATCTCCAGGAAAGTTTGTAAAGGTGTGCTGGAAATGTGGAAAGGAAGGGAACTACAAAAAGGACTGCAGATCTAAAAATCCTAAGAAAGGAAAGGGATCTGATGATGCTCCTTCTGCAGAGGAAAAAACCACCTCAGATGAAGGTGGTGATGTGTATTTGGCTTCTTCCTCAAATACACATGTAGATAATGAGGCATGGTTGATTGACTCAGGTGCATCCTTTCACTTCACTCCCCATAGGGAGTAGTTCTGCGAGTATGAGAAGTATGATGGTGGTGATGTCTTCTTAGGGGATGATAGGATGGGAAAAATCATCGGATGTGGAAAATTAAAGTTGAAGATGCAAGGTGGAAGGATTAGAACACTTCCTGATGTTCTGCATATACCTGAATTGGC
Organism: Pinus albicaulis; assembly: GCA_034641835.2. Classification (NCBI taxonomy): domain Eukaryota; kingdom Viridiplantae; phylum Streptophyta; class Pinopsida; order Pinales; family Pinaceae; genus Pinus; species Pinus albicaulis. The sequence continues at coordinate 856,280,889 of CM076580.1, read as the reverse complement.
CATAAATCTAATTTTTGTAAGCAAGATGGAGATACAGGTGTAAAAACAATGTTCGAGAAAGATACCTGCAAGATGGTTCGGGGAGTATTGGTATTAATGCGGGGAGTTCGGATTGGAACTTTGTACAAGCTTTAGGGTATTACTATTATTAATGGGTGCAATAGTTTTGTGGTTCCTAAAAGTGGAGCGGAAACCCTAGAAGTATTTGGAGAAAAGACCATGCTATGGCATCAAAGGCTTGGACATATTGTAGAGAAGGGCCTTCGGATACTGCATGGAAATGGTATGGTAGAAGGTATGTCTAATTTCTCTCTAGATTTCTATTTCTGTGAACATTGTGTATATGGGAAGCATAATCAGGTGAGTTTTCCTACTGGTGCTAAGAGGGCAAACAAGATATTAGAGCTTGTGCATAGTGATGTTTTTGGACTTGTGTCGGTTCCATCACTAGGAAAGTCTATGTATTATGTTGCATTCGTAGATGACTTCTCAAGGAATACATGGATATATTTCTTGAGGAAGAAATCTGAAGTCTTTTACAGATTTAAATAATTTAAGGCTCTGGTGGAAAACCAGACAGAGAAGAAGATAAAGGTGCTGAGGAAAGATAATGGTGGAGAACTCTGAAAGAAGGAATTTGAAGAGTTCTGTAAGAAGTGTGGTATATCATGGAAGAAGACTAATCCATACACACCTCAACAAAACGGAGTTGCAGAAATAATGAACAAAACACTGATGGAAAAGGAAAGAAGCATGCTCAGTGGTATCGGGTTAGGAAAATAATTCTGGGCAGAGGCAGTGGAGACTGCATGTTACCTGGTTAACATATCACCTTCATCAGCGTTGGAGGATAAGACTCCACATGAGGTATGGACTGGTAAGAAACCATCTCTTTCACATCTGAGGGTATTTAGATGTGATGCATATGTACATGTTCCAAAGGAGAAAATGACCAAGTTGGATAATAAATATGAAAGGTGCATCTTTATTGGGTATAAGGATGGTTTAAAAGGTTACAAAATTTGGAACCCAGAAACAAGGAAAGTTGTGTACAGCCAAGATGTGGTGTTTAGAGAGGTTAAATATGTTGTTAAACATGAATTCCTACCAGAGGAACCTGAGAAGATAGATTTTGATCTAAAGGAGGATGAATCAGACTCTATAATAGAAGAATATTTAGAAGAGGAAAAGCCACAAACTCCAGTTGTGAGAAGATCAGTTTGGGAAAGAAGGCAGCCAGAAAGGTATATTCCATCTTCTTTCTGTTCAAATTTTACTTTAAATATCACTAATGATGATCCCAGAACTGTCAGGGAGGCAGTGGATTTAGAGGATGGAAAATTATGGAAGGAGGCCATGGTTGATGAAATGGCATCCTTGCACAAAAATGACGCATGGGATCTAATGGAGTTACCGGCTGGAAGGAAGCCCATCGAGAGAAAATGGGTGTTTAAGAAGAAGATGAATGTAGAAGGCAAGGTGGAGAAATACAAATCTCGGTTGGTAGCAAAAGGTTATTTCCAGGTGCAACGAATTGATTTTGGTGATATTTTTTCTCATGTTGCCAAGGTTCCTTCTATTAGATTACTTTTATCTATTGCTACAACATTTGATTTTGAGGTAGAACAAATGGATGTGAAGACAACATTTCTTCACGGGGATCTAGAAGAGGAGATCCACATGAAGCGACTTGAAGGATTTGTGGTGAAGGGTAAGAAATAAGTGGTATGCAGGTTAAAAAAGTCTCTGTATGGGTTAAAACAGTCACCAAGGATGTGGTATCAGAAATTTGATACCTATATACAGGGACTTGGTTTCACCAGAAGCAAAGAGGATCACTATGTTTATTTTAAATTAATTGCTGACCATGTTATTTATTTGGTCTTGTATGTGGATGATATGTTGTTGATTGGAAATGAAAATTAAATTATCCAAGATTTGAAGGCCCAATTGTTCTCCAAATTCGACATGAAGGATATTGGTGCTGCAAACTATATTTTGGGCTTGGAAATTAAGAGAGATCAGGCAAAGAGGAAGCTCTGGTTAAACCAGAGGAAGTATGTCAAGACAATATTGCAGAGGTTCAATATGCAAGATAGTAAACCGGTGAAGGTTCCTATTCCTGTAGGTGTAAATCTATCTGTTGAAAAGTGTCCCAAGACATAAGAAGAAGAGGAGGATATGTCCCGTGTTCCTTATGCAAGTGTAGTGAGTAGCATGATGTATGCAATGGTTTGTACTAGACCAAACATTGCACATGCAGTGAGAGTATTGAGTAGGTTTAGGTTCAAAACCAGTGAAGGAGAATTGGACATAAGTGAAGCGGGTTTTTAGATATTTGCATGGCACTAGTGATTATGGCTTGTGCTACTAGGGAAGACCAGGATTGGACAAAGTTTTAGACATTTGTGGTTTTGTTGATGCAGACTGTGCTAGAGATCTGGACCAAAGGAGATGTAAAAGTGGGTATGTATTTAGCCTATTTGGAGGTGCAGTCAGTTGGATGTGTAAAAGACAGTTTGTAGTGGCTCTTTCAACTACAAAGGCAAAATACATGGCAGCCACTCATGCAAGCAAGGAAGCAGTTTGGTTGTAGCGATTGTGTTCAAGTATGGGGTTGGTGCAACGGGCTATAAGGATAGACTAAGATAGCCAAAGTGCAATTTTCTTGGTTAAGAACCCTGCTTATCATTCAAAGACAAAGCACATTGATGTTCAATATCACTTTATGAGAGATATGGTTGAGGATAAAAGGGTGTTGCTGGTAAAGGTGAACATTTTGAAGAATGTTGCAGATGAATTGATGAAGTTTGTGAGCACTCAAAATTTCTCTTGGTGTAGATAAACAATGGGTTTTGTAGAGCTAGGCTAATGACTAAGCTCTCTTGTGGCCCCCTGCGGACCTGCCCATGGTTTTGTGCATGGGTTTGCACATGGTTTTGGGGCATGATGGTTTTTAGCCCCTAGTATTTTGTAGATCCGGTCAAGGGAACTACGGTTATGTTCTAATCCAGGGTTAATGGATTAGGGTTTATGTGTGCTTCGACATGTATATATATGTGTTTTAACATGAAAATGAATAGAATGAAAAATCAAGTTGGTCATCCCGATTTGGGATCCAAGGGAAAATCTCTGTGTATATTTGTTTTATGTTTTATGCTCTTGCTATTGTTTATTTTCTGTTTTTAAGATTTTCTTACAGATAATTTGTGTACAGGGTTAAAACCTACACAAGTTCCTTTGTTTCATTAAGTGTCTCTTCTTGTGTATGTTCTTTTTTAGGGAAGGTAGAGACATATATTGGATCTTCTGGAAGAGAAGAAGTATTAGTCATTACCAATTTTACTATGCTTCTAGTAGCTCGATGTAAAGGTGTTGATGACTCACTCTCCTGAAACAATCTTCTCTTCTTCCCTTTTGTTTGTGACATGGACCCTATGACTTCTTCCTTATGTGCATGTCTCTTATTATTCTTATAATTCTATGCCTTGTCACTTTTTTCACTAGTTCTAGTATTCTTTATCTTTTTAACACTTTGTGCAGGAGTCTTTTCCCAAGGCAACTAAACAACTATATCTGAAGTAGTGTCTGTGAACTCTCCTTTAAGACTGTCAACCAGATTTTTCTTCTTCTTCTTCTCAATTGTCAAAATTTTACTTGGAGTGGGTGAATCGAGAGGGGGTCTCTTACCCTTTGATGGTTTAACTGCTAGTGTCGGAATTTCCTTCTCCTCCTCTAATGTTTCATCCTTATCTAACTTATTAACATAACTTGATGGAGTAAGGCTATCAACACCCTCTTTAGACTTTGACTTCTTCTGTTGCTTCTTACTTCTTTCCTGTTTTCTTTCGAGGTCCTTAGTGATCTCCTCTAGAAAGATTTCCTCCATGTGCTTGAAACCTACTCCATGAGGAAAATGTTGTGATAGGAATGTCTTCCAATTGATACCTCGTTTCTTCATTTGATGAACAATTAAAATTTTTATCAACACCTGATGGTAGATGCTAGTTTCAACCTTTTTAGAGGTCGATCTAACTCCTCTTGCCAACTTGTTTAAACTCATCCAAAGGAAATATGGAAATTTTATTTCAGGTCCTCCCTCAAAATGTAACAAAATCCTCAAATGGTAAAGAAAGGTGACTCCATACTTGCCTTCACAAGTCATAGACCTTTGCAAACCGTTGAGCATCAATCTATATTATTCTTTGACCCAATTCCTAGGGATACCTTTATTTGGCCGATAATCCTGTGGCCTCTGCTATGGTAGCCTCTATGAGTTCGAATTGCGTACGTCCTAGCTGGAAATTATTTCCATCAGAATTTTGAGTAAAGACATGAGAGACACCCTCATGGTATCGCTTGAAATTTTTGAGGAACGAAATCCAGCCTAATTGCTTGAAATTATCCTTACACAACTGATATTCCTCATTTTATCTACAAGAATGGAATTATAGTTCATGTATATCTACCCCCATGCTGGCTTTAAGAGTGGGTCCCAGACTTTGAAAGGTTTTGTGCCGGAAATGGTAAGAGAGTGCCATAATTAATTGACTCAGAGTACCAGAAGTAGTCAACACAGAGTACCAGAAGTGGTTGACACAAAATAATTGAAATAGGGATACATGGTATCATAAGTGGTCGACACCAAATACTAGAAATAAGGATACAAGGTACCAGAAGTGGTCGACAAAAAGTACTGGAAGTAGTTAACATTAAGTGATGAAAGCTAATCAAGAGAGGAATAATGCTCATATGGGATGACAAAGCCATCAAGAGGATCACTTATAATTCTAAAGGGATTGGTAGCAATCACATTGCTTGCATAATTAGTGGGTGGGTTTATATGGAATTATGGCAATACATCGTGTGAAGAGCTCGTTTAGAAATATTTCTTGTTAATGAATGTTAAACATGATGCATATAATGTAGTTGGGTATAGGAGTACTTGATGGTCCATATCAAATTTCTGGTAACCACTTATCGTCATCATTCGATTTTATGGTTATGAATGGTGGTATCATTATTGTTTAAACAACCCACAAAAGTGGAATATCCATCATGATATATTCAATCATATAATACACTTTCTTATATTATGATCGACATTCACCTAATAATACCCATAGCCATCTCATTCAATCATACAAAATGTTTTTGCTTGGGAATGAAGGCAAGTGCTTTAGGATTAGGATAGGGCTAACAAATGATGGTAATAAAAAGGTCTATGAGGATAATTATATATCATCATACAATTAGTATGAATCCTAATAGCATAAAATAAAATATTGATCTCATACCTACATTACCGGATCACACATAAAAATATTTCCTTCAGTACCGGATGAACATAGCGAACTTCTTTTTAGTACCAGATGAAAACAGAGAAATTTTCTTTAGTACAGGATGATGTTTTAGTAAAGTACCAAGTGTAAAGTCTTAAAGTTTATATCCTAAAGGCTTCCCCTTGTATCTTAGCATATTCTAAAGGTCAAGTTGGGGTAAATGATAATGATTACTGATGTTTTATGTGAATTTATTCTACTGGAAAAATTACAAACAACACAAACTGGTAAAAGAACTGAAATTGTAGTGGAAATTTCAGAAAATGAGACAACAAAATTCAATGATCGGGCTCCAAGGTTCTACAGCTGGAAGGAATTTTGTAGTTAGATATCCTCCTTTTCTTGGAACCATGTTGTCTCTGTTTCTGTCGCCACTTCCATTTTATTAGAAAAATACCCTAATTACTACTATTGTTTTGTGGAATTTTCTTGGGCCCAGATCAGTTAATGCTCGCCAGTATTTTCAGTTTTAGGAGTCTGAAAAACTTAAAGAAAACTCCATTCACTCTCCCATGGATTTTTAATTTTTAGGAGTCTCAAAAACTTAAAGAAATATCCATTCACTTTCCAGTGGATTTTTCTCGAGCTTAGGCTAGTTCATGCTCGCCGGTGTTTTCAATTTTTAGGAGTCTGAAAAAATTAAAGAACACTCCATTATGCCTCTTTTCCGTAAATAATCTACCAGGGCCAGATAAAGGAATAAACTTCCACCTGGAAGATGTCCTCCTTATTGCTTATATACATGAGAACACAATCAAATTTTTATTTTTTTAGTAACACGAAAATGATTATATATCAGCACACCCATATACATATATGTACAAAATGATATTAATTATGCATCAAAACTTACAGGAGTGAATGAGGAAGAGGATATTTCCCCTTTCCGACCAATTGTATTTCAAAATTTTGAAGAACATGTTTGGTAAAATCCTCTTTTGAGAGTGGCTTATGATAAAATTTCAACCAATGTCCATTTACAATAAAGGAAGTTTGATCTTCACTAATGGTTTTTACCTTGACCGAGCCATTTTCATAGACTATATCTACCTCATAGGGTCCGAACCATCACGTTGACAACTTCCCCTTGAAATTTTTTAACCTGTTGTCATACAACAAAGCCCATACACCTGGTTGAAATTTTTTCTTCTTTATGAACTTGTCATGCCATTTGGTTCTCAGGTCCTGAACAAGCATCATCCTTTAAAGTGCATCTTGTCAATTTCATCCAATGCATTGAACTCCATCAACCTTTTCTTTTGTTCCTCGTCTAAATCCATTCCTAGATGCATGGTTGTTCTAAAGTTTTTAACTTCGATTTCTATAGGAAGGAGTACATGTTTCCTGTAAACCAACTCATAATGGGAATGTCCTGTTGTGTTTCTCCACATTTTCCTATAGGCGCACAAAGCTTCAGGTAACCTATCAACCTAGTATTTATGATGCAGCTACACTTTCTTGGTGAGAATGGCTTCGATGACTTTATTGGTGGACTTTACCTACCCATTTTCCTGTGAATGGTAAGGTGTATATTTTCGGTGCCTGATTTGGTATTTCTCAGCGATAGTTTTGACCAATTTAGAAGTAAATTGGGTGCCTTGATTAGTTACTATTTCCCTTGGTACAAAAAAATGGGTAAATATATCTTCAAAGAGGAAATCAACAACAAATTTTTCATTAGGAGAATATAGTGCTTTCACTTCTACCCATTTGGTTACATAATCCGTGCATACCAGAATATATTTCTTCTTTTTAGACATGGGAGAGATTTTTCCAACAAATTGTAATGCCCATTTATCAAAAGTTTCAATTACTACCTATTCTTGAAGAGGCATTTCATTTTCTGAGGTAGGTTTCCCCATCCTTTGACAATCATCACAGCTGGCCACATATTTCTTTGAATCTTTAAAAATGGTGGGCCAATAATACCTGGCTTGTAACACTTTATATGCAGTCATTTTGTCTACGAAATGTCCACTTGACGGCTCATTATGGAAATATTTTAGAATGTATTCGATTTCATCTTCTCGTACACATCTTCTAATCACTATATCTGGTTCAAGTATGGTATAAAAAATCCTCATGCCACATATAGTTAGTGTTGAGAATTTAGAAGGGCGGTGTTTAATTCAATTCTCCTACTTGATAAATTCTTTTGAACTTTTTATGCTACTTTTACTTAGATCTTATCTTTTTTTACATTATTATCTTCTTCATCAAGTCAATTATAAAATGAAAAAGAGACACAAAATTTAGGCTAGCAAGACAGGGCCAAAACCTCTCCCTCTTGGAGAGGAAAACCTGATAATAATTCTTCTTATAGATCTTGAATTGATGAGTACCATAACCATGACTTAGACCCTTGACACTAGTATGCCTTCAAGACCTTGTGACTCACTCTTCTCAACTCCTTATGACGATCTTCTTTTTTTGCACCGTACTACACCAACACTAGGCAGACTCAGCCCCTAGTCTAGTAGCCCTAATTGATGTGCTTCCCTTTGTTTCTTTTATTGTATGAGCTCGACCTATAGTGGAATATTCCTTGGTATTATTTTACACCCAATATACCCTAGACCAAGATTATGTGTCTTGCTTTAGTATCTTCTTCTTCACAGTTCCTTTATACAGTTGATGACACAATCATTTCTTCGGCCTACCTCATATGAGCGAGGTAGGTACTGACCCAAAACAAAGATGATATATCCTTCCCTTCATTCGCTATACAAAATTCCTTGCTATGGTATATTCATCCTCTTTTACTTATCGGAATCTGCACACTTATCACGGACTTCAACCCAAAACAAGAGACCTTATTTCTACTTTTGTTCTTCCTTTTATCCTCTGCTGAAGTGTGATCCTTCTTCGTTGGATTATCTCCTTCTTAAACACCCATAAACACACCTTTCTTCACACTATAATCCTAGAACATATTTGAACTCATGGTATCCAAATCAGGCTGCAGTCCTGTCTATTTATAGGGATTGTTTCCCTCTTCCCATGCTGACATGACCTCTTGCTATTAGGCCGACTTTTCAAGGGGTATAATCATCACCTTTGAGCCGAATTCCTAGGAGTGTGTAGACAAGGTCTTGAGGCATGATTTTTACATAAATAATTGTCCTTTACAAGTGTAACAACACTTCATATACATGAATCTAAATTACATATTTATGACAAGATGACAAAACCCTAAATATATCAAGAAGAAGTCTTTGACCTATTATAAAAAAAATACTTGCTCATGAAACCCATGATGCAAGTATTACAAAATATATTTTATTATCTTTGTGTTATTCATTACATAAATTCATAATTACAAGTCATTATGAAGACCTAGCCTAGTTACACTTTTAAAAACTCCTCCTTAACTAGGGAGGTATTCATAATGGCACATGGTCACTCTCAATATAAAGAATCTCATAAGAAGTATCTAATTGGTAATCCCATCTATATAGTATCATATTAACCATCATTTTCATAGTGCAAGACCTTGAGTAACAGCTCCATCTCTCCACAATACTATGATCTACAATGTTGTAGAGACCAATGATGAGTAGACACCCTCATCATTGTTTCACTTGGATCATATCCAACTCAAGTTCATATAAGATATGTCCATCAAGACTATTCTTACTATTGGATTACCAATCCTAAGAAAATATTTTTCCTTTCACGACTACTGTTTCCGTGGATGCCCTAATACATCCTCAAAAGAGTATCGGATGCCAGATGATTACCCAATCTCGCATTTTGTCTTCCTAGATGAAGACCAGAACAATGTGTATATCTCTCCCTCTCAACAAGGGAGGACATATTATATAAAGAAATGTACTCATTCCTATACAAGGAATGTACCTAATATCCCTCTTGGCTTAGGAATTATCAAGTTTCTTCCAAGTAAGAAACTAATTACTAGGCTCCCTCTTAATCAGAGACCTACAGGAGCAATGATGAAAATACTTAGCTTCTCATGAAGGACTCCTTCCTTCAATGTCATGAATTTATTTGATGTTGACGAGTCTTGATCTTTGGGATCTCTCCATAGGGCACAAGTCATCCATCACTTTCATCCAAGAGTCATGTCTTGTACTATAAAATGATCAATAAATCTTCTCATCTATTCTAGCTTCATGCCATTCTACTTTCCTTCGTACCATACTTCTTCCAATGATATTTTTGTCCTACCATATGGTTGTCAACCTGTGGAATACATATAATTTATTTTGGTAGCCCTGCATAAGTTCATCAAATATTAACTAAATATAAACATGAACTTTTAAATCAAAAGTTACCTTAGTGATGATATTTCACCATGAAATATTCTTGTAGGCATCAAAATCCTTCATTTACAGGTTGACACATCTCCTAAAGATATGTATTTTCAATGGCATCCATATTTTCCAGACTTCTATCAGAGTCTACATATCTTCCTAGGAGACTTTCTAGTGATGTCTTCTTGGCTTCCTTGGATGTTGACTGCTTCTTTCCATGGTTTTAGTTCTCATGATCTCTTCTTTTTTGTTTCTCCATAAAATTGTATTTCATCCCCAGGAACTTCCACTTTATAGTTCCTTGATCATGTGTAAACAACTCATATTCCATATGATGACATATTGTGTTGATTTCATCTAGTATATATCATGCCTTTTGGAAACATGTGCATCGAAAGAGAGTAAGTATTTATAATGGAAAATGAGGGTGAAGGCCTTAGAGTCTCCGAGTTAAATGCCTTGGGGGCACAATGATTGCATGTCCCAAATGACATAAAAAGTTTAAAGGGTGATAAATAAAGGCATTGTGAGGCAGATTAACTAATTACAATGTTTATGTCTTTTCTTGGCAGTGTAAACCAAGCGCTCTCCGCTTTAAATGTGAGTGTGTGCAAGCTCTGTGTTAATTTTAATTAAGCCTAGATGGTTGCATAGATAAAAATAACAACGTAAACTTTGAAACGGGAACTCTAGCTAAAAAAAACCCCAAAAAACATGAAAAACGACCCAAAAACGAAAAGGGTGCATTCCAAAACGAGGTTTTATTTTTTTTGGTGTAAATTTGCAACATTTTTAAAATATGGCAGTAAAACCAATTTTCATGTGAAAAAAAAATGGAAAAAACACACAATGGTTGGTGCTAGAATACCATTTTTATTTTCCAGGTATAATTTCAACCTATTTTTAGTATAATTTCAACCTATTTTTAGTAATGGTTGTTGGGTACCGGATTTGTATACTTTTCTCTCCCATTTTACCCACCTTTCTATCTCTTTGTGTCTTTATTATTCTTAAACACACAAGGTAAACCCCTTTCTCCTATTTTACATGGGATATTTGATTAATGAAGTAATAGTCAAGGAGCTGTTACCTTTTGTGAATGTTAACTCTGATATTTTTACAGATTCGGTAAAAGTGGGGAGGTTACAGTTGTGAGTCATGGAGCGGCTCCTAATTTCCAACATTGCCTTCACTTGTTGCTACGATGCAACAAACTCCGTTTCACCCCAACAACATTTCAGGTTTTTTCATGGTTTCCTTTTTGGCAATTAGGTTGTTGTTGCAACGAATTATATAATTGTAGATATGTAGTTGTTGGAGGAAATCTGTGATTTCTTGAACAGTTGTATAAGGAGGGATTATGGGCTGTGAATCGGGGTTAAGCCCATTATATATGGATTTTGTAACATTATATTATGTAATTAATTGAACGCACAACACCCTGCTGTTTCACTTGTAATTTGTGAGCTTGACGAACCCTGATCAGAGAGTTGGGCCCACTCTTTTGATTAGGTGCTGTGTTACCTTTATTTTCATTGGTTTCATGTTTAGTTGGTTTTGTTACTGTTGTTCCAGTATATTTCTTAAATTGCTGTGAATGTCTTTTAATTCTACAATCTATTCCAATTGTTGTTACAGTAATCTGTGTGTCCATTGATTAAACCTATGATCTAACAGTAGGTTATGTGATTTCTCTTGCATATACTGTGTCATTGGTCTTGAAATAACTAACGCCCTTGGGTTGATAATTTATGTGGAAAAAGGGTTTGAATATTGTTCACACTCAGACACCAACATTTTGGCACCGTTTTCGGGGAACTCTAACAAGGTGCAAGAACAGGACATGTAATTGATCTAAGGGTCGATCTCTCATCTTGGGGAAGGTATTTATTGCCTTGCTTCAAGTCTTGAGCATAGTGTGGTTTTTTTCCTTTGCTTTGCTTTCTTTTGTTAAGACCGATCTCTCGCCTTAGGGAGGGCATTTGTTACCCTGCTCTAAGTCCTGGGCATAATTTTTAGTTTTTCTTTTCTTCTTTTTTGATTATTTTATGAAGGGGCCAACTTCTCGTCCTAAGGAGGGTATTCGATTGCCCTACTTCAGGTCCTGAAATTTGATTCTATTTTCTGTTTATTTGATTTTCTGTTGTGAACCTATTCTCTCGTCCCAGGGAGGAAGCTATCTGCCTCACTCCAGGTCCTGAGCACTTTTTCTCCTTTGATGAATTTCTCTTACCAATTGTATGAAAAAAGATCTGAATAAGACGGGTAGAGGAAAACTCCCAAAGAAAGGAAAGGATTGGAGAAGGAAGACATATATTCAGGATATCATTGAGAAGGCTAAATCTGAAGCATCCTCTTATGCTGTTGTGAGGGTAAGGGTTCAGACAAGGTTTGAAGGGCAGTCGGTCGAATAGCCAGCTCCAGCCACAATACCAAAGGAATTTATTTCAATGAGGGAAGAAGCAATAAATAGGGTACCAGTGGAGGATATATCCCTGTTGTCATTAGAAGGGGAAGAAATAGCAAGCATAGGATCAGAAAAATTGAGCAATTTTAATTGGGAAGAAGAACCTCTAAAAGGCTTCTCATCACCAAGAGACCAAGGGAGTGCTATGAAGCCTCTTGTTGTTGAATCACCCCAAGTACCAATCGCAGAGCCAATCGAAATCCCAAGTGAGTATTGGAGGATATTTATGGCACCTGCAAGTTCTTCTATTGATTTTCCAATTGGAAACTTTATAGGTGATGCACCGATGAAGCCGATCCCTTTAACAAATCTACCTAATTTTCATGGGATTTCTTTGGAAGACCTTGATACATTCCTCTTCGAATTTGACATTGTCTGTCGAGGGTATGATTATATCTCTGATGCTTAGAAATTAAAAATATTCCCTGCTACCATAAAAGGGATGGCTCTGCAATGGTTTATGGGTTTGGGAGGGAGAACCATTACCTCGTGGGAAGGAATGAAAGAAGCCTTTTTGGAGAAATACCAAGATTAATGTAAATCCTGTGACATTAAGGAGGAAATCTTCAAGTTTTTACAGAAAGAGGATGAGAACATGGAATACTGTGTGGAACGATTCAAATATATATTGCAAAGGTCATACCATAGTGACCTGGATAAGGATATTCTGAAGATCATTCTTCTCCAAGCACTTAGGGATGATTCCATGTAGCTTCTGAACATAGTAGGAAAGGGGGACATTTCAAAATAAGACTTTGACACCATCCGTGACTATGCATTCAGTGTTCACAGGGGGTTGCAAGGAGTGGACAAGGAATTTGGTCATTAAAAAATTTTGGTGGAGGAGTTACAAAGGCTGAAATTGGAAACCTACTGGATAATCTAAGGACTGATATCCTCAGCACATTATCTGCCCAGATTCTGCAATCAAAACAGAAACAGATAGATTTGGAGAAGACTATGGATATATTATGCCCACAGTGCAGAAAGAAGCATCCTTTGAAAGAATTCCCATTAAGCACAGTGGAAGCCTGCATAATCTGTGAACAGACTCATGCGACTAGCTCCTGTCTTTCCTTACCTGGACTAAAGGCGGTTTTTCAAGGAGCAAGCGAAGAAAATGTGGTAGACCAGTTGTAATTCATGGGGCCAAAAAATCCATGGAAACCTCGACCACCAACTATTAATCCAGGTATGTTTCAAGACCCATCTCAGTGTTTTAATAATTTTAATATGGGTCCCCAGACTGCACCATGTTCATCTATGTGGTCTCAATATCAATACCCCCCTTGATAAAAATGGGTTACCTAGGCTATTTCAAATGCTTCATGGAATCAGATCCGGTGTGGACCCTCCCCTACTGGTCATTTTCCTCAATCTATGCCTCAACAACAACTCTAGTTGCTCTCTAATGCGCCTCTTGGTAATCCAACCCTTCGATCCTAGCTTCCTGTCCAGCCCAATCTGAATCCTAATAATAAAGGGGTACAAAAAACAGATATTCTTAACCTTCCATCTTATAGAATTTCCACCACCAGACTTAACGAAATAAACTTGCGATCTGGGTGAGTAGTAAATGCTCCTACTTCACCTATTATTATAGAATAGATTGATAGTGAAGTTACAGAACCATAACATAGGACAGTTGGGGATAAATCAGACCAAAACATAACGAACCAGACACCTTCCCAATCTAATCCTAATCAACGTCATTCAACTTCTCCTCCATATCCTGAAAGAATTACCTTGAATAAACCATATCCTCAAGTAGAGTTTGATTTCCTAAGGGAATTGAAAAATCTCTTTGTTAAAATACCCCTGCTATAGGCTATGAGGGATGTACCTATATATGAAAAAACTATCAAAGAGTATTGCTCTAAGAAACCTGGGAAGAAATCAAGGGACTCATTAACTATTCATGTGATGGGTAGATTGTCCGACATCATGCTAGGAAAGACTATGCCTATGGAATATGGAGACCCGGGAAACCCAATTTTGACAGTACAAATCAATGGGATAGAAATCCCAAATGTACTAGTGGATTTGGGTGCTGCCATCAATATCATTACCTCCGAAACAATGAACACCTTAGGTCTCATAAATGTCAAGCCAACCCCTACCATCTTCGAACTAGCAGATAGGTTTACAATTAAACCAGTAGGGAAACTGGAAGATGTAACCATTTCAGTGGATTCATGGCACTACCTGGTGGATCTCCTTATGTTATAGACAAGATCTTCTATTGGAGTTCACCCATTGATTTTGGGAAGGCCTTGGCTCGCAACTGCAGATGCTTACATAGGTTTTCGATCTGGGCATATGATCATATCAAACGAGACTGTTACAAAGAATCTTACTCTCTACACTCTTGTGGAACCTAGCCCATCTGGAAAATTATCAACCAGTTAGAAACCTCTATCAATAGAAGAGCCTGAACCTGAGCATGAAGAAGTTAGACCAATCCTCAATATTGGGTAGGCCCTTCAATTCAAAACAGAAACTGAGGACAATGCCATCAACACTTTTATAAATGATCCGGGTTCTGTTTCCAATTCAACTCGCCAAATTTTAGAATCTGCTATGAGCTGTGAAAAAAAATCCAGAAGACAAAATTGAAGATATTCCTATCACTTCATCCCATGATAGAATTCCAATCGAAATTGAACCAGGGAAAACACTTAATATCAACCCTTATCTGTCTGAATCACATACAAAACAACTCTTAAAAGTCCTTCAAGATCATCAGGAAGCATTTTCCTGGTATTATACCGACATGAAGGAGATCCTTGCTAATTTATGTAATCATCATATTTATATTAAAGAAGATTGACGCCCTGTAAGACAACCCCAACGGAGAATGAATCCTGCTCTAAAGAACATTGTCAAAGAAGAATTACAAAAATTATTGGATGTAGGTTTCATTTACCCCATTTTAGATAGCCAATGGGTATCCATGCTAGTTATTGTTCCTAAAAAGAATGGTAGGTGGCGGATCTGCGTATATTACAGGGAGCTAAATAAGGCAACTCAAAAATACCATTTCCCTTTGCCATTCATTGACCAAGTCCTGGACACCCTGGTTGGGAAGAAGTTTTTTTCCTTCCTATACGGATTCAGTGGATATAACCAGATCTAGATAGCCCTAGAAGATCAAGATAAAATGAATTTCACATGCCCATGAGGGACCTTTGCATATAGCATCCTCCCATTTGGCCTATGTAATGCCCCTGCTACCTTCCAGAGGGAAATTCTGGGGATTGTTGGGTGCTGGTTTTGCACATTTTTTCCTACACTTATCTCCCTTATCTTGCTTTGTAACCTTAACTTATGGGATTATCTTTACCCTTTTTCCTACCTTTTTACCCTGACTTGTGTTGTTTCACCTTGCTTTTGTTATTTTGCCAATTCACCAATTATTATGATCTATTATACCTTTTTATGACTAATTGATGGTGAATGCTTGGAGAAATATCGATGGTCTTTTGTTGTCCTTTCAGATGTCAAAGATCCCGAACATGAAGTTCACAGAAGCAGTTCGAATGGTGTTGTTACAACAAAGCGATGTTGTTACACAGTGTTTTTATAGACCCGCCAAGAATTTGCTGTTACACCCTGCTATTACAGAATCGTTGGCGAATCTCTAATACAATTGTACCATTGACCGTTCTTGTCTATATTGTTTCTTTTTTATTCCTCGGTGGTTGCACTACAACTGTGTTTTGTTATGATACCTGTAGAAGTTATCAACATTATATTTTTGGGATAATGGCCTAAGGGCAGTTCCAATTGTAATATTTTAATTCCTAATCAGAACTTTATTAGGGAGTGGTTATAACTGCATGCGTTTTATTTTGATCAGCATGAGAATCGTAAGATTCTCATGACTGATCTATTCCTAAATTTTCTGATGTAACAAATATATATCTCTCGACCCTAGAGGTCAAGGGGGAACGAAGAACATCATTGTTTTGCCTCTGTAATTGTGTTCAGATTAATACAGATCGTATTGTTACTACTGTTACATGTGTGATTCCATTTAATTTTGGTTAAAGTTTCTTTTCTACTTGCCCCCTGCTAGGGAGGAAGGGCCCTCCTTCTTAGCAGGGATTGCAGCAGTTACAATAGCTGTGTGTTTATATAATTGGATTTCAGTTCATGTATCATTAGAGTTTTTTTGCTGCTGTTCGGCGAGAATATATATGCTTTGATTTCTATAATTTATATGCTGCTACACATCTGATTAATAAAGACACCAGCTAGGTACTTACTGTGTGGAAAGATAACAAATCAATTGAAGTGTGATTTCAATCTTGTGGATTATTTTATTTCTGCATGAGTGATTTATTTCCAACATTTTACTTCAGCAATGATTTCTTTTCTTTGAGACTGCTTCTGGTTGATTTATTGACACAAACAATGCTACTGTCATTGGAATAACAGACGTCCCTAGATTGATAATTAAATGTGTGTTGTTCAATCATTAATAAGTGATTTATATAGCCCAACATTTTGGCTTCGTTGTCGGGGAATGGCAGTGACGATCCAATCAATCAGAGTTGTTTCTTAGAAGTGAAATTTCCATGTGTTTTTTATAGGGTATCTCCAGCGATACAATTGTCGAGAAGTAAGACAAGAGGTAAGAACCTGTGCAGTGCTCTAACATGCTTGAGCGGGCTTGCCAATGTCTTGCTGGGATACTTAGGAAGATGAATTTCTGAGCATTTTGTCTTTTGTTTAGAGTGTTTCCAATGTTGCAATTTTTGGGCAATAAGATGAGAGGTAAGAACCTACACATCGCTCTAACAAGCTTGAGCGGGCTCACCAATGCCTTGCTAGAACACTTAGGAATTGAATTTTGGGTTTTTTTTTAGGGTGTCTTCAGCTATATAGTCGTTGGGAAGTAAGATGAGAGGTAAGAACCTGCGCATCACTCTAACAAGCTTGAGCGGGCTCACTACTGTAGAAACTAAAACACTTATAGGATGAATTGATACGCATAGGGCCCATGTGTGCCAATAGGACAACATCAAAATCTACAAACACCCCCCACTCTACTAACTACAGGAAAGAAGAGTCGTAAGAAGGAAAATAAGAGTGCAGATTTGGGAAGGAAAACATTTTTTCGAGACTTGATTGCAAGAGCAGAAAAGGAACAGTCCACTTCATACAGAGATAATCAGAAGACATGACCACAAAACGTGGCTACCACATCAAGTCATGGACCATTGGTGTCTTCTGTTTCTAGACCTCACCATCCTTCGAACAACATATCCACTCCTGATATCAAAAATCCGGATTCAAAACAGTAGTGGAGAATCATTGACCAGGATTGGAGAATTGAAGGACATGGAGAGACCAGTGGGAACTTTCAGGAGCTTGAGAAACAACAACTAGTTGATCATCAATTGGACGTTGGTAGTGCTGTCAAATAGTTGGTCCTGGAATAGTAGGATCCTTTTATTTTCCAATCTCCCATGCATTCCGAGGGCAACTCATCTCATCAGGAAGAATCAGCCATGGGGGACGAGAATTTCAAGACTGATAGCTCTGTCACCTTTGAATTCCCAATAATAGAAACACGGGATGAAGCTCCTATGAATAATATCCCTTTATCATCCCTACCATCCTTTCAGGGGATGGCTGTTGAAGATCTTGATACCTTCCTGTTCGAATTTGATGTGTTGTGTAGAGGTTATGACTATAGTTCACATGCCAAAAAGCTGAAATTATTCCTTACTACTCTGAAAGGAGCAGCATTAAGATGGTTTATGAGATTGGGTGCTGGCATGATTAAAACATGGAATGACATGAGAGAAGCCTTTCTCTTTAAGTATCAGGACTACTGCCAAACTAGGGATTTCAAGGATGAAATTTTCAGAATTTCACAGAAGGAAGAGGAAGCCTGGAAGACTAACTGAGCGATTCCACTATAACTTACAAAGGTCTAATTTCAGTAACTTAGATCCAGAGATCCTAAAGCCGATATTCTTAAGAGGATTAACAGATGATTGTCTAGAACATATGAATATAATAGGAAAAGGAGATATATCGCAAGAAACATTTGAGGAGATAATGAAACTTTGCCTACGTTGCTCAAGAGGATCTGTCAAGGGAAAGGTTTCAGTTCTTGACCATTCAATTCGGATATAGAAGTCCACAAGTGGAGGGGTAATCAGAGCATAAATCAAGAATTTATTTGAATATTTCAAAACCGATATCCTTAGCACTCTCTCTGCCCAGATCACTACGGTACAAGTCAAGAAGGCACAAGTGGAAGCTGAAGCAGCATTAGCAATATTCTATCCCTGATGCAAAAAGAAACCTTTGGAAAGAGAATGTGGATTGAATAGTGTCAGCTTGTGCAACATTTGTGAGTTGGCGCATTCTACAAATTAGTGTCCTGAGTTGCCCAGACTAAAGGCAATACTTCAAGAATCAAGCAAGGACGTTCAATCTTCTTACTTTATCAGATCAAAGAGACCATGGGAGCCATGACCTACAGGTATGCCTGCAATTTTTTCTTCTTTTTATCCTTGTAATAATGTTTATAACAGTCAGCAATATCCATGGCAGTATCCCACTCCTTCTTTAACACAATTTCCTTCACCATGGAACCAATGGCCACCTCCTCCACCACTGCGATATCCTTCATCACAACCCAATTCTTCGGGTCAGAACTGGAGAAGTAATGGCCAAGGTCCAGTACCCCCTCCAATTCCAATACAACAACAACAATTACAATACCTTCTATTCAAAATCCTACACCTTTTTTCCGACCCAATTACTTGTATAACCTAACCCCAATCCAAATAATAAGGCAGCTCAGAGCATAGATGCTTTGGTTACCCTCCAGACTTACCTTATCACTCCTATTGGACTTAATGAGGTTTAGCTTCAATCAGGGAAAGTAATCAGATCTGGAAACACTCCCATTATTGTTGAATAAAGTGAATCACCTAGGAAGGATATGGATGATTCTGAGGCAGTTGTTACACATGTAATAGCTGATACAACACCCATTGTTACATCTGTAACAACCGGCTTGGGAAATTCTATTGTTTTTACAGTAGCTAATCTAGGTAAGGTTGGTACATCTGTGGTAGCTGACCTAGTTTTTAGCATTCAAAATCCTCCATATCCTCAATGATTAACTGAAACCGGGGTGGTCTTACAACCTGAATCCAAATTCCTTAAAGAGATGCAAAAATTATATGTGTGGATTCTATTGTTACAAGCTCTTAAAGAAGTGCCTATCTATGCCAAAAATAGTGAGGGATCTATGCATTAAAAGACCTGGAAGGAAACCTAAGGACCCTGCTACTATCCATGTCTTGGGAAAATTGTCCGATATTATGATTGATCAGCTTTTTTCGACTAAGTATAATGACCCAGGGAACCCCACAGTGACTGTCCATATTGAAAATCATCCTATAACCAATACCTTGATTGATCTAGGGGAAGCTATTAACATTATGACTAAAGACCTCTTCATCTCTCTAGGACTTCATGGACTTAGACCTACACCTACAGTTCTTGAACTAGCAGATAGGTCTCGTGTTAAGCCCGAAGGGATGATTGAAGATGTGGTTATGACTATGGCCTCATGGAATTATCTAGCTGACTTTCTTATTTTACAAACTAAATCCAATCTGGGGGGTCATCCTTTAATCTTGGGGAGACCGTGGCTAGCCACTGCAGATGCATATATCAGATGTAGGTCCAGATCTATGGTGATATCAGATGGGCAGGCCACTTAGAACCTAAATATTCATCCCCCTGCAAATCCTTACATGGATTCGAATAGTCCCTGGTGGGACAAATTTGTACCTGAATCTGATCTTTCCCTACCTCTTCTCACGCTTGGAAAAGAAAAATACCTTAAGGATGAAACAGAGGATGATATTATCAATGGTTTTATCAGTAATTCACTCCCTATTGCCTCCATTAGAGATTTGGGAGAAGAAAGTGAGGAAGATGATGTAATTATTGAACATTTGAAAACAACTCCACTTACTACCAGCAGTCCCGTTGAAATCGAACCTGGAAAATGTTTAAATATCAATCCTAACCTGACTGCTAAACAAAACAGACTGCTGATACAGCTGTTACAGAAATACAAAAATACATTTGCATGGGACTATACCGATATGAAAGGAATCCATCCTACCCTATGCACTCACCGCATTTACCTTAAGGAATATTGCAAACCTGTCAAACAACCTCAGTGCCGAATGAACCCCGCACTTAAGGAGATAGCAAAAGAAGAATTGCAGAAACTCCTTAATGCTAATTTCATCTACCTGATTTCTAACAGTTAGTGGGTGTTTCCACTTTTCATAGTTCTGAAGAAGAATGGCAAGTGGAGGGTTTGTGTTGACTATAGAGAACTTAGCAAGGCCACTGAGAAGGATCATTTTCCCTTACCATTTATTAATAAAGTTTTGGACACTCTTTCTGGAAAAATATTCTTTTCATTTCTAGATGGGTTTAGTGGCTATAATCAAATACAAATTTCTCCAAAAGACCAAGACAAGACAACCTTTACTTGCCCATGGGGTAATTTTTCATACAGAGTCCTTCCTTTTGGTCTCTGCAATGCACCAACAACCTTTCAAAGGGAAATATTAGGTATTGTTTCTGATCTTTTGAATTATTGTCTTGAAATTTTTATGGATGAATTTACACCCTATGGGGATGCCTTTGAGACAACATTAACAAATTTGGAAAAAGTGTTGGAACTTTGTGAGAAAACTAATGTTACTGTAAGCACAGAAAAATGACACATGGTGATGATCGAGGGAATTGTGCTGGGACATTTCATTTCAGAAAAAGGAATCAAGTTAGATCTTGAAAAAATTGATGTAATCTCGAGAATCTAGACCCCTAAGACTCCGAAAGATGTACGTAGTTTTTTGGGGCATGCAGGTTACTATAGGAGGTTTATAGAAAATTTCTCAAAGATTGCATCTCCTTTATTTTCATTACTGATGAAACATTTGAAATTTTTGTGGACAGAAAAGTGTGAGTAGGCCTTTTTAAAGTTGAAGAACTGTGTAACAACAATACTTGTTTTACAAGGACCAAACTAGAAAAGTACCGTTTCATATTGCTACAGATGCATCTAACATGGTTGTGGGTGCTGTTTTGGGGCAACTGGAGGATAAGAAACCTTATGCTATATATTACATTAGCAAGAATTTGACTCCAACAGAACTTAACTACATTTTAATTGAGAATAATTCCTAGTAGTAGTGCACACTATCAACAAATTCCAACACTACATCACCGGGTATCAAGTATTTGTACACACTGAGCATGCTGCCATTTGATTTTTGATGAACAAACCTGTTACTAATGGTAGAGATACACGATGGTTATTGTTGTTACAAGAATTTGATATTACTATTGTAGATAAACCCAGAAAAGATAATGTAGTTGTTGATTTCCTTTCTAGATTACCTATAAGTGATGACTGCACTGCTACTGAGGATTATTTTCCAGATGAGTATCTTTTTCCATTTCTACTGACTCACCATGGTATGTAGATATAGCCAATTACCTTTCTGCAGGGAAATTCCCACACCAATTGTCTTCCAAAGAAAGAAGGAGGATTATACAACAAAGTGCTACCTATTCATCGATAGAAGGCAATCTTCCAGATTAGACGATGTGTTAGAGAAGATGAGGTATTTGAGATCCTAAAGGCTTGTCATGAAGAACCTTGTGGAGGGCACTTCGATGACAAGAGGGCATGACATAAAGTACTCTCAACAGGGTACTATTGGCCAACCATATTTCAGGATGCCAAGAAGTTTGTGAAAGGATGTGATAGTTGCCAAAGTATGGGCCAGCCTCTGAAATCAGATGAGATGATGTTATAGCCTCAGATAGTAATAGAACCATTTGAGAAATGGGCCCTGGACTTTGTGGGGCCAATAAATCCTTCATCATAGCAAAAATCATACATATTGGTCTACATCGATTATGTCACAAAATGGGTCGAAGCAAGGGCATTAACTAGAGAAACAGAGCAGGTTGTTTCAGACTTCCTGTTTCAATATATTTTTGTTCGCTTCGGGATACCTAGAGAGATAGTGACAGATGGGGGTCCTCAGTTCACATCTCATTTGATCAAGAAGTTGGTTGAAAAGTATGGAATCCATCATAGAATCACCATATCCTATCATCCACAAGCAAGTGGGCAAGTAGAAAGCACCAATAAAGTCATTGAGGGAATTTTGACAAAGACAGTAGCCAGCCACTAAAAAAATTGGGCCGAGAAACTTCCAGAGGTACTGTGGGCTTATAGGACAACATGGAGGAATACTACAAGCTTCTCACCATATGAACTGGTGTATGGTAAGAATCCTTTATTCCCCATAGATTTTGAAATAAAGACATTGATAATAGCATTGTAGGTTGATCTAGATTTGAGTACAACACAGACTCAAAGATTGAACCAAATCAATGAGTTGGAAGAAAAACGGTTGGCTTCCATCCAACAAACAGAAATAATTCGGCAGTAGAGAGCCAAATGGCATGATAGGTTTATTAAGAAGAAAAGTTTCCAGAAAGGAGATTGGGCTCTTTTGTACGATCCAAGGTTCAAAGATTTTAAAGGAAATCTTTGCACCAGATGGCTAGGTCCTTACGAAGTGGATACAGTCTTTGACAATGAGACTGTATAATTGGTCACCATTGACACTGTTAAGACACCGTTACTAGTTAATGGGTACCGTCTAAGGCTATATCATCAAACCGCTTTGAAGGAATCATTTTTCAACATTGTCACAGACTCTGATCTTCATGTTACGATAGTAGGGGAACATTCTCCTCTGCAGCCTTAAAAGTTGAAATTCCCATAAGCACAGTAGCTCAAAACCACCTATGTGGCAACTGTTGTACCTAGATATATATATATATATAATAAAAATAATAATAAAATAAAAGAAAAACAAAAATAAATCTAATTGTGAAAACTCCTTTTTAGGGGCGTATTTAGACAGCCAGTAACAGTCGAAAACCACTCTTGTGGCAGTTGTTACACCCATGTTTTTATCCCTGCAATATCATCTTCCCTTTTTGATCTATGTCATAGGATGATGGTATTCATGTAATTTTTTTTTTCCTGTACCAATTTCTTTTGATCATTATTTTTCTGAGAATAATCCAAAAGTTGTCTTGGCTGTTACATATGTAACAACCGACAACCACAATTACTGTTCTTTGTAATTCATTCCATAAAAAGAAATAACAATGCCAGCTAGACACAACAATATGAACACTGCATGTAGGACACCGTCAACGCAATTATTCTCCCAATGCCACCTCAGGTATGCCATCAAAAAGGTAAATGATTGTCATTATAATTCAGTGATTAATTGGCAAAGTAGTGATGCTCCTGTGACGGCCGTGGGCGGCTGTCACAATTAAAGCGAGGGAGGGGATATGACTTGAAATGATTTGAAATTATTGCAAAAAGGTTGTAACCATAAACATATATTAAATTTGCATGCATCTAATCAATAACAGAATTACCGATAATGAATGAATTTGATGGAGAAAGTGTGTGTGTACGAAATCCCATCACTTTCCATAACAAGCTATTTATGAGTATTCATGTAGGGTACGATTTGGTAAATCCTTGAAAGTCGTCGCCTTTCATCGACCTCCTTCTGAAACCATGCATCCTCATTTTTAGAATCATCGATTGGGATAATCAGAGGTGCCAAGCAGCATCTAGAGACACAGTGATGTTATAGCAGGATTGAACAACAAAGGAGAGAACTAGAAAACTCAGTAATATTGCAGTATTATCAGAACAAGAAGCAAAGTTAGAAACAAACAACAAAAATGGGCAGAGTAGCGGTCAGGCATGAGCCAAATTCTATGGATGCTCTGTAGAATTTCCCTAAATCTTCCCACATATTTAGAGAGGTTGGATGGGTTGAGTTTTTCCAAAATCTTGAAGGCTCGAACAAGGCTGTAGCAATTGAATTTGCTCAGAACTTGAACGACAATCAAACTCGAGTAAGAGGTATTCAAATGGAGGTGATTAAGGAGGTGATTTAGAGGGTAACCTCATTACCAATTGAAGGACAAAGGTGGTTTAATAGGAAAATAAATTACCCCTCCTTGAAAGAGGATTTCCTAGTAGGGGAAGAGAAACTGGAGAAGAAAGGAAGAGGAATTAACAGAATGTCACTTCCCCACCGTTGGGAAGATGTTGCCCTGGGTTTGATCAAATATATTACCTGCGAAGGGAAGTCTACGATAGTATTCAAATATCACTTTCCTCTGCTCAACCACCTTCGGCATCAACAAAGAATCAATATCCCATTCTATTTACTTGGAAACATCAAGCACATGGTAGTGGCAGTAAAAAAAATATCACACCCGGAGGCATGCGTGAATAATCACAGACTTATTAAGCTCCTTGTGTTGGATGCCCTGGGTCAGCAGGGAAAGACTTGGGAGGAATTCAAGAGGAAAAGACCAAGTACAAGCCAAAGGCAACAAATCACAACCTCAAGAGAAGGTCAGTTAGAGGAGGAGACCTAGACTTGGCCTGCCGATGTCAGAAGTGGGAAAAAGCCTATTGATAAACCAATTGGGGACAAAATACCAAAGTAGAGAGTGAAGGTCAACATAGTTGTAGAACCCTTTCCTATGGCCAAGAAGCAAACAGAAGCAAAAGTTCCAGAAGAAGAAGGGTAGCCTTCCTCATCAGGTAAGGACGAAACCAATGCATTATGTTTAGAAATTGAAAAATTAAGAAAAGAAATGAGGAATTGAAGCAGAAATTATCTGAGGGAAGAGAAATTCTGGTGTCAGTATGCATAACCTATTTTCAGAACTTAACAGCAACATGGTATAATGCCCGTAGAGAAAATATCATCCTTATGGAAGTAGAAAGAGAACAACAAGATGCTGCTACACAAGAACTTGCTGATGATACTGCTGTTACACAAGAACCAGCAGTTAAAGTAGAGCCTTATGTAATAATCGACCTAGATGCAAACCCACAAGAATCTACAAAATCCACACCTATTATAGAAGAAACAACAATGGACATAAATGCAACTCTAGGTAAAAACAAGGGGGCTGACACACAAGAACCCACCGAAGAGATTGTTTTTACACAAGAACTAGCAGTAGAGATGGAATAAACCCATGAAGCAGAGGCTGGCACACCTATTTTCGATGAAGATATTGAATCCAGGAGAACACCAAGTCCCATCTCGGGAGGGAAATTTGAGAAACTCCTGCTAATATCTGAGTTGCAAAAATGGAATCAAGAAGCGATCTCCCTTTGGGATGGGATGATTTAGCTAAAGGAACATCAAAGAGAAATAGACACTTTACATGAAAAATGTATGGAAGCAGAATTGAAGAAAAAGTGGGAGGATTACAAGAAGAAAGAGGCTCTGAAGAAACAAGAAGAACAATTGTTGCTGTTACAGGATCAGACTCGAGACCTCACCATTGATAAACATAAACTTCATGATCTCGCCCTCAATTTGTTGGGTTGTAAGCGACCTTCTCCATCATATCCTATTTTTCTGTGGAAACGTTACTTCTTGTTTCAATTGAAAGCCATTTTGGAGGACTTGCCTTATGTATGATCCTCCACGCGTACATTTCTGGATGTTTTTCGTGCCTCAGACTTAGATGAGAAAAGTTTGTTGGGTGAATTGTTTTTACACAACATTATTTGTGAACATGTGAGTATGCAGATGATTGTGACTGTCTTCTATTATATAGGAGATCTTCAATTAAGGGCTTTTGTATCCTTCATGAGGAATCATATTGAATGGCATCTGGCCATTAAATCTATGGAAACTAATGAGGAGAAGACAACATTATGGGTGTGGGAAGAACCAGGACGAGCTGTTGAGCTGAGAAGAGAATTCAGGATAATATTGAGTACCCCTGGGATTAGAGGACCAACGGCCACTTATAGAAGAAGAACTGTGGACTTCTATCTCAATCAATTTTCAATGATGAAAATCTGAGCTTTGACGGGATGCTTAAAATGCACGGAAGCCAACAGTTCTGAGTTATTAAAGGGAGATCCATTCTCATTCCAAAATTTTGTGGTGGTTGTTACACATGTACCAGCCTATGCACAGATTGTACAATCTCTTGGAGCTCTATGGTTGGGATTAAAATTCAGGTTTCCTTTGATTTGTTTTCCCATTAAGGATTACCAGATCAATTATGAATTAAGCAAGTATGAGTTGGAATATTGGGTACAATAGTTGATGGCCAATCAGGGATAAGGGTCTGCAAACGAAGACACAACTGTTGCTTATGATCTCACATATCTACACCGAAGGTATTCCCATGAAAGATGAGTTTGCATGAGGACATGCAAGTATTTCAGGTGGGGGGGGAGATGTTGGGTGTTGGTTTTTTACATTTTTTTCCTACACTTACCTCCCTTATCTTGCTTCTTAACCTTAACTTATGGGATTATCTTTACCCTTTTTCCTACCTTTTTACCTTGACTTGTGTTGTGTCACCTTGCTTTTTTTATTTTTCCAATTCACCAATTATTATGATGTATTATACCTTTTTATGACTAACTAATGGTGAATGTTTGGAGAAAGATTGATGGTATTTTTTTGTCTTTTCAGATGTCAAATATCCCGAACATGAAGTTCACAGAAGCAGTTCGGATGGTGTTGTTACAGCAGAGTGATGTTGTTACACCGTGCTATTATAGACCCGCCACAAATTTGCTATTACACCCTACTATTACAGAATCGTTGGCGAATCTCTGATACAATTGTACCATTTACCACTCTTTTCTATATTGTTGTTGATCTATTCCTCGGTGGTTGCACTACATATGTGTTTTGTTATGATAGTTGTAGGAGTTATGAACATTATATTTTTGGGATGACAGCCTAAGGGCAGTTCCGATTGTAATATTTTAATTCATAATTAGAAATTTATTAGGGAGTGGTTATAAATTCATGAGTTCTATTTCGATCAGCATGAGAATCATAATATTCTCATGAATGATCTATTCCTAAATTTTTTGATGTAACAACTATATATCTCTTGACCCTATAGGTCAAGGGGGAGCAAAGAACAACATTGTTTTGCCTTTGTAGTTGTGTTCATATTAATACATATCATATTGTTATTGCTGTTACATGTGTGATTCCATTTAAGTTCGGTTAAATTTTATTTTCTACCCATGCCTTGCTAGGGAGGAAGGGCCCTCCTTCTTAGCAGGGATTGCAGCAGTTACAATAGTTGTGTGTTTATATAATTGGATTTCAGTTTATGTATCGTTAGGGTGTTGTTGTTGCTGTTCGGCTGAGAATATATCTGCTTTGATTTCTATACTTTATATGTTGTTACACATCTAATTAATAAAGAGACCAGCCGGGTACTTACTGTGTGGGAAGCTAACAAATCAATTGAAGTGTTATTTCAATCTTGTGAATTCTTTTATTTCTGCATGAGTGATTTATTTCCAACATTTTACTTCAACAACGATTTCTTTTCTTTAACACTGCTTCTGGTTGATGTATCGGCACAGACAGTGCTACTGCCATTGGAATAACATACATCCTTGTATTGATAATTAAATGTGTGATGTTCAGTCATTAATAAGTGATTTATATAGTCCAACATGGATCTTTTATGATTTGTTTGATGATAGTGTTGACATCTAAATGGATGATTTTACTCCATATGGAAACTCATTTGAAGAGAGATTGGGAAATCTAGAGAAATTACTCAAAAAGTGTAAACAGACCCATGCATCTTTGAGTACAGTCAAATGCCATATGATGAGGGAAGAAGGGATAGTATTGGGACATTTTCTCTCAGCTGTCAGAATTCGAGTTGAGCCAACCAAAGTAGAGGTGATATTAAACTTCCTAGTACCAAAGACACCCACCTAGGTATGTAAATTTATCGGTTGTGCTAGTTATTACAGACGTTTCATAGAAAATTTTGCAAGTTAGCACATCCACTTTTTCAATTTCTAACAAAATATGAAGAATTCTTGTGGACTAAAGACTGTGAAGTAGCTTTCATGTTGAGATTGCAACAAGATGATGAGCTTGGTGGAAAGAAGTTGCCTTCACTAAGTGGGCCCGTAGGCTATTTTTGGTGCAAATCTATTTATAGACTATGTCTATTTTTAGACATGTCGATCATATTCTATGAGTTGCAGGATGCTATTTGTGGATGGTTGGTCAAGTTGGAAAAATAGATGGACTTCTATTTTTAGACATATTGGGCAGAATCTATTTTTAGATTTCCAGTCTAAAAATAGATATGTCGAATATTATCAGCTCTTAATAATATTTGGACTATAAACATTATATTATTCTCTTGGAGCACTTCAGTTAAGTGCACAGATGTGGTACATGAGCTGAAACAAGGAATTATGCTATTCCTGAGGGTTAAGTGGAGCTATTGCATGGATACTTCAATTAGAACTCATGTGACAGATTTTGGTGGAGTTATTGAGGTAGTTGATGGAGTTGTGTTCCGTTTAACTAAGTTAAACATAGTTGAGCTAGTTGTATCTAGTCTAACTGATTGATACACTAGTGAGAGTGGTGTGAATTAATTATTAATTAATTCACTAATTATTAACTCATTAATCAACTAAATAAAATATCAGTTAAATACAGTGCATGGATAGTTTCAGTAGAGACCAGTGAAGAGGTAGGTGAAAGAGTAGTGTGACTATCAGTTGTGACTATATAGTTGCATGATTTGCAACAAAAAGTGGTTGGAGACTCCAATGAGGATTGCATGAGAAAGGCTGGACCAATTCAAGTTCATTCAGAACCATTCTTCAGCAGTGATTGCGCAGTAGAGGTAGGCTAGCAGGTGGCAGAGATTGGAGCATGTGTTTTGCTAGATCGGACCTGATTAGTGTGTAGCAATTGGAGATTGTACTGAGAGATTTGTGAGGATCTTTGTATAATGATTGCTACATGATCTATATGACATATAATATACAAATAGTTGGGGGTTTTCAGCTTTAAGCTTTCCCATAAATACTGTGTTCATATGTGTGTTTGTTTATGGTTTTAATGTGGGCATGTGATTGTTTTTATTTCCGCAATTAATGATCAATGGTAGAAGAGATTATGTATTGTGCATGAAGTTAAAATAGTGTGTGATCAGGAGAATATCGGTGTATAACATATCAGTTATCAAATTTCTACATGGTATCAGAGCGATATTGATCATTGGAGCAATTTCAAAACATTGAAGCGGTTGAGTTTTGTGTTGGTGGAATTCGAATTTACAGCAGAGTTTTCTTGGTGTCGAAGTTGAAATGTCTTTCAATGGATTGCAATTAGAGTATGCCCTTGAGAGTAGCTCGAATTATATTGCATGGAAGGACAGGATGGAGGCGGTGTTGGATGACAATGGGTTGAAGGAGTTCATAGATGTGGAAATTCCAAAACCTGCTTCTAGCGATGTTGTCGCACTTGACGCATGGAAAAAGAAGACAACAAAGTGTCGAAGAATTCTGTTGGAAGGTGAAAAATATCACATAGTGTCCAGCCTTCATGGTAAGGCTTCTCCATTCTTGATGTGGAAAGTGTTGACAGAATTATTCCAAAGCAAGAGCGACCAGAGGAAGTTGGCGCTCAAGGATAAACTCAGGAACATAAAAATGGAGAAAGGCGACAGTATGCCCAAGTACCTCAAGAAGTTCATCCAATGCAGGGATGAGCTGGGAAGTGTGGGGGTGACTGTAGATGATGAGGGCTTGGTGATCTTGGCTCTCCTTGGGCTTCTGAAGAGTTGGCATTCCTATCAGGACTCTGTCAATGGTCGAGAGAAATTTCCAGGATGGGAGCGACTTTGGTCGGATCTTGTGCAAGAGGAGATAAGGTGAAGTACCAGGGATGGATCTTTGTCAAAGAACTCAGATGAAGAAAAGTGCGCTTTGGCTGCCAAAGCAAGGAAGGGGAAGAGCAAGAAGAATGCTTCTCAATCCGGTGCAAAAGGAAAGAAGCAAGACATGTCCAAGGTGAAGTGCTTTCACTGTCACCAACACGGACATTACGCCACTAATTGTCCACAGAAGAAGAAAAATAAGTAGGCTGCTGGATCTGCAGCTGGAGAGGCCTTAGCCTCGCAGTTTGAGCTGGATTTTTCGCTGATCGCATGCTTGGTCTCAAGTGTGATGGGTTCAGTGTGGTTTCTTAACAGTGGTGCGTCTTTTCACATGACAGGAGACAAAGATTTGTTTACTGATCTGGATGAGAAAGATCTTGGAGTGCACATCGAGATGGGAAATGATGGTAGATACAATGTGACCAGTATCGGTATCATTTCCTTTGAGAGGGAGTCTGGTAAACCCTTTGTATTGAAGGAAGTAATGCATGTTCCAGGATTGAAGAAGAATCTTATCTCTGTGGCAATGTTAGATGACAAGGGATATGATGTTGTCTTTAGCGAGGGAAAGGCTTTCCTGCGCAGTAAGGAAAATGGTGAAACCCGGAGGATATGGGTTCAAGTTAAGAACCTTTATCAATTACAGGTAGATGGCTGCGCAGCAATGGCAGGCAAGGCAGAAGGAGTGGTGAGTCGGGATGAGGGTGAGCTATGGCATAGGAGATTGGGCCATCTTCGACATGGTGCTTTGAAAACTTTGCAGCAGATTTCTACTGAGCTTCCCAAAGGTACACTTGCGCAGTCAGATCAGTGCAAGGGATGTACTTTGGGAAAATTTGTGAAAGCCACCTTTCACGAGAAGGATAGTCATGCCATGACGATCCTTGAGAGAATTCACACAGATGTGTGTGGACCTTTCTCGGTAGCTTCGACAGCAAAGCACAGGTACTATGTGATATTTGTTGATGATTTTTCTCGGAAGTGCTGGATCTTCTTCATGTAGAAGAAGAGTGAGACATACTCAAAGTTCTGTGAGTTCAAGGCACTGGTTGAGAAATAACTGGGGAAGCAGGTGAAGGCTCTTAGGAGCGACAATGGTGGTGAATTCATCTCTGGAAAATTCAAATACTTTTGCAGCACAGAAGGAATTCGAAGAGAGCTCATAGCGCCTCATAACCCACAGCAGAATGGGGTTGCTGAGCGAAAGAATAGAACGATCGTTGGTGCTGCACGGGTGATGTTGCATGATCAGGGCCTTCCCATACACTTGTGGGTTGAGGCATGCAATACTACGGTTTATGTGCAAAACCGTTGTCCTCACAGGATACTTGGCATGAGTACACCCGAGGAGGCATTTTCTGGTAAGAAGCCTGATATTTCCCATTTGAGGATTTTTGGTTCACCTGTTTACATTCATGTGCCGAAGGATGCCAGGAAGAAGCTGGAGCTGACCGCAGAGGTTGGCATATTTGTGGGGTACACTGATACACCCCACAACTATCGTGTGTATTTGTCAGGACGAGTGTAGGAAGCTGATGACACATGAGGATATCAAATTTCATGAGAAGGACGCAGGTGTTGGCGGGGGCCGCCGCATGCGGATGAGAACTGTTAGTTCCCTCGGATGAGCCTCCGAATGTGGATCCATTACACAAGGAGAGTTCTGTCGATGGAAGAAGCCACTCGCAGTGCCAACCATCGGAAGGCGGAAGCGCAATAGGAAGTTGAGCAAGCTGGCTCAAGGTACGAGAGAGAGTTGTGGGAGCACTGTCTGGCTTGGGGCAGAGACAATCACTAACGGGGTATCTTTGGATACATGGCTCTTATAAGCAAGTGTATCGTGACAGAGCCATTTTCTTTCGAGGAAGATGTGGAGGATCCCGCATGGGTAGATACCATGGTGGAAGAGTATCATTCAATTGTCAGAAACAGTGCATGGGAGATTGTCCCAAGGCTGAAAGGGAAATCGGTGGTAGGTTCGAGATGGATCTACAAAGTGAAGTAAGCGGCTGACGGGAGTGTAGAGAAGTACAAGGAAATATTTGTTGCCAAGGGCTTCTCACAGATTGAGGGGATCGATTATGAGGAAACCTTTGCACCTGTCACAATGTATTCTTCCATATGGAAGATTCTTTCTCTCTCAGCGTAGATGGGGTGGCACATTCATCAGATGGATGTGAAGACTGCGTTCCTCAACGGGGTCATTGAGGAGGAGGTGTACATAGAGCAGCCCGAAGTTTTTGAGATATTCAACAGCGATTCGCATGTGTGCAGGCTCAAGAGAGCGTTGTATGGGTTGAAACAAGCACCTCGTGCTTGGTACACACGAATAGACAGTTATTTCACCGGACTTGGATTCTCCGAGAGTGAGGCGGATCCTAACCTATACCAGATTGTGGTGGAAGGTAAGTTGCTGATCATTGTACTTTATGTAGATGATTTGATTTTGATAGGTGATGAACTATTGATACACTCATGCAAGGCTGATCTTGCAAAGGAGTTTGAGATGAAGGACTTGGGCCTCCTTCATTATTTCCTGGGATTGGAAATTTGGCAGCGCAGTGATGGACTGTTTGTTTCTCAAGGCAAGTATGCCCCGGGAGATACTGGAGAAGTTCAACATGCATGGCTGCAAGCCTGTTGATACTCTTCTTCCTGGTGGTTGGAGGAAGGAGGATGCTACTTCAGCGTAGGTAGTGGATGCCACTGTTTATCGACATTTGGTGGGGTCACTTATGTATCTATTCAATACACGACCCGACATATGCTATGCTATTAACTAGCTTTCACAAGCTATGGTTAAGCCTACCAAGCTCTTCCGGAAGGCAGGAAAGCATGTATTGAGATATCTCAGAGGCACATCGGGATATGGATTATGGTATAGACGGTCGGATGAGGTGAAGCTATGTGGCTTCACGGATACTAGGTGGGCAAAATATTAGCCAGGACGGAAAAACCTGTCAGAAGGATTTTTAGTATCGGGTTGACGATGGTTTCTTGGTATAGCGAGGAAGCAAAGATCATGGCACTCGGTTCAACGAGAAGGTGAGTATATGGCAGCGAGTTTGGCTGCATGCGAGGCTATATGGATGAGGAAGATCCTCGTCGGTTTGTTTGGTTCACACTTAGATCCTACTGTGATTTATTGTGATAATGTGGGGGTGCATCAAACTCTAGATTAATCCGATGTTTCGTGATATTGGTTAAACTTACATTGAATACATTCATCCTTATTAGGGTGTGTGCGGAAGATCATGTGCTTTCACTTACATTCCCATGGAGATCGGGATGCGTATCTTGACGAAGGCGCTCCTGGGAGAAAAGAGGTCGGAATACACGGGGGCGGGATAGGGGTGGCGGATAATCCTTATCTTGTTGAGAGAGAGTATTGGGTTGCAACAAGATGATGAGCTTAGTGAAAAGAGTCGCCTTCACTAAGTGGGCCCGTAGGCTATTTTTGGCGCAAGTATATTTTTAGACTATGTCTATTTTTAGACATGTCGATCATATTCTATGAGTTGCAGGATGCTATTTGTGGATGGTTGGTCAAGTTGGAAAAATATATGGAATTCTATTTTTAGACATATTGGGCGGAATCTATTTTTAGATTTCCAGTCTAAAAATAGATATGTCGAATATTATTAGCTCTTAATAATATTTGGACTCTAAACATTATCTTATTCTCTTGGAGCACTCCAGTTAAGTGCACAGATGTGGCACAGGAGCTGACAGAAGGAATTACGCTATTCCTGAGGGTTAAGTGGAGCTATTGCATGGATACTTTAGTTAGAACTCATGTGACAGAGTTTGGTGGAGTTATTGAGGTAGTTGATGGAGTTGTGTTCAGTTTAATTGAGTTAAACATAGTTGAGCTAGTTGTATCTAGTCTAACTGATTGATACACTAGTGAGAGTGGTGTGAATTAATTATTAATTAATTCACTAATTATTAACTCATTAATCAACTAAAGAATACATCAATTAACTATAGTGCATGGACAGTTTCAGTGGAGACCAGTGAAGAGGTAGGTGAAAGAGCAGTGTGACTATCAGTTGTGACTATACTGTTGCATGATTTGCAACACACAGTGGTTGGAGATGCCAATGAGGATTGCATGAGCAAGGCTGGACCAATTCAAGTTCATTCAAAGCCATTCTTCAGCAGTGATTGCGCAGTAGAGGCAGGCTAGCAAGTGGCAGAGCTTGGAGCATGTGTTTTGCTAGATCGGACCTGATTAGTGTGTAGAAATTGGAGATTGTACTGAGAGCTTTGTGAGGAGCTTTGTATAATTATTGCTACATGATCTCTACGACATATAATATACAGATAGTTGGGGGTTTTCAGCTTTAAGCTTTCCCATAAATACTGTGTTCATATGTGTGTTTGTTTATGGTTTTAATGTGCGCATGCGATTTTTTTTATTTCCGCAATTAATGATCAATGGTAGAAGAGATTTTGTATTGTGCATGAAGTTAAAATAGTGTATGATCAGGAGAATCTCGATGTATAACATATCAGTTATCAAATTTCTACATTTCACGAAAATTAAGGGACTAATTTACAAGGCTCCAATCCTTCGAGCACGTGATTGGGCATTACCGTTTCACATACATGTTGATGCTTCTCAGACAGTAGTAGGAGTTGTTTTAGGACAACAAAAATTTATTATGAAATTTATTATGTCAGCAAGAATTTAATTCCTGCTGAACTGAGTTACACGGTGACTGAAAAAGAATTCCTGGCTGTCATTTATGTTCTCAATAAGTTTCGGCAGTACATCACCGAGTATCCTACTTTTGTACATACTGATCATGCAATAATCAGGTGTTTGATGAATAAAACTATCACTCCTGGATGTATTACAAGATGGTTTCTATTGCTTTAATAATTTGATATTACAATAGTAGAAAAACCAGGAAAAGGTAATGTAGTTGCTGATTTACTATCTAGAATGGATAACAATGATGAATGCACACCTATAGAATAAAGTTTTCCCAATGAACATATTTTTGCAGTTTCTACTAAACCTCTGTGGTATGCAGATATTGCTAACTATCTTGCTATAGGGAAAGTGACTCTTGATTTGTCATACAGGGAACAACATAAAATTATTCATCACAGTGCCTGATATTCTTGGATGGTAGGGTACATTTTTCATATAGGAGATGATAAGTAAATTCAGCACTGTGTATCTGAGGATGATATTTATGAAGTATTGAAGGCTACCCATGATGGCCCTTGTGGAGGGAATTTTCCAGACAAAAGAACAGGCCATAAGGTGCTACAAATGGGATATTATTGGCCTTCTATCTTTCGGGATGTGCAGAATTATGTCAGGAGGTGTGATAGTTGCCAATGTACAGGTCAGCCCGATCGAGCTAATGAAATGTCTTTGCAAGAGCAGATAGTCCTTGAACCTTTTGAGAAATGGGCTATTGACTTCCTTGGACTCTTTAACCCACCCTCCGAGCAAACGGTCCACATCTTGGTTTCCACAAATTACATAACTAAGTGGGTAGAAGTCGAAGCTGTTGCAAAAGCAACACAACAGGTGATCTCAGATTTCCTATTTGAATAATTTTTTTATCTTTATGGTACCCCAAGAGAGATTGTTTCAGATAGAGGAGCACAATTTACATCACACAAGATATGAAAGCTCATGCCAAAATATGGAGTCAAACACAGGGTGACATCTCCATACCATCCCCAGGTGAATGGATAAGTAGAGAGAAAAAACAAGACATTGGAAAATATCTTGACGAAAACTATGGCATACCATCGTTGGGATTGGGCTCAAAAGCTGCCTGAAGCTCTCTGGATGTACAGAAAAACATGGTGGAACACAACTGGGTTTTCACCTTTTGAGTTGGTTTATGGGAAATCCCCATTGTTTCTAATAGAGTTTGAAATAAGTACGCTCATAACATCTCTTAAAGTTGGTTTGGATCTGTCAGATGCCTAGAAACACCGACTGGCTCAGCTTAATGAACTAGATGAAATCTGCTCAATGGTTGTCTAGAGAACTACTGTTATTCAACAGTAGAGAATGAAATGGCACGATAATTTTATCAAGAATAAGGTGTTTCATAGGAGAGATTGGGAACTACTCTATGACTCCTGCTTTAAGGATTTTAAGGGAAAGCTTTGCACTCGTTGGATGGGACCTTACGAGGTGGACGTTGTATTTGATAATTGAATAGTCAGGCTAGTCACAATTGACGATACACGTGCTTCATTCATATAAAATGGACATCGCCTAAGATTATACCACTGCCCAGCCTCTAAGGATGCTTTTATCAAATACCTCTCTGAGAAATCTGGTTTGAAGGTTATAAGCGCAGAGAACTCTCTCTCTCTCTCTCTCTCTCTCTCTCTCTCTCTCTCTCTCTCTCTCTATATATATATATATATATATATATATATATATATATATATATATATATATATATATAAAGAATAAAGAATTATATTGTGACTATTTATTTTTGTTGTCTTTTTGCAGGAGTTACTACTGAGTAATGTTGTAAAATCTTTTTTTTTAAGTATCAGTTGTTGCTACTCCTCATACTGCTACTCGGTTGCTGCTACTCATGATTTTGTTACTCGGTTGTTGCCACTTAGGGTGTTGTTACTCGATTGTCGCTACTCCTGACGCTGTTACTCGGTTGCTGCTATTAGACTCCTATACCAATAGGTGTCGTATTTCATGATTGACTTGATGAGCTATGTAATATATGCATACCTTTTCTTGTTGCAAAGGTTTTCCATATTCTTAAAAAATCAAGAAAATTTAAAAAATGTAAAGAGGGTATACCCTAAAAGAAAAATCAAAGGGTGAAAAGAATAAAAATGGTCGAAAAAAGTAAAAGAAAATGAACCCCACCAAAAAAAATGCCAAGGAAAGTGTGCAAGTCTAAATGCCACTACTTTTTGCTCTTTTGTAATAAGCTATTATGTGCAGCTTGTCAAAATTTTGCCACAATTTATGAAGAGTCAAACTGTTTAAACTTGACTCATTCATTTTTCAATTTCATGTTGTAGAATAAAGAATAAATATCTGGCCAAACAGTTTAATCTTGGCATATGAGTAGATAGGTAGAGTTAATAAAAGGAGCTCAACAGTTTAATCTGAGCCCTTGGATGTAATAAGTGTATACTTAGATAGGTTTTCCATGTAAAAGAAAAAGAAGATTGATAAGGGTTTGCCAGTCTAAGTGCACCCTAATAAAGAAGAGAAAATGGTAGAGTAAAGTAAGTAGGGTAGGTAGATGTTGTTGCAGAATTACAAGTGATGAATGATGGTTCTAAATGTGTTCAATTTTACTTTCATCACAAGTACAAAGGCAGATACTACATTGGAAAAATTTCACAGCAGAGAAAAGTCAAATTATTAACTTCCCCTCTCATTTTCCCTAAAAATTTTACTAATTCCCCTAAGCACTAAGGTATTTGAAGATTAAAGGGGCTCAAGGCATTTCCTTGACTTTTGGAGGGACCGGACCCTCGGCCCAATAATTGAAAAGACCTAAGTACTTGAAATCATCCATCATCACACTCATTTACTTCAAAAAATTCTTTCCTAAGTAAAATCCCATTTTACTTTGGAAAATCATGAGATATTTCATAAAAAACCCTCAAAATCACATTTTATCCTAAGTTTAAGTGATGAAAGATTATAATGCAATTTGCTTCTAAAAACTCCACTTTCTTAGTTATGTTAATGTATTTTGAAGTTTACCTTGTCCCATTGTCATATTAACTCTAATTTATATATTAAATTCTTATTGAAATAACCTTGTCCTATGTATATAGCTCCTTTTTTATATAATATTCCCAAAACCCTTGTATTATAATTTTTAGCCAAAAGTATTTAATTCCCACTTATTTCAAATAAAAAACCCATTTTATACTCCCCTTTGGTTAAAATATATCATTATATGTTAATCCCGCCCCCTATGGTAATTGGATTAATCTAATTCAATTATCATATAATAAAAATATGAAAAAAATTTAAACATATAATATATGTGTTTAAAACAAAAATAAACCCGAAGTTTAGTTCAAACCAAACTTCGAAATAACTCATCTCTATGTATATTTTCCCCTCGCCCGATCACGTTTCCGCTTTTTAAACAAAGGAATTAATTAATCCTCACGATTAATTAAGAACCTAACTCTGCCAATCAAAACCCTCCCGCTGTGATTAATCAATAATAAAACGCGTCGGGCCCACGCCATTAAAACCCCGTCATCTCCCTGTCCCATCAACCATTCGATCGACTCGTTCAAGATTAACGGTTGTTGATAATTCCGCTGGCCATCCCCGATCCGAACAATAATGCGCGAAATGACGGTGGTTTTCAAATAGTACCATGGCCACGTGTCATTCGTTCTGTGGAATCGTTGCCCATCCGCTCAATACCGCCTTCCCTCAAAAGTGGTGCGGAAAAAACTGCTTACCGCCTCCCACTAACGACAAAACTTCACATCGTCAAGTCAGCGCCATCTGTCCACTGTTCATTCAAAGCTTACCCGCCAATATCAACCGTTTACCCGTTTTAACATAAACACCCTAGTGTTGCTCATTTTCGCCTAATTGTGCAGTAAAACCCTTTGTAACCTAGCTGCGCCACCTGAAGCCTCTGTTAACCAATTCGAGCATGGTTTACCTCCCAAAAATCATTCTAGATTCACTCCACAGACCTCTCAACATCAAATGAAACCTTTTTGACCTCCCCTGCAAACCAATGTTTTCTTAACAATTTGTTTTGTTTTACAGGTGATCAGAAGACCACATCCTTGGATAAATAGTCTTAATACTAGTCATAAGACTTGTTTACTCCAAGAGTGTTATCAAATCTATTCAAACAAAGATGGAAGATAAAACATACAGTTGAAAGACAAGCAAAGGAAACAGGATATTAAACGATTTACTGTTGAAACAGACAGTAAAAACCTAAACTACACATTGTAGGTAAAAGGACACAGTAAAGAATAGTCAAAGAGTATCAGGATTAAAGAGTATCAGATTGAAGACCTAGTCAAGTAAATCAACTAGCATGAAGATAAACAGCAGGGAAGACAGTTACAAAAAAGAACATACAAGTTCATGGTTAAAGTGTATCAGGTAAAAGTCAGAGTGAAAGTTAAAATGAAGTTACAAAGCAGTCAAAGGTAAACAGTAAAAGTAATTACAGAGGCAGTAAAATGGTAAAAATAAATTAAAATACTTTCACCAACATTGAATTTTGTTTAAAGTGAAAGTAAAACAGTTAAAATAACAAAAAAGTGAAAAGATGAAAAATACAACAAGAAGGAACATTTCTGCAGAAATTGCATGTTTTAGTCATTGTTTTGCAGAAACTATTGTGATCAATCCAAGATGAATTTTTAAAAACTGAAGGAGGTTTATGTTATTAATAGGACCATCTACAAAAACCTCTCTCACGTTTCTAACAGCTATTATGGTTTTGGAAATATTAAACAATGTTGGAAAACACTTTTTGCAGAAAATTCCAGTTAAGTCATCATTTTTCAGAGAGGATTGTGGCCAATCCAAAATACATCATACAAAACTAAAGGAGGTTTTTGTTCCTAAGATACCCATCTACAAAAAAATATCTCAGTTTTTGCACAGTGATTTCAGACTGAGAGATACATGCACATCTTTAGAGGCTATTTTTCAGACTCTGTAAAACTCTGTTTTACACATATTTGTACAAAGCCTATTGTGCACATTTGGAGAGGCATTTTAGAAAAATGAAAGAGGCTTATCTCACCAACATATTTATCTACAATAACCTCTTTCACATTTTACATATCTATTACGGATTGAGAAATAAAAATATATCATTGGACCCCAAGTTTGCAGAATTGTTGGAGCAGAATTTACAAAAAAAGGAAGCAGTTAGTGACTTGGATGCCTCATCATCAACTAAGAGTTGGATCAAATTCGAATTCTCCTCTTTTTCATCACCTATCCATCAAAAATAGTTCCAAATAGATGCATTCATTTGAGTGTCATTTACTTAAGTTCTATTTATGTAAAATAGTTGGAGAGATTTGTGAACTAATCTTGATATTTTTTCAAGATATTTTAGTTTAGAATTTGTATAAATACTTCACTCTTGGAAGTATTTTGGGTGCATTCTTATACTTTGATGTAACATTTAATATTTTGGAATAAAGAGATTTTGGAGAAATTTTTCGTGGCAAAACTGGACAAGGAATTGAGGCAGAAGACTTTTCTCGGGATTCATGTGTCAAATGAAGGATCAATAAGTCATCTCTATACCATGTTTTGAAGTTTTATATTTGTTTACAATATCATATGTGTTTCATTATCTTGATATTTAACGAAAAGGATTAAATCAGAAAGTACTTAGTTGTAATCTGATTTCAGTCGTTATTATTCTAAATGTTTTCTTCTAAACTGGTTTAAACAAGGAATTCTTAATTGCTCCTGTTTGTCTAGTTTATACATCTTTGGTTATTTAGTAAAGAATAATTAACTTCTCTTTATTGATAATCCATTTATTTCTCTTCTCTTGAATGTGTTGAAAGATTCTTCATTGCCTTTCATCCGTTTGAATTCCATTCCATTCACTTTAGATCTATAATTGTTTCTAGTTTGATTATCTTTCCCTGATAAACCATCTTCTGTTGAAAGATTTAAGCCAGTGCAACCAATCCTTTGACTCCATTAGCCCAATGGACTGAAACTACTTAATCTTAATCTCAGCTAAAGAATTCCATCAACCCAAACAAAATCAAAACCCCTGGACTTTACAACTAGCCTAATACCTTGCAAAACAAAGCTAAATTTTATAGAGAGAGCCCTCTCTGGGTACAAATTGGCTAGATTTTGTACCTGAAGGTTGGTTTGTGGTTACCTCGGACCCCTTTCCTCTTCCAACAACTTCAAGGAAAATCTGAGTGATAACAACTGCTACTCATGATGTTGTTACTCGGTTGTTGCTACTCAGGGTGCTGTTACTTGGATGCTGCTACTCCAGATGTTGCTACTTCAGATGCTGCTACTCTAGATGCTGCTACTCACGCTGCTCCTACTCAATATGCTGCTACTCTGGATGCTACTACTCCAGATACTGTTACTTGCGATGCTGCTACTCGCGCTGCTGCTACTCCACTTGCTGTTACTCCGGATGTTGTTACTCGCATTGTTGTTACTCCAGATGCTGCTACTTGCACTGTTGTTACTCTGGATGTTGTTGCTCGTTCTATTGTTACTCCACCTGCATCATTACTGTGTCATCATCCTACCAACTGTCACTTCGTATAGGTAGGCCGCAAAGTATTCCTCCACGTGACTTTTACCTATTTAATTAAATATCCCATGTGAATATATTAATGCCACGGACAACAACTTTTAAAGTTGGGGGGGAGTGTCGTCACAAGTTAATGATGACGCAATGATGAATTTGTAAGTCATTATTACAATACCGTGTGTGGTACACCTTACGATCCCTATCAATACCTTGTATAATTATTAAGTATGCTTTGGGATCCCTAAACGTCCTTTCCATTCCATAAAAATTAATTACCATTCTATTCACTTTCACTTATACATAAGGAAAGTTCTCCGAAGGGAGCTGATAATCTCCTATAGAAACATAGAGCTCTTCACTACTAACGGGAATCGAAGAATCCATGTCAGATGAAGACATATGGTCGTGAAAAAGACGATGAACAGTGCTGAGTAAGGCAGTAGCTAGCAAAGGTGGTTCTGAAGTAAGAGGAGGGAAGTCTTGCACGTTCCCAAAACTGGACCAGGTGTCTTGAGGTTGCGAATTGATATCAAATGGTTCTTCAAGAGGAGATTGGGTAGCGAGAGGTAAGATAATCAGAAGGAGATACTGTTAGAAATCAACAGACCTAGTGGGTTGAGATGCTTTTGAAGAAACTCCAGGAGAAGGATCACCACTAGGGGGTAGTGAAGAGGACGAAGAAATTGGTAGTTCCGCCACTGTGACAATGTTTCAAAACAGAAAGGAGATGAGATAGCCTATTCGAGGCTTCAAGACCAAACACTACGGAACTACTAAAAACAGGCCAAGAAAATATCTTTAACGGGCATGTGATCATAGGCAATTAATTTTTTGACATTGAAACGAAACTTTGTTGTTTCATGTTTTAAGAGTTGAGAAACAGACAAAAGATGACTCTAGTCACTTTTAGATTGAACGAACGTGAAAGCACAAGTGCTCAGTGATCGTTTCACTTTTAGAGAGTCACGAAAAGACCAAAATGACTACTCAGGTAATCTAAGAAATAGGGTGTACCAAGTTTCTGTGAACTGCAATACACACCTTGGTGATCAAATGAAAGAGAAATTACCAAGGACTTGATGTATGTGCAGGTAGTCTCCCCGAATGCTATGTTCAGTGTATCACAGTTACAGGGTGGAAGACTCGACTTCCTATGGATAAAGGATTGCAACCTATGAGGGTATCCCTTTATATACCCGATGGTATGGGGAGCACAAGTCTGTTCCAA
This sequence comes from Pinus albicaulis, assembly GCA_034641835.2. Taxonomy (NCBI): domain Eukaryota; kingdom Viridiplantae; phylum Streptophyta; class Pinopsida; order Pinales; family Pinaceae; genus Pinus; species Pinus albicaulis. The sequence continues at coordinate 856,238,398 of CM076580.1, read as the reverse complement.
TGTTTTCTAATTCCAAACGACGAACGATAACTACTAGGTTTAACGATGCCAGAACACATCACTAGCCTAGACCTCTAAAATATGTGCGTTATGTTTCAATGCTTCCTTAGGTTGATTGAATTCATTTTAAGGTTGATCTTGAATTAATGTTGTGATTTCAAGGCCTTACCAAATGTGATCTCGAATTCTTAATTCAAACTATATGAAAATTAAAATCATTTCCATTCAACGAATGCTAGCTAAGAGAAGGATAGGAATCTATGACAAATCAGCAATCAATTGAATCACAAGAAGAATTTCACTAATGCTTCTAATACAACCAAACCAGAAAATAAAAAACTCTTTCCTAGTTCACTAAGAGCTAGTAATGCAAAAGAACATTCTCATTTTCAATTTAAGCGAAAGAATTCAAATTTTGTCTTTTTAGATGAATGAGGAACACAATGCATTGTTACACTAAAAATAAAAATAAACACTAGTTTTTAGCACTACGAATGTAATGATCTAAAACAAAGAGATTAATGCAATACAAACATAAAACGCACTCAAAAAAAGGATGCACTCTTCCAAGCAAACAAAGGGCTTTCGAAATGATTCAACGAGCAATGTAAGCTATGCTCAAAGTGACAAATGGAGAGATAAATGAAAACAAAGGCAATCATTCAACAAACCAAAGACACGAGGAACCGAAATAAATACTAAAAAAATCAGTGAGCAAATCGAAATGACAAAGATCAGTGACTCGAACTCAACTTAGAAGGTTCAATGAGGAGAGAGCTAACCAAATAGCACAAGACACCTAGAAACCCTAGGGAAACAAACTCCACTGATAATATGATGGAAAAATAGCTGAGAAGACTAAGACTATAGAGTCAAAACAATCCCAGTAGACCAATTGCAAGGTAAAAAACCAATCCAGACCCAAGGAATACTGAAAAAACTTAGAAAAGAGGCCAAAATTTAATCCTACATTATTCATAGCTATTGTTTATTTGTAATCCATGCTAAACAGGGGTTGGCACACCTGTGACAAAGGCAACATGCACCAATCAACATGAATTTTCAAAGAAAATCAGTGTCGAGCTAGAAAACGATGGGAAAAAATAAAAACCACTGAGCAGAGGTCAGACTTGACACTTTGGAACTGAACAAGATGGTTGAAAATAGTGAGACAATTCAAGCAAAGTAGAAAAATGATGAAACAACCAAATTTTACTCGACAAGAAAAACACTCGATGAACAACTAGATGACAAACACACATTGATCCCCAATGGATTCGCCAACTTGTTGTGTAGGTAAATCGCCTTTGCAGACATAGGCGATCCCTCTAGCCCTAGGGTGGGTCTAGCAGCTATAGAAGCAGTATCTTGATCTTCATCCTGGCACGTCATGGTCCTTCAGCGGTGGTACTCAGGTGCTTGCACAAGGATCAGAGAACGATAGCAGCATAGGAAACAATATTTTCATTCATAACTATCTAATTGGTCAAGGAGAATTAAACATATTGCATAAGATTAATCATATCAAACACAAAATGGGAACCAAAACATCATTCATGTATTAATAAGAAGAGAGAAAGAGTTTACAACCAAAAGTGCCTTGAAGCTGAAGCCTCCTTCAGTGGGTCCAGTCGAAATGCGTCTCGAGCATTCATCAGGGAATTGGAATTGACGAGGCAATAAGCCTAGACTCTCTCTTGACAATAGGTCTCTCTCTGCTCTATCTCACACCAACTGTATCAGACTGCTAATCTATTCAACCATTTCAGCTATGGTACAAAATGTTTTTCTAGTTGCATCTATGCAAGAGAGATATATTTATAGGAGAGGAAGAGGAGGTTGCGATCCCTCAAATGGTGGAAGGGAGGCAATATCCTTTGGGAGGTTTCTTAAATGTATGAAATAAGAAGCCAAAGGAAGATGTTCGACATTATTAAGTCGAACAACTCATGCTGACTCCACTCACAAAGTAATTGGCAATGGAAACTTCGCTTCTATTTTTAAAAAATTTCCAAAAACATCTTAGTGTGAGTAGTCAACTGAGACAGAGCGCCAATGGGCACGGGGCCCAGTGTTAATTTCTCTATTGGCGTGAGGCCATAACTTCCTGCCAGCGCCAACCCAAAATCATGTGCTTTTGAGAGTCTTCTCTAGGAATAGTCAATAGAGGAAATGTTCTTCTCATGGCAAGGGATGCAATGACACTTTTGGTAAGGTATGAAAATACACAGAAGTCATAGAAATAGTCCTCTAATGTGCAGGATGGGGATTGGAGGGACAATGACAAAATGTTGTGTAACACATCCTCACAGTCTTTACCAAAAGTTGTAACATTATGAAATCCAAACACATACACTTTTCTCTTTGTAATTACAAATAAATAAATATAATTAGTATTATAATATTAAATGAATTCTTGAAAAAAATAAAAGCATGTTTTAATTATCTTACCAATCAGTGATATTTGTTTCCTCCTGTTAGCGCAAGGATTCACTCCTTGACTGCAAAAGCATTAAGCCTTACACATCATAGTTCATTTCAAATTTAAAGGTTTTGAGTGGTGGGATGGCTTCTCAAAGAGTTTGAAATGGTTTTTTTATTCTTTAAGGCCTTCATGCATTTGGCAAGTTGTGGAAAGTACAAATTGTATGGGTAAATTGGTAGTATAGGGAGAAGAATGTAACAAATGAGAGGAGATGGATATCTAGTACTTACTCTAAGAAATATCCATATCCTAAATCAGTCACACAACTATAATTATGGCTCTTTACACAAACTCTATTTTATGTAAAGTAAAAAACATTCAGAAAGTAGAGTTCATGCATGAAGTATTTCATAAATATTTCATGAAATCTTTGCTAACATGTTCTACACAACATATATATGATTTACAGGAAGCTGGAAAGCAGATAATTTACAATTAGATCCTCTAACAATTTCTTACTCACACCTTGCTAGCTATTGCAACTCATAAATTAGAAGAAATAAACAAAGAGAGAAACACCCCATATATTACGTAGTTCTTGGATCACAAAATCCTCCAGCCTGAAGTGCAAAAAGGAGTTTTATTTATTATATTAATTCTTCAGGTAGACCAACATCCAACCCTGAAATGGTATTTACAAATGGTATATGTAGAAAGAGAGGCACCACCTCCATCTCTTCTAAAAAGAAGGAAACATTATTCCTAACATTACATAGTGTTATAGGACATTAAAGCTATATCCCATAAAAATCTAACTGAAAGGACAGATGTAGATGAAAGAAGAGAAGAGAATTTGGGCTGAACTGCTGAGTATGCTGACATGCTGCCCCTTTTTCTGTTGATTTGTCTCCCCATGCCTTTCATTATTAAATAACCATGTGTCTTCATTAAATATGACCTTAACAACCTCATAACCACTTATCACCATCACTTGTTATATCCATTTCATTATGTATCCATATCTTTCTCGAACTGGCTCGGAAATTTTGCTGACAGTTGTCAAAAATCATTTAAAACATGCGGTATCACAAATTCCGGTAAAAACCTGTAACTGCACAAAAATTGTAATGCTACCAAAATTTTTGGTAGCACTCTGTTTCTTTTTAAAAAAATGCACAGAAAACACTTGCAAAACTTGTGCAGACTTATACACTTTGAAATATGAGTTATTGTTCAAAAATGCACTTGATAAGAAAAAAGGTGTTTTATTAGGAAACATTTTTACCTTTCTTCCATATGAGTTGCAGCTTCAACAATCTTGTCCAACTGATTTTATATCAACAACTGATTTTGATCTTGTGGTCCTTGTGGTTGTCTCTTTCACAGTGGTCTTTTTCTCCTTTGAACCCTTTTGAAATTTTCTTCTTTTTGAGGGTTTTGTTTGCTAATCTGAAGGGGTTTTGTTTTTATCTTTATTCTTGGACTCATTAGTTTGTATTCCTTCATATTTTCCTTCTACATAAATGACCTCTATCAACAAACTTGGATTATGCAGAGCCTTAGATTTGAGCTTGAACTTGTTGTTGTCTCTGGTGTGTCTTTTTCTGGTACCAGCAACAGGTTTGGTCTCCTCTTTCTTTCTCTTGCTACTTATTTCATACCCTGCATATTTTAGGAGCTCTTCATCAGAATTTATGGGATGATATTCTTTCTGAATTTTATGTTGAATGTCTGCTTCCGGAATTTCCGATAGCACCTGTTCTTTATATTTTTCCGTAGTTGTAGACCTTCCTCTTCGAACTCTGGTATAAGCATTGGGAAAAAGGAGAAATGGGAGGCACCATATTCATGGATTTAGGTTTATTTATTGATGAGCTCTCTCCTTTATCCAAATTTCTCTCAACCTTGGTTGAAGGAGTCTTTTATTTTCTGCTCTTGGCCTTTTTATGGATATTCTCCTTCTTAGACGTTATCTTTGTTCTTTTTGCAGGCTGAGGGTGTTGTTGTGAAGCTGGAGACACTTGATATGGAGGTGTAGATGCATGTTGGCATGCCCTGTAAAAAAGAAAATGGTCCCATGATTGATTTATTTTCCTTAGTTCTTCCTCAACTAACACTTTAATGAGTGGTTGATGATACAAGTTGTATTATGAAGCAGTTGTGTGTGTTTGAATCCTGGCTAACATATTTTTCAGACTCTTTAGCAAAAAGAATGGCAAGTTGAGGGTCTTCATACCTGCAACATGAAACAAAAATCTCATATGATAAAGAAAAACCACAGTATACCTCCTCTCACAGGTGAGGTAAATTTTGATGAGCTTAACAACTTTAACCCATTCACTTTTGAGGTAACTACTGGGAATTCCTTTGGCCCAGTTGGTATGTTTGTATCCATCTTTAAGGAAACTGTTATGGTCTCCTCTAGTGATGACTTGGCCTTTAAACCGCTTTTCTCCTTCCCGTGGAAGGTTGAAAGCTTCAGCAATTGAATATGTTGATACCTGCAATCTAAGACCATAAATGGTTGCTTCCTGTCCATTTAAAGAATGTGAAAAATCCTTATCTACTCCTAATTGAGAGCTTATTATTCTTGAACATAGAGGATGCCACCCTTCTTGAACAAATCGCCTTCTCACATTTGAATTTGCATCCACTAGGTTAGCTCCTTATGGTTCAATTTTTTTTAGCTTTCCTCCTCTTTTAGTCATGTTTAGTAATTAATAAGCTTTTCTGTTGAAATCTAATAGGTGGCAAGGCTAGAAGAGCTCACCTAACAGGTGTTGTTGTGTCTTCTATGAGATCTTGTCTGAAATATAATACTCCCTTCTCAAGCTTCTCACTAGAAAATATCATTCACCAACTGCTAAACTCAAAATTGATAGTCTTCCTTCCTTCTCGGTGGTTTAAAAAAACTAAATTGGTTTAGCCTCCCATGAAAGATATTTTCATTATGGTAAGTATCCTGGACCATAGCATGCACCATGTGATATTCATTATGATCTTCAGTTACCTGCGTAGCTTCAGATGGCATGCTACAGGTGGTTGGAGATGAGTGGATCTATGACTGGAAGTCACCTCCATTATATCTTAATTATTGGCCTAAATTTCTGGCAACATCTATATGTGATCAACCAAACGGTCAACTGATAGATGGGACGGAACAACGATTGGCTATGTTAACTACGGATTGACCGCTAGATGCTACACGTATAACCATGACTCAAACTTAACATTACTGACCACAAAAATTTCCTACCACGTGACTTAAATCATGATAAAAGATTTAAAACATACTTTAAAACAAGAACATGTGGCTTGACACAAATCAGATGCGCTTTTCTTTTAATTTTTAAAAATAGGGGGAGTTACCGAAATTTATGGTAGCATCTGATTAAAGAAAAATTGACACAAACAAAATTAAAATAGACTGTCCAAAAAGGGCTAAAACGAATGCTACCAGATTTTTTTTTTTTGAAATTTACAAAGTCTAATCCTAAAAAATAAAAAAATAAAAAAAAAACTCATGACTTAGCAAAGAACTATGCTAACACCCCTTAGAAGTGCACATTCTCTAAGAAATGTTTTCTAGTTGTTGACTTGTTAATTCTTCTTCTCTTTATACCTTTGTATTTCTTACAAGGAAAATGCATATCCCATCAACAATATTAGAAAGCTTCAAATGATCCTACAAATGTTTTTCCCGATGGCTTCTTTGTGCGGAAAAATTGCATTTATCAAGATCAATTCCAGGGTTAGAGCCCTTGATTCACTGATTATATTATCAATATAATTCAACTAGTTTAATGCACCAATAAGCAAGTTGGGGTTATTTGACGCTATTTTCTATTTCATCAAAATATTCAACCCAATCATTAGTATACGTTGAAAAAAAATTTCAAATAGAGAATTAAAATGGTATATAATAATTTTAATAAAATATTATTTCAATTATGGGTATAAAATTTTAATTTTTGGATTAAATTACCTAATCACAAATCTTAATTAAAACAAGGTTACTTTCTTTTATGTGTGTCTTTAAAATGTAGAAAAACCTGAAACAACAGACACATCAAAACCATAAACTACATGTTAGGTTAAAAGAGATATGTGTATATGTATATGTCATTGTTTAGTCTTCAAGGTGTTTTTATATGTGTGGTTTATCCTTCACAATAAAATGAACCTTTGGGTTGACAAATCATGGCCTATTCAAATGGGTAAGTATATTTATAGAAATATACACATGTGCATATTTCTTCTTTTCAAAAGTAGGATATGTGATGGTGATTCAAATCCATATCTTACTATGGTAAAGATGCCTTGATAGTTGTTATAACTACCCAAGGGCATAAGAGCTACCAAAATTGATATTTAAGCACACATTAAAAGCACAATAATGGAAAACAAAAACCAACTCAATCTTTTGGACTTGCATATACAACTTGGCACATGTTTTAAAAGTGGCATACCAAAAAAATACCAATTGTTACAACTTATTAACATGGCATCCTTGTTCTCCTTCAAAATGAATGCTAAAATTTCTATTTTGATTAATAATTATAAAGGAACGCAACATAATACATACATAAACATAAACTCATAGATGCGACAAAAATAAATATGTATTCTATTAATATGAAAGAAATGAAAGATGCTTACACACAAAATGGAAATAAACTAGCTCTGAAGATGGTAGCTTATCTCTTAGAAGAGATGTCGTGGCTACATGCATATAAACTATGTTACAATGAGGCTCAAGGGATTTTTTATTATTTAAAAACAAAGGGAAACCCTTACCCTGGGAGATGGAACGCCAATAGTGGTGGGCCTCATTGGGGTTACTTGGACAACCAACTTCCCAGGGTTGTAACTTGGTCATATGATCTTCGTTTGGCGCGTGCGATACCTCGTTAGAAAGATATATCCAAGTAATACATGGAAATGGGCCTATTTTGGAACTCAAAAAAATATTTTTTAGGGGGTAAAAATTGCTCCAGAAGTTCAAGACCTGAACAACTGCTAAAAATAGTCAATGTTGCTATCATATCAAGGAAATTGATGAAACTGACTAGAATTCTAGGTGGAATAGACGAGTGTCCACCAATATCCACCTGGATCATATTTTTAGAATATGTCACACTACTTGAATTTTATAACCAATGGTAGTTTTTTTCCCAAGAGAGCAATGTTCCATCAAATAAAAGTAATAAGGATCTCACCATTAAAATTTGATTATAAAAAATAGAACATACCTAACCCGTTAAGCAACATTAAGGGGTTGAAATGAAATTTTTTTTTCTTCAAATCATCTTCCTAAGCACCCCTCTAAATTCATTTATGAGACCTTAGGAACGTAGAGCTTTCCAAAAAATATACTCTTGCTCAATTCCAAGCTTCAAGAATAAATTTATGACCCTTTAAAGGGTCTTAAGGCTTTCTCTCTCCTCCTCATCCATTATTCAAACAAGGGTCACGTCAACATAATACTATGGCATGTCACCATTCCTACAAACATCCCCTAAGTGTCAAGATTACTAAGGCATTTCCTCTCCCTTAGCTTATCACAACTTGGGGGAAATTTTTCCTAAGCTTACAACTCCAATAATCTTCTTATCACTCCTGAAGAACATATCATGTGTCATGTCACATATTGGAAGTTTTTCTCCCTTGTGACAAGGTGTCTCATCCTTTTTATCACATCATCAAAATATTTTGTTTCTTCCTATGTATCATAATAAGGTTATCTTTCTTACATTATGTCTTGCCTATAGAAGTTTTCTTCCATTGTGACAAATTATCCTTCCGCCATTCCTTCTTACCTTTCCTTTGTGTTCTTCCTTGCCTTTCCCCATATTATTCATCTACTCTTTCCTTTTCTTTCTTTCATTTACCTCTATTATCGAATTTTTGAAAAGTTTGGTTCCTATGATGTACCACACCAAAACATTTTGTGATGTAGTGATACACTGTGCCTTTTTTTCATGCAACAATTAACACTTCATATATGGTACATGTATCACACAACAATAATTTTTCATAAATAGGAAATATCGAATCATAAAACTTTATGATGTGATAGATCACACCAAGGAGTTTAACACATCTGAAAGTTTTGATGACGAGATGTACTACACCACAAATATTTATGGTGCAATACATCACACCACTAGAAATTTATTTTCCCACAACATGGTGTATCATATCATTGAAGATGTGCATCCTAGTGACATATCTCACCACAACAAATTATGGTGCAATATATTGCATCCTTGAACTTTTTATTTGTCGTGATAAAGTTTCTCTTCCCAAACTTTTGTGGCTTATATTGTGTTGCATGAAGTTTATTTCCATGTGATATGAGTTGTGTTGCATGAAAAAAAACTTCACGCAATGTACCTAAAATTTCCCATTCTTCCTCCAAAATTCTTCCAATTTTTTTCATTGTGTTTTCCATGAGGGAAAGCACTTCTCTAATGCTCCTACTTCTATAGGACATCGAAAGAGATCTCAAAGCTTTGGAACATACTTGTTCAAGCTTGGGAGTAACATGTTAATTTCATACAAAGGGTTTTCACTCAATAAGAGTAACCATAATTCCAAGGTTTCCATTGAAATGAACCAAAAGATAGGATTGAAAATCAAGAGTTACAATACCTTAAGAACTTTAATGTCTCCTTATATATCATTACAACATTTATGTTAATTTTCATATCCAAGTTAGCCATCCAACTTGAAGAAATATAAGCCTTTAAACATGGATATACCCAATTTCAACATCATGTCGACTTAGATATGGCCAACAATTCACCATAACATAAACCAACCCTAATAACTCTCTATTTTTCAATATGAAAATAGGTGGAGAGTTTAAGGATGGATTACCTCAACATTCCCGCTAAATTTTTGTTTCTCACAACAAGAGAACAATTAAAAAGATAAAATTCCATAATTATGAATCTCCTATAGTCGCCTATAATTCGAATGCAAAGGTCACAAGGTGACTTATGATTTACAGAAGGATCATCATGTAAGTAAATAGTTCATACCATTTCAACATGAGTCCCTTTCCAACATTTAAATAAATAATATAACCTTTTATTATTAAGGTAGGAACTTCAAAGGAACATCTTGTTAAAAATTACACTGCTAGCATTTCCTTGGTGTTTATAAAGGTTGTAGAAAAGCATTAACAAACACTTACATTAACAAAACTTCTCTTAGTACTTAGGGACCCAAAAGTACTCGTGGTTGTAGCTTAAACTTTCATTTAATAGATCAAAAACCAACATAGAAAAATATGATTCCACCTAGCCACATTTTTATCAATCCAACTCATTTTCGTACCCAAATGTAGCTTTTACCATGCATCATGATTTTAAGGATAGTTTTCTCTGGTTTACGAATTCATTCCTAATGCAAATTATAAATTTCATTTTCATTATTTTAAAATTGAATGGGAGGATAATGCATCAATGAAATCAACCATGGCAATACAAATAAACTACCAAAATCCATAATTTCAACTATGCAAACTACTGAATCCATAGTTTCTTATTCATTCATTATTCATGACACCTCTTATATTATGCAAGTATATATTACAGACTTTCATCTATATACAATTTTAGTGTAAATTAGAAGAACTTATCTAAATATAAGCTTCCTAGCAAACTGATTGAGGGTGAGTGATTTTCCATCTAAACCATAAGCAGAATTGCACCTTATCTTTCTACAACTAACCACCCCTAGGTACATCATGATACCATAAGGGTGAATTTAGGCAACTATCAACAGACAAAGACAATATCAACTCTTCAAAGGATAATCCTCGTAGGAAACTCCTCACTAGTTTTTGGGAACCTTGACAAGTCTAAGCGTCCCTCTGCTAGGTCGATGCAACACAATATTATGCCCCCTTTCACTGCTTAAAAATTCATTAGGAGAACTCCTCCATTCAATGCTTCTCATGCACGTAGCATATCCCAAGCTTACAATCCCATTATTGAGTGGAAGTTTCCCACTTGACCTTTGGGTTTGAACTAGAGATCTTTCGACTGGTTTTTTCATGCCTTCTATACATGAAAATTTTGTCCCTTACCCACTTGTGTGTACCTTTTCTCATGCACACAACCATTTTTGCTCATGCACCCACACATGTGGATATGCCCTCTCTCCCATTGAATGAATCCCATCTCTCATGCAATTCACCCCCTTCAATGGTGGACACATTTCTCAAACACATGGAAAAAACTTCTAGAGGGTGATTTAACCATTCCTTTCACCATCCCCATTCTCAAGTACTCGGTCCATGCCTCCTGTAATTGTGGAAGGTGGTTCTTCCATTAATGCCATTTATTGATTGGCTTGTCAAGTCAACAAGGGAAATAGAGGATATTTATCACAATTTAATTTGGCATTACAGAATTAATTTGGCAGTGATGGCTTGAGATCGCTAAATATGTTGAACACCCTTCATACGATAATTTTGTTGCAATAAATTATAAAAATTTTCTTATTAGCTAAAAGATAAAATACTACAATCATTATGACATTATAATTAATTATCCATACTAAAATTAAAACAATAATTAATTACAAATTTAATTTAATTTAGTTAGGAGTACAATTGATTAAAGGATAAAAATGTGTATATTGCATATAATACTAATCATATTTTGTAAAAAAATTATTAAACATTGGCAAAACCTAGCCCCAAGGGATAATTCAGTTGGTCAATTTCCCGTTGCTAAGTATCTTGCCAATTGGGAGGTCATGGGGTCAAATATCCTTGATGCCCTGGGTGTTAGGCCCGACCAGATAAGCCGACGGGTAGATCCCTTCAGGTGGATCTGCCCAGATTATCACTCGTGGATGTAGTGGCCACTCAATGATCGTGAACCACAGTTGAAAAACAGTGGAAAAACCTATCATAACTCAATTGCCAAACCGTCAACGAGGGCAATCATCTCTCGTGCTATCCGCAAATAGAGGCTAACTCATCATTGCTATTCAAGGAAAACCACGCCACCTGGGATGCCCCACTAATAATCCGTAAGGGAGCAGACTTGCATTCCTGTTAAATACCTTTGGGTCTTAGGCCATTACCAAGCAAAAGCAATTTATGACATACTCCAAACCTAATATTTTGCACAATTATATATACACATTTATTTTTAAAATACATTTGAAACTTTGAAAAATGTATATAGAAATTAAATGCTTGTTGCTATATAATGCTTGTTGAATATGCGTTGTACCAGGTGCATCCCACTTTCCACATAAGTTTGCTTTGATTCGTGTACATCGACATAATTTAGTCTTTTATATATAGCTTGCCTGAAATTTATGAGTTTGTTGGGAGTGCTCCACATTATTTGATAACCACCTGCAACACGCATGTGATAAAAAAGAAAAGGAAGGTGAAGGGTACTGAGTTTTTATAATTTTAGAAACAATGAAATGTGTACGGAGTAGTTCATTTGTATAGTCTAAAAAAGAGAAGCAAAGGGGAGGGGTAATGAATTTTATAATTTTAGAGACAATGAAAAGTGTACGGAGAAGTTCGTTTGGATAGTCGAAGGATGATATTTTATTAAATTGATTACATGAAATGATGAAATTTATATTATATCTGAGATTTAAAAAGAGAAGAAATTACAGTGGTCAATGTTAATAATATAATGATCAATTTTAAATTAAGAATTTGTTTAATTTAATGTCTTTTGAGTTTTCGAATGGACATTTTTTCAATTATTTATGTTTTGCTCATCATGTGTGATTAGTTAGTTACTTGTTTGAGGGGACACTCTATATAAGAAGAGGACCTTTCAGCGTTCTAAATGATTAATATAGGGTAGCTTTGGAGGCTTTTTAAAGTTGTAAAGGATTACGACAATATAAGGTAGCTTTGGAGGCTTGCGTGAGACATGGAATTGATTTGGAGATGTCTTGTTTATGACATTGTTCATGCAAAGGGAGTGGACTTAATGGAATATATAGTTCAAGAAGAGTGTTGGAGTACTTGGAGGCTTGGAGGAGGAGTATTGGACAAATCTCATAAAGCATTCTTGTATAGAGTTTTGCTGGTATACAACGACACTTTAGAGTTTCATATGTGCAATCCTATTTGTAGGTTGCTTGTATGGGTTGAAGCTTATATATGTTGGTCATTTATACCCTTCATATATATAGAGCAAGGAGAGGGTATTTTTATGTAATATCATAATTTTACTATTTACTTTGTGCTTATTTTCTTGGGCTAAGACAAAAGGGTTTATAAGGAAACCCTAGAAGAAATTATGAAGTCTAGAGATGATGTTTTTATTTGGAGCTTGCTCTTGTTAGATGCTTGAGTTTATTCTTGTGAGCTAGACATTGGAGATGCTGATCTCATAGCATATTATGTCTTCATCTTCGTGTGTTAAAGATGTGAGGAGAATAACACACTTGTTTCTTTCTCTTTCTTTGTACTTCATCTTTGTGCTTTCTTTCTTATCTTGGAGGTGCTAGGGTTTCTTGAAGCTTTTGGAGCTTCTTGAATACTAGGGTTAGGGTTTCATGCCTTGGAGATATTAGAGATATGGTTTTGTGATTAAACCCAAGATTGTACTTATTGTAATGGTGAAGAACAAGAGATGCCTTGCTAATGGCTTGTTGTGTTGTTGCTAGTTTATGGAAAACCTTTGATATTACCTAGAGTTTTCTTGGTTTTCCCTAGCTAGGGTTTTGGAGAGCTAGAGGATTATATTGGCCTTGGGATAAGGCCATGGTATGTACGTCGAACTTCATCTTTTGATGTGTGAAGTTTTCACTTATCTAAAATTATCTTATTGCAATTCTAATTTTTAGCTAACTATTTATTCATGGTTTGGTAAGCTCCAAAACTTATATATTTTCTTAATTTAACATAAGTTGAGGCTAAAATTGTAAGGGTTTTAATATTAATACTGAAGAAGATAAAGTAGATTTTGGAGAGATAATTCTTCCTATCATAAAGTGATTTATGTATTTGGTTTTTGTATGATAAAATTGTGTTAGAAGGGTGAAACTCGTTAACACTCATTTAGTATCTTTTCTCTTAAATTATTATGTTGATTAAAAATTTTAAGAGATAAAATGCTATCCATTGTCATTATTATTTTATTATATTTTATAATCATTCTAAAATGAAAGTGGTTAAAAATCCAAAAAACTTTCAAAGAAAAAAATCAAATTTGTAAATTACATTGATGCCAGAGAGAGAGAGAGAGAGAGACTTTTTTCACGATTTAATTTTAATCAAAATCCTACATAAATTTTTAAAAACTTGAATTTAAATTGTTTAATCTGCATAATTCTAATGCTTTAAGGGTTTTTCAGTGTGTTGAATCTATTTATGCATTCAAAAATGTATTTTAAAAACAAAAAATCTTTAAATTGTATCGCTGAATTTTAGTTAATTATGGTGAAAAAATTTATTTGATTGACTATATATATATAATAGTCTTTTTCATGAAATTCTGTGATAAAATTTCAAGTATATGATTTTTTGTTTTTTAAAATATAATTTTGAATACATAAATAGATTAAGCACTCTACAAAACCCATAAAACGCTCAAATTTTACAAATTAAATAACTCAAACTCAAATTTTTAAAAATTTCTATATGATAAAATTATTTTATTGATAAATTAAACTATATATATAACTCTTTTATTTCCATTTTATTTATAAATTAAACTATATATAACTCTTTTAATTGGCAATAAAGATCTAACGAAATAAAATCTTGAAAAATATTTATTTAAGATGTAAATACTCGCTAGCTCTTACTTTAGGAAGCACATAATGCGTAAATATTCACGAGCTCCTCTTCACAGTAAACATATGCATAAGGAAAACATTTAAATAATGGTTTTTATATAATTCATTTATTATTATTTTATTTTTAATGTACCACATGTTTAATGAAATTTATAAAATGTTTATAAATTTATAAATAATTTTTTAATTTATTTATTTGTGATTATATTAAGTTTGTGTCAAGGTTAATTTGTTTATTGGATGAAAGGAGATTGATCAAATCTATAGTAGAATGGTATCATCAATATTGTGTGAGGCTCAATTAAATTTAGATGCCTTTAAGATAATTTAGTTCTTCAAAATAATTTCTATTGGCAATTTCTTTATAAATCTACAATCTCTTCCCATAAAGTTTGAACCTGAAATAAACATTGATAACCTTTTACTTAGTGAAAGTATCAATAATATAATTATTAAAGAAACTTATATAGTATATTTGGGTACATTTGGATATCATCTAAAAATATTATATTTTTTCAAAAATGTTTATTCTTGTTATTATTTTGATTTCTAAAACAAAATAATTCTATTGTTAATTATTAAAAAAAAATTGTAATATTTATTTTTATCTTGATATTTTGAGATTTGAGGTTCAACCAAAAAAAATTAATCATTATTTTAACGAAAATATAAAATTGAGGGAACTTTACTTTTTCTCTTATGTAAGTTATTCGAAAATTTTCTAATATTTTTTTTTTTAAAGATCAATAACTAATATTAATTTTCAAAAGAAGAGTTATATGACTATTTTTTCTTTTATATTGGTTTTCCACTTGGGAAACTAGGCTAGTTTACAACTAAAGCTAAAACACAATTGATTCATATAAATGTTCTTTGATAAATCTCCATTGTCAAAACATTAATACTACTCAAATTATGAATTAAAATATATACTAGAAAAGTGGCTTGTTTGATCATGCCGAAATGTGGGGGAGTCCACCTGAATTGGTGGAGATGAATAAATGCTTTCTTCTAGAGTGGTGAAGGAGATGTCTACTTATTTTTTAGCTAGGAAAGTGAATTTCCTTTATAGTCTTTTAATTGTCTTCAATTTTTCTACCATGTAGACTAGGATCTCATATACACTGTCACGACTTTCAATGAAGACTCCACTGATAAGCATTTTGATTTGTAAGTATAAATTTATCACTTGCATATAAGAATTTTGGTGAGACTGAGTATATGTACCTATTTCAGGAATCCATTTCCTGGTCTCCCTTTCAATGTAATGATCAGGGATGAACCTACGTTCATGTCAGACTTGTTCCTTTACTTCTATAATGATGCACTTCAAATCTTCAAGTATTACATCTACATATTGATCCATGACTCATCTTGTTGTTTCTTGGGCTCAAAAACACAAGGAGGGTGGTGGAGGGGTCACTAGGCCCACCAAGGAGCCAACTCAGACCCTTATACCACCTCTTTGGCTCGAGTATATTCTACATCTAACCATAAAATTTTGAGAAGTATGTGACTAGGAGGAGTTAGGGAAATTAAAGCACATGAAAGAGGGATAGAATGATAGCAAGTATCAAACAAAATTAGGCCAAAGAACATCTTGAGGATGACTTAGAGAGAAAATAGGGGAGAAGTTCTAGTAGGGATAAAGGGAGGATAAAGGGGGATAACCTGAAGTGGGTGATAGAAGAAAGGAGAAAATTGCAGAGTTAGTGTAGGTAGAGGGGTAACAAAAAATATAGTAAATAAAGACCTATAACTGCTACGAGGTTTGGTGATTGGTAAGAGAGTCGACTCCCCAAAAAATAAAACTTGAGATTTATAACTAAAAATGACAAACTCACTTTGAACCTGCGAGA
The DNA here is from genome assembly GCA_034641835.2 of Pinus albicaulis. NCBI lineage: Eukaryota > Viridiplantae > Streptophyta > Pinopsida > Pinales > Pinaceae > Pinus > Pinus albicaulis. Next base: position 856,222,312 of record CM076580.1, on the reverse strand, counting down.
ACTAAGGTTACCTTGAAATCAAAATTCTAATTTTCTTCTTGTGTAGATCTTGTTGCCACAAAATCGAGACCACAAAATACCATTGCAAATCCACATACTTGTATTGTGTTGGTTTCCAAGGACATTACGTTCTGAGGTGATTCTCCTGGATAGTCATCTAATGCTCCACCACAACCACCCAACACAAATTTCTTGGAATTTCTAAATACTAAACCATGAAAAACAGAAAGAAACCAAAACTAGCATACCACAATGAAGGAGTTTTCCTACTAGGAGTCTCTTGTGTTGCAACTTCCACCAACATTGAACCCAATTGAAACTAAGACCTCTCATCTTTTATATTTTACCCGTCCTTCCATAACGTTGTCAATTTCTCGTAGAATCCCAAGCCATCCTGTTCAGAACTAGCTTGAATGTCGTCCCCCTAAGTGGGTGTACTTCCAAAGCACATCCCTTATTTAATAATCATGAAACTATATTCACATGCCTTAACCCCTCACTTGACCATCCATAAACATTGGCATAGACATGCAAGGCACCACCTAGGAGGCATACAGTTCACCCCTCAATAATATGACGATATTTTATTCTTATGCTTGGGGTTTGTTACTCCCTAGTGGGAAACCTCCCTGAGGGGGAATTTTACTAGATATTTTTATTTGTTTAATTTATTATTTAAGTTATTATTAATCATAAAAATAATAAAATGTGTTAGCTATTTTCAAGTATTCATTGTTAACCTACTACACAAACATAAATATATTTTTCTCAAAACAAGAAAAAGAATTTTATTATTTAAAATTATCAATTTTAGTAGAATTATTAGATTTAATTCACACATATTTTTTTTATTATATTAATATAAATCCATCTTAACCATGAATTTAACAAGTTTTGAGATGGATCAAATTTCTTGAGGTGAAATCTATTTTAAAGTGCAAAATCAATAAAAAATTGTACCTTGAGAAATTTGATCCCTCTCACCACTTGAAGTTTTCTAATTAAGTTATATATTCAATGCAATATTTAATGCATAAAATGGATTCAATGCCTTGAAAATCTCCTTCGTCACTTTGATTGTGTAGACTACATGGGTTAAACTTGCAATACAAACAAACATTTGTTGGATCTTAAGCAAAATTGACAAAATTATAATTGAACCAAAAAAAAAGGAAAAAGAGAGTCAAAACTACTTGAAATGTTTTAGCCATAAAAATCTAGTTTTTCCATTTATTTTATATATTGTATACATAATATTTTTTTTATCGTGTATAATTGATATTAAAACATTTTGCTTAATATGGACATTGAAAGATTTTATTTATGAATTGCATTGTCTATCCTAAAGTTTTTGTGTTATTAATATGTTTTAGAATGCACTCCAATAGTACTTAATCGTTTATATTAAAATATTTTGTTTATAACCCACATTGAAATTATTATTATTATTAATATTTTTTAAATAATTGTATGTTGTATAAAAACTAACAACGGGATTCAATCTGATCTTATAATGTACTAAAACATGATACTAAACCCTTGTACAATTTGCGGAAACAAAACATGATCGCACAATCACATAACAAGTAAGAGAAAGAGACAATCAATCACAAAATACAAGATGTATCTGGGGAAAGCACACTACGTAAAACCCCGCTATCTATATATTGCATAAATTCAAGACCATGAAACAATACAATGTTTTTCTCTCTCAGACAAATTCCTGCACACTACCAACTGTCTCACTCTGATCTAGGAAAAATCAGTCAATTACTTAACCAATTCTTAGCCTTTGCTCAGCATACCTTTCTCATGCATTCCTAGAGGAATTTGTACCTTATTAAATAGGAAATTCCCTTGAATTTATTGTTCAATGCATCCTTGGCCTCCACATGACTATATAACTGACCTATACAATTTTCTAATTATACAACTTATAGTTATCATCCATTTAACCTCAGTCTCAATTGGGCCTTCCTTAGAACTGACATGCAACAACTATTTATCGTGAATTGTTAGTTAACTAATTGATCACTACCTGTGAATTAAATCATATTTAATTCACTGGACCTCTCACTAGCTCATCACTCAATTACAACTAGTTAAACTGATTTTAACTCAATTTCTTGAGTTAACTAATTACAACTCACAAATAATTGTAACTCGACCCCCCTAAAATCACGGGAGAACTCCACATGCCTACTCTCTGACCCTCAACTCGAATTTCCTAAGCTTACTTAGTCATTCTTAATTATTTAACTAATACAAGTTGTCATGGGATGAAATTACAATTTCTCTTCCAATTTAATTAAGGAAAAATTAAATTAGAAGCCCCCTTGGAGTGCCATTTCTTGGTGTCATTTCAACACTCCCTCTCAACAAGAAAGGGATTATCTACTACCATGAAACTGTATTTGTGGAATTCGAATTTTCTTCTTCCCAGTGCCTTCGTCAATATGTTTGCAACCTACTCCTCTGTGAGAATGTACTCTAATGACATAATTCACCTCTGAACAAAATCTCTAAAATGGTGATACCTAATATCAATATGCTTGGACCTGCCATGGAATACTGGATTAACCAAGATTTTGATGCAACTCTAGTTATCACGATGTATCACTGTCAAATCCATCTAATGACCAAACAAAACAACAAGTATCTTCCTCATCCAGATGGCCTCTCATGTTGATTGACTGGCCACCATTTACTCGGCCTCTACTAAATTGAGTGCAAGCGATCTCTATTTGTTGTTGTACCAAGAAACTATTTTTGATCCTATGCTGAAGATGCCTCTTGATGTGCTCTTCCAGTCAGATTGAATCCTTGCACAATCGTTATCAATGAATCCTTGAAGCTTCACTCCCTCTATCCATATGTACCATAATCCATACTTTGTAGTGCCTCTCAGATATCTCAACACATGCTTCCTTGCCTTCCAAAAGAGCTTGGCCAAATTAACCATAGCTTTCCTCAGTCGGTTAATTTCGTAGCATATGTTGGGTCGTTTTTTCACCAAATACATGAGCAAACCCACAAGTTTCATATAAACAATAACATCTACTACTTTGCTCGAAGTAGCATTCTCCTTCCTCCAATTTCCTGGAAGAGGAGCATCCACGATTTTGCTGCCTTCCATGCGGAACTTCCTCAGAATATCCTTGGCATACTTTCCCTGAGATACAAATAGCTCTCTATCTCTTTGCCATATTTCCAATCCAAGGAAATAGTGCAAGAGCCCCATGTCCTTCATCTCAAATTCGCTTGCAAGATCCTATTTCTAAGATTTATGAGTTGCTCATCACCTGTTAGTATCAGATCATCAACATAAAGTAAAATAATCAAAATCTTACCATCAACCAAAACATGATATAGGTTCTCATCTGCGTCACCCTTGGTGAGCCCAACCCTGTGAAATAGTTTCCAATCCTGTTGTACCAAGAATGAGGTGCTTGCTTCAGCCCATACAATGCTCTCTTGATTTCACACACATGTGACTCCGTGTCTAAGGTCTTAAAACCTTCTAGTTTCCCAATGTAGACTTATTCCTGAATAACTCCATTAAGAAAGGTTTCTTTACATCCATTTTATGTATCTTCCATCCCATCTACACTGAGAGTGAAAGGATGGATCTAATAGATGAGTACCTCGTGACTGGTGAAAAAATTTCATCATAGTCAATCCCCTCCACTTGAGATAAACCTGTGGCCACAACTATAGCCTTATGTTTCTCCAAACTCCCATATGTTGCCTGCTTCACCTTGTAGTCCCATTTGGATCCTACAACTAACTTCCCCACTGGTCTTGGGACAACTTCCTATGCATTGTTTCTAATAATGGATTCATACTCCTCAACCATGGCATCAACCCGCATTGGTTGTTAAATTGCTTCCTCGAAAGAGGATGGTTATATCCCATTACCTTCTCTCATAAGATCCATGTATCGTGTGTACTGCTCTGGGGACCTTCTCTGTCAGCGTTGTGATGTGGGTTCTCCCACTTTCTCTCTCACATCCAAAAATAATCTGTTAGCCTCTCTAGTGCGCTTCCTTCCATCTCTGGTGGATGGATGTGCATGAGTGGTTTCTACCACTCTCTATTCCTCTACTTGTGACTGCTCCGCATCCTTAGGTTCATCCTTTGGATCCAAGACCTCCTCAACTGCAAGCAACTCGAGCTCCCTCTTAAGGGATAATCACATGGCTTTGTCTTCATCAAATTTCACATATCTTCTGAAAACTGTCATCCTGTGTGCTGGCAAGTACACCTGATAGTTGTGAAGTGTATCAGTATACCCCACAAATATCCCCAACTCTGATATTTTCTCTATCTTCTTCCTGACATCTTTGGTCACATGGAATTAAACAAATGAACCAAAAATTTTAAAATATGACACATTCAGTCTCTTACCTGAAAAATCCTCATCTGGTGTACTCATCCCAAGTCTCTGATGAGGAATTGTGTTCTACACAAACATTGTTGCATTGCATGCTTCCAACCATAGATGCAATGATAGGCCATGATCATGCAACATAGCTCATGTTTCTCCCACAATCATTTTGTTCTTTATTTCTTTAACCCCATTCTGTTGTGGGTTAAGAGGTGCAATCAATTCTCTTCGAATTCCTTCTGAGGCACATAAGTTCTTGAATTCGTTAGAGATGTATTCTCCACCATTTTCGCTCCTCATAGCTTTCACCTTCTTCCTTATATATTTCTTGAAAAGTTCCGTGAACTCACAAAACTTGGAGAATGTCTGATATTTCTTTTGTATGAAGAAAATCCAAAACTTTCCTGAAAAATCATCAACACAAATTACATAATACATGTGATTTGTTGTACAAGTTGTCAAGAATAGTCCACAAACATCTGAGTGAACTCTCTCAAGGATCGCCTTGGCTCAAATTTCCTTATCGTGAAAGGTGGCTTTGGTATACTTCCCCAAAGTACACATTTTGCATGTGTCTCTCTGTGCAAGTGAACCCTTTGGAAGTTCTATAGAAATATGCCGCATGATCCTCAAAGCAGTGTGGTGTAGATGGCCGAACCTCCTGTTCCATAACTCACCGATGTCTCGGATTTCCACCTTCTCTGCTTTACTGCTCAGTGTTGTGTAGTCCCCTACATCTATTTTATAGATATTCTTTACTCGAACCCCAATGTTTTTCACCTTTCCCATGGCTTTGTGATGAAGGAACACATTTCCTTCACTAAAGATCACATCATAGCCATGATCTTAAACTAGGAACATACATGACATATTTTAATGTGAGTGGATTACCTGAATCCCTATGAAAGGTAATTTTACCTAAACCGATAGCGCTATACCTCCCATCTTCACCCATCTCAATGTGCATCTGGATATCCTCCTTCTCCAAGCTACTTAAGAATTCTTTATTTCCGGTCATATGGAATGAAGCTCCATTATCTAAGTACCACACATAACCCATCACCTATGACAGCATGCATACGACGATGGTGAATTCCAACTCGAACTATGAAGCCAATGCTTCACTTCTTGTTCCCTGTGAGGTCTTCTTCTTGTTCATCTTTTGTGGAAAATTTGTGGCATAGTTTCCATGCTCATTATAGTTGAAACGTTTTACCTTTGACAAGTCTCACTTATTTCCTGCCTTGCTGGTCTCAGATTTGGAATGGGATGCCTTCCCTTTTCATTTCTTTGCCTTTCCAGCCAAGGCATAGTTCTCCTCATCATCAATCTTTGATGAGGATCCATCTTTAGTGCTCCGCCAAATTTATTCTTGTTCCAGATCAGACCATAGTCGCTCCCAATCTGGTAGCTTCTCCCTGCCATTAACAAAGTCCTGGTAGCTATTCCAGCTCTTGGGAAGGCATAGAAGAGCTAGGTTCACCAAATAATTCAAGGCAACAATTATCCCAACACTTCCAAGTTCATCTCTACATTGAGTGAAATTCATCAATTATTTTTGAATTGTGTCTCCCTTCTCCATTTTGATCTTCCTGAGCTTGTATTTCAGCATCAGCTTCCTGTGGTCGATGTAACTATGATACAGATTTGTCAAGGCCTTCCACGTCACATATGGAATCACCTTATCATGGATACTCAAGACAATATGATCTCGAACTCCCTCTAACAAGATCCTTCTCGTATTTTCTACATTATTCTTCCATGCATGAATAAGTTGAGCTATTGTCGTGGTCTGTGGGACATCAGAATCTATGAAAGCCTTCAGTCCATTATCCGCGAGAACTTCCTCCATATTCTCCTTCCATGAAATATAATTCTAATTTCTCTCGAGTGCATATTTGAGTATCAATACATTGAAAGACATCTTGATCTGTTGTTGGATCCTAAAGAATAATCTGCAAATTCAAACCTGATGAAAACAAACTTTTTTCTTCTCTTCTTATTGTGATTTATGGCACTATGGTACAATGTAGAAAATATAATAACATGATTCAATACAATCTTCTAATGTACTAAAACAAGATATTGAATCCTTCTATAATTTTCGAAAACAAAACATGATCGCACAATCACATGACAAGTAAGAGAAAGAGAAAATAAATCACACAACACAAGATGTATCCGGGGAAAGCACACTTCCTAAAACCCCACTATGTGTATATTGTATAAATTTAAGACCATGAAACAATACAATACTTCTCTCTTGGAGAAATTCCTGCACTCTTCTAATTGTCTCACTCTGATCTAGGAGAAATCAGTCAATTACTGATCTGAAAGGATTGTATTAGTCTTTTTGTGCTAAGTGTCTTTTCAGATTTAAAACATGTGCATACTTGTGTCTTTAGTTTGCTTGAGGATTGAGGATTTAACCATGAATTGTGGATGATTTTAGTGAAAGAGAAGCATGAAATAAGCACAAAATACACTGAACAACAGTGCAAAATAGAGAAATAAGTCACCACGTGACATTTACACAATAGGCATGATGAAGCAGTTCACCCCTCCTGGGATACATCTGTTGGTCCAGCTCCCATTGACATGTCCATCTTTCATTATGCTCAAAATTTTTCAAATACATGTAGTTACATGCCTCTAATGGTTGCTTCCTCTACACGAATGGCTCCAAAATGCCCCAATTAGTCTAGATTGACTCTTCATTCACTCAGAATGGGAGAAAATTGAGCCTCCAACTCATTTTCCCAGTAACACCCAGAAAAAATCCACTAATTGTGGAGGACTCCACTTAACTAGAGTCAAAAATGGAAAATTTGCAAAAAATTAGGGGGGGCTCTAAAAAATCTGCTAGTGGCTAACCGTAAATTAAATGTTATGGTTGGGTGGCCACATTCCAACCCAAACCATGTGGTATAACCGCAACTGCAGGCAGAACTGTAGGCGGTAACCCTGGTGGTTGGGTGGAACTCCAAGTTAGGTTGTTGACAGCACAGAGAAATTAGTTGTGACAGTCAACATGTGATAAGGTTGAACATTGTGGAGTCTACAGATGGTTTAAACTATCGAAGAAATGTTTTTTCGTTGTGTTTAATGTTGTCATGTGACCATACATCATGGACCGCTGGCGGGTTGGGACTGCCAATGGTCCCAACCCCCAACTCGCATTACATTAAAGTTTAAATAGAACCAGACCACCAATATGGTTAAGAAATTCTCGTAGCCTGGTTGATGAAGACTTGTGCGTGCCCGCAAGAGGTACGAGGGTCGATTCCTGCGACCTCCAACCCAAAATTTTAATACACCACCTTGGGGACACGTGGCGGCCTCAGGGCTAGCCACATGTCACCCTATGATTGGTTCTCCAAAAACAACGTGAAACCCATCAACAAATAGGATGGTGCCACTTGTCATCCATTGATTGGCTTTGAGGAAAGGAATATTCCTTTTGCTGACTATGCATCCTCCATGGTGACTGGGCATCCCAGTCAACCTTGTCACAAAATTTAGTTGTTTGGGAATTTGATCAAAACACGATATCTCCCTCATACGATATCAGGTTTTTGAACTGTTCACAGCGTCGAAATCAGGAAGACAAGATCTGCATAAAAAAATTATGAAATCCTGATCACTCCTCCCCATTGGGAATATTTTGGACCCCAAAAGACTTGATTACTTGTTCAGTAGATGAGGGTACAACTCCCTCACCTTTCCAACCTCCATCCACTTTTCCTTGCTTGGTTTAGTGCCTTTGAGCCCAATTCAAAGGTAGTCAACACTTCCCCTCTTGGATGCTCTTATTCTCCTGTCAAGAATTGTATCTTCCTTGAGCTCATCCATAAATTATGGCAAGAAGTATTCAATAGAACGCAACTGAACATCACTTCCTTGATCATCGATCAAAGGTGGATCATACAAACGTAAATTTTCAACATTAACAACTGAATATATTTTCATATATGAAGGCAAGTCAAGTTAAAATGCATTATTACCAACTTGCTTTATGATCTTGAATGGACCATAGTGAATGGGTTTGAGCTTTTTACCTTCCCCTTGCATCCTTTCTTTGCTAATGTGTAACCATACCTCATCTCCCTCTTGAAACTTGTGATCAACTCTATGTTTGTCATGCCTCTCTTTGTACTTGCTTTGAATTTTCTCAAGCTGTTCTTGAACTTGTTGATGTATAATCTGAATTTTCTCAATGAAATTTTGAGCCTTCTCAATATCACTATGGCCATATATTGCAACATCCTTTCCAAAGATGAAGTCTAATGGCTATTTTGGAAAATACCCAAAGCATAATTAAAAAGGTGATGTCTTAATTGAAGAGTTCTTTGCCCGGTTGTAAGCATGTTGAATGTAATGCAGTTTCTCATCCAACAACTTAGGATGTTTGCTGCAAAATCCTCTCAATAGATGCACAATGGTTCTGTTCACCACATCGGTTTTTCCATCAGTTTGTGGATGAAAAGAAGTACTCTTTTTCAACTTTGTGTCCATCATACTCCAAATATTGGACCAAAAATTCCCAATGAACCTGGAATCCCTGTCACTAAAAGTAGAAGTTGGAAATCCATAATGAACCCATACATGTTGAAAATAAATTTCAACAGTTTTTTCAGCAATAATGGTTTTCTTACATGGCATAAGTATACACATTTTACCAAATCTATCCACAACTACATAAATATAATCATGATTTTTTCTTGACATAGGTATACCTCCAAAGAAGTCCATGGAGACACTCTCCCATGGCCTTGATGGTACTGGTAGTGGCATGTACAACACAAGCTTCCTATTACTAGGCTTTCTTGTTGCACATATAGAGCAACCTCTTATAAAACATGACATACTATCTATCATGTGAGGCCAATAGCAATACCTTTGTAGATGTGCCACTGTTTTGCTTACCCCAAAGTGTCCAACAATAAGAGATGAATGATCTTCTCTCATGACACTTAGCCTCTCTCCTTGTGGTATACATAGCTTGCCCAAATGAAACAACAAATTGTTATGCATGTGATAATATTTTTCTTCAACTTGATTCCCTTCACTCAAACTGTCATACACATATTGAAAATCAACATCATGTGCATATTGTTCTATGTAACTCTTATGTACAATAGAATATTTTTTGAGTAAATTAGATGCACTAATAATCGGTCTTGAAAGCATATCAGCAAATTTATTGAAAATACCTTTCTTGTACCTTATAACCAAGTGAAACTGTTGAAGAAATCCCATCCACCTAAAATGTCTTGATTGCTACAATTTTGTTTGCGACTGCAAGTACTGTAATGGTTGGTAATCGGTATGCACAATCGTCTCTTTACCCATCAAGTAGTGTTTCCACTTCTTGACACTTTGTACCAATGCATACAGTTCTTTGTCATATTTAGGATAATTAGTTACAACACCATTGAATGTTTCAAAGTGAAAAGTGATAGGCTTACCATGCTGCAAAAGAACTGTGCCTATGGCATAATCACTAGCATCGGTTTGTATCTCGAATGGATGTCCCAAATTCGACAATGCAAATACTGGAGTTGAACTGATCTTTTCTTTTAAAGCTTCGAAAGCTTGTTGTTTTTTGCCTCCCCATTGGAAGCCTTTCTTGACACTTGTCACTGCATGCATAGGAGCTACGATGGCAGAAAAGTTAGCAATAAACTTTCTCCAATACTGAGTTGCACCTAATAAATTTCTTACCTCGGTTACTGTTTTGGATGTGGGCGAATTCACAATGGCTTCCACTTTATAAGGATCAATTCTCAACTCGCCTCCTCCTACAATGTATCCTAAATAAACCAAAGAATTCTTTCCAAACTCACACTTTGACATCTTAAGAAACAATTTCTATTTCTTCAAAACATCAAGCACTCTATTCACATGCAAGACATGTTCTTCTCTTGTTTTGCTAAAAATCAATATGTCATATAAGTACACAATCACAAAGTCATCAAGGAAAGGACACAAAACACTATCCATAACACGCATGAAATTTATGGTGCATTACACAAACCAAATGGCATAACTAACCACTCAAAGAGTCCTTGTTTGGTTTTGAATTCAGTTTTCCATACGTCACTTTCTGCAATTCTTACTTGACGATATCCACTTCATAAATCTAACTTAGTGAAAAACTTTTCTTCTTTCAGCTGATTAAGAAAATCATCTATCCTTGGAAGTGGGTATCGATTCTTTACCATTACCTTGTTCAAAGCTCTGAAGTATACACACATGCGCCAAGTCCCATATTTCTTTGGAATCAAGATTATGGGTGAACCGCATGGCGAAGTGCTTGGCCTTATGATTCCTTTGTCTAGCATCTCATTGATTTTCCTCTTTATTTTAGCATTCTCCATTATTGACATGAAATACATGTCGATGTTTGGAAGAGGACAATCTTGATGCAACTGAATCGCATGTCGAATCTCCCTGTTTGGAGGCAATCATGTTGGCTCCTGAAACAACTCATGATGTGCACCAACTACATCATATAAATATGATTTCAACTTAGGATCACATCCCTCAAATGTTTCATGATTAACATCAGCTTTAGGATTAATGATTAGAAGAACAAAATTCTTACTTGAATTTACCAACCTCTTTACCTGTCCAACATTTACCATAGCAATGTTTGTCTTCTTGCGATGTGCTCTAATAATGTACTCCTTGCCATCTTTGAATAAATGGTATTTTCTCTCATGGAAATGGAAGATCACTTTCCTGTCATACAAGTAAGGACTCCCCAACATAATACCTATTATGTCAAGAGGAACCACATCTAATTCAATTGTGTCAACAAAATGTGCACTTATTGCAAACCGCAATATACACTTCTTTGAAACCTATAAAATTTCTCCTTACAAATCCAACCAAGTGGATATGGTTTTGGATGTTGTATGGTCTCAAGATTAATTTTCTTGACCAACTCTGTCAAACAATGTGTCAATTTTAGTATGTTTGGATATGACCCTCACATGAAACAGTTCAATTCTTTATTCTTCATTTGGAGCATGTGTGTGACAGTTTGATGTACTAGTACTGGGTTTAGTTTAATTTTTTTCCCCCTTCATGCTCTTCAATCCCATGGCTGTAATCTTAGATTCATCACCTGAATCCTCTCCTAAATCATGTTGAGTTGTAGCTGCAATTTTTTGTTTTCCTTTGTTTTTGTATTTCTTGGGCCTCCTTTCAGGATGTAATTTCCAACAATGATTTTCATCATGGCCTTCTTTTGAAAAAAAATTACAAACCAATTTTTCTCCCTCTTTCTTGATAGATGCATTCTTTTTTCTTTTACCTTTTGAGGTCTTCTCTTTGTTTTTCCCCTTAAAAGGTTTCTTTCTACCCTCTTCAGAAATGTTTTCCCTCTAGCTTCTAGATGTGTGGCTTGAACACATACTTCATCTAGACTTGTGGGGTTAAATATGATAATAGTATGTTTTAGGTAGCTATGTAAGCCTCCTATGTACTTGATCAAATTATCTTGGCTCTACAAATCCACCCCTAATAAAAGAGCTCTTCTCCTAAATTCTTGGGTGTATTCTTGCACATTCTGTCCCTTCAATTGCCTAAATTTTTTCCTGTTCATTATGGCTTTCTACATATGATCTAATGGATAAATTTTTTGTTTTATTGCAGTAATGAAATCAATCCATGATAGAATAATCTTACCATGCTTCTTGATCTCCTCGTTTGTCTTGGCTTCCAACCAAACAAGTGTTGCACCTTCCATTCTCAATGAAGCTAATTGGACTTTGGTATCATCATCTTGAAGGTTTTGGATTCTCAAATAGACCTCCAATTTCCTAATCCAGTTATCATTATTTTCTACATTGACTTCACCATTAAACATTGGAAATTCAAACTTAACATTAAGTTTTAAAAAAGGAATTTTACCAATGTTCTTTGACTTACGTGGTTGATGTACTGAAGACGAAGTAGAGGATTATGATGATGAGTGTGAGGATGATGGCCTTCCATTGCCTCCATTTCCTCCATTTCCCTTATTCGGCTTATCTTCATCATTGTGACCTCCTGAAGATTTTTTTCCTTCCTTATGAAGTTTGGATCCTTCACCTTCCAGTTTCTCATTCCTTTCTTGATAAAGGATTCTAACCATCTCAGTCATGCAAAGGAATTCCTTCCTAAACACTCTTTCTTCCTCTTTGGGACCAACTTCTTCATGGATTTCTCCTTCCTCAAGAGGCATGCTTATAGTAGCTTTTGCTTCCTTAGGAGGTGAACTAGGTGGTGGAGATTGTGGCAATCTTTCTATCCTTTTCTTTGGCTCTTCTTGAGACGCTTTTGCTCCCACCAATTTGCCTTCTCCTCTCTTGAGCTTGAGCCTAGTAAACATCTAAAAACTTGCAAAAATTTAAACAAATATTTTCACTAAACAACACCAGATAATAAACTCTAGCTCTGATACCAATATGATATGAAAGGACTATATTAGTTTTGATGTGCTAAGTGTATTTTCAGTTATAAAACATGTGCATACTTATGTCTTTAGTTTGCTTGAGGATTGAGGATTTTAACCATGAATTGTAGATTATTTTAGTGAATTAGAAGCATGAAATAAGCACAAAATACACTGAACATCAGCGCAAAAAAAAAAAAAAAAGTCACCACATGAAATTTACACAACAGGCATGATGAAGAAATTCACCCCTCTTGGGCTACATTTGTTGGTCCAGCCCCCAATGGCATGTCCATCTTTCATTATGCTCAAAATTTTTCAAATACATGTAGCTACAGGCCTCTAATGGTTTTTTTCTCTACACCAATGGCTCCAGAATGCTCCAATTAGTCTATATTGACTCTTCATTCACTAGAATGGGAAACAATTGAGTCTCCAACTCATTTTCCTAGTAACACCTAGAAAAAATCCACTAATTGTGGAGGAATCCACTTAACTGGAGTCAAAAATGGAAAATTCGCACAAATTTAGGGTGTGCTCTAAAAACTCCACTAGCGGCTAACTACAAATTAAATTTTATGGCTGGGTGGCCACATGCCAACCCAAACCATGCGGTCTAACCGCAACCGCAAGCGGAATTGTAGGTAGTAACCCTGGTGGTTAGGCGGAACTCCAGGTTAGGTTGTTGACCGCGAGGAGAAATTAGTTGTGACAGTCAACATGTGATAAGGTTGAACGTTGTGAATTCTGGGGATGATTTAAATTGTCTGAGAACTATTTTGTGGTTGCATTTAATGCTTTCGTGTGACCATACATCATGGACCATTGGCGGGTTGGGACCACCAGCAGTCCCAACCCCCAACTCACATTACATTAAAGTTTAAATAGAACTGGACCACCAATATGGTTAAGAACTTCTCGTAGCCTAGTTTCTGAAGACTTGTGCATGCCCACGGGAGGTCCGGGGGTCGATTCCTACGGCCTCTAACCCAAAATTTTAACACACCACCTTGGGGACACATGGTGGCCTCAGTGCTAGCCACATGTCACCTTATGATTGGTTCTACAGAAACAATGTACAACCCATCAACGAATAGGACGGTGCCACTTGTCATCCACTGATTGTGTCTGAGGAAAGGAATATTCCTCAAAATGTTCCTTATGCTAATTGTGCATCCTCCATGTTGACTGGGCATCCCAGTCAACCTTGTCGCAAAATTTAGCTATTTGGGAATTCGATCATAACGCGATATCTCCCTCATATGACATCAATTTTTCAAACTGTTCACCACACCAAAATCAGGAAGACAAGATCTACGCAACCATCTTGGTTTCAACCCAATCCTGTAACTTTCAATTTTTAGCATAATTTATGAACTCCTGATCAATTACTTAACCAATTCATAGCCTTTACTCAACCTGCCTTTCTCACGCATTCCTGGAGGAATTTTCGCCCTATGAAATAGGAAATTCCCTTGAATTAATTTCACAATGTATCATTGGACTCCACATGACAATATAACTAACCTGTACAATTTTCTAATTATACAATTGATAGTTATCATCCCTTTAACCTCAATCTCAACTGTGACTTCCTTAGAACTGACATGCAACAATTATTTATAGAGAATTATTAGTTAACTAATTGATCACTTCTTGTGAATTAAATCAGATTTAATTCAATAGACCTCTCACTAGCTCATCACTCAATTAGAACTAGTAAAATTGATTTTAACTCAATTTCTTGAATTAACTAATTACAACTCACAAACAACTATAATTGGACCTGCTCAAATCACGGTAGAACTCTACATGCCTACTCTCTTACCCTCAACTCAAATTTCCTAATCTAACTCATTCATTTTGACTTAGTTAACTAATACAAGTTGTCATGAGATGAAATTACAATTTCTCTTACAATTTATTTAAGGGAAAATTAAATCAAAAGCCCGCTTGGGGTGCCATTTCAGAAAAATTATACATCTCTCTTTTATTAATTTTATTAGGAAGTAATTGTTTTTATTTAATTTAAATTACTAGTTTTTTCTGGACATTGAAATATTTTACTATGGGAAATATTAAAATAATTGTTTCCTTCTCTAGTTATATATGAAGCTGATATTGAAATAAATTAGTTAATATGGATATTTAAATAGTTTATTTAAGTATTGCATTGAAATATTTTTACAAACTATAAGATATATATATATATATATATATATATATATATATATATATATATATATATATATATATATATATATATATATATTCCTCACATTTAAAAATTGAAAATATAAGTGTTTTTTTTAATTTTATTTTTTAAGCTCATATAAAATTATGTTATTTCACATGTAAATTGAAATATTTTATTTATGGCTAAGAGTGGGAGCGAAATATTTTTACTAAGTGGAGATAAAACCATTCCTTATAACTACAAGACCATTATGATTGGCCACATTTTAGCCAGACAATATGGGCTCATTTTGGAAAAGAAGATTAATCCTTTCCTTTAAATTCATGGTAAAAGACTTAAAGCACAAGTTGGATTTAGGAAACATCACTCAATTATAGACCATCTTGTTACTCTTAGGATCATTGCAAAGGAATATAATAATAATAAAATCGATCCCTTATGCTGTTTTGTTGAATTTAGAAAAAATTTTGACATGATTCCTTAGGATAAGCTATGGAAGGGACTAGAAGAGATAATGGTTCCTCTCAAGTTGAGGGTGTTGTGACTAGGCTATAAGAAAATGTTATTGTTAATCTGGGGATCACCAAGGTTTTTTCAAAATAAATTAAATGTAATATCAGAGTTAAGAAAGGGTGTCCCTTATCCCCTAACCTTTTTCGTATTTACATTGATAAGCTAGAAGAGTGTTCAAAATTTGCAAGATGTAATGGCCCGAGACTCACTAGTATTGTTATTTATCTTCTCCTTTATGTTGATGATATTGTTCTTCTAGCCAAGAGCCATGACGATCTCTACAAGTAGCTTAGAATCCTCCAATATTACTAATCCAACATGGGTATGATTGTTAATACTGACAAGACTAAATTCATGATAATAAAATGAAAAAAATCAACTATGATAAATTCATTTATGATAATAAATACTTGGTGAAAATTGCTTCATACAAATACCCAGGTATCGAAATTCATCATTAGCTCAACTTTAATTACAACATTGAGAAAAGGATAATTGGAGACTAGAAAAATTATTATAGGCTCAAAAACAATTGTAAGTCAACAAATCTTTGGGTATGGAGTTAAAAAAAATTCCTCTTTGGGACTCTTGTCACCCCTATTATTTTATATGGATGTGAGGTTTAGGGTTCCAGTATATCTAAATAATCATGTAGGAATATTGAGTTGATGCAAAATAATTTTGAATAACCTACAATGTCAAAATTAAGGGAATCAATCCCTATCTTTTCCTCTTGATTGAAGATATTCTTTCCCCCATTCAAAGCATGATTAAGATTAGGTATCACATGTATAGGAAGAAACTATACAACATGGAAGCCAAGATATTCCCCAAAATTATTTATAACTCTAGCCAAAGGCCTCACCTCTAACTCAAGTGAGGTTACCATAAGGGTTCCCAATCTTGGCTAGACCATTGGAGGGCAAACGAGGAGATCATCTTGGAGAATAATGATAACATATTTTAAAATATTATTACTTCAAAATTTAAGGATAAGTTGTGGGATGATAAGGAGTTGGAGGGAAAAAGGAAGCTAACATATTATAAGGTGGTGATCAATACCACTCTTGATAACCATAATTATCTTTCTATCTTAAGTAGTGTTAAGAATAAAATGAGCATTGTAGATATAAGAACTAATTCTCATGAGCTTCAAAGTGAAACAGGGCATTGGTCAATTCTCAAAACACCTTGGGATGGAAGAGTTTGTCACCATTGTGATACTAAGAGGGTTGACGATAAAAAAAAAAAATTTCTCTTAGATTGTCCAACGCTTACTCACATCCATTATAATTTTTAAAATATTTGTCACGCTACCAAACTTCTTGACTTGTTAAGTCAACAAAACTATGGTGACCTCAGAACACTTCTCTCTCTTATTTTCAATCATAAAACTAAAATATTAAAGAATCTCAATTAATCTTTGTTTCTTAAGGTATGATAGACCATATTGGTCTTATTGGACGTTAATCATCATCATCAACATAATATTGGGTTGTAATATAAACAAATAATCGAGGAGCCACAATGAGAGTGAGATTATTCACGTTTCATAATACTTTTAATTAAAACCAACCAAATTTGTGTATTCAGTTTTTTTTTTATTATAGCCAACATTTTTTTTTTAATATTTTATTTTCATTTTAAAAAGGAAACTTTTAAAATTGAAGTTGATTACTGAAGAAATTGTAAATCTCCCTAAATCTCTAGAATATGCATCTCCACACAATAATAACAAAGTTTAATTACCTATAATAATTTTTTGGTAATATAATTAAATATTTTTAAATAGATGGCTAGCTTATTTATTTTAATTTTATAAAAAAAAAATTGTGTTTCAAAATTAAAAAGAATATTTCAAATTTTATCAATTTAGAAAAAATAATAAAGAAATCTAATTTGAGGAGGTTGGAGTGAGAGGGGTTATTCTATGCCCTGGCGAAAAAATCTGGAAAAAAATTGTCTGGGGTCTGGGAGTAGCCATAAACAATCAAGTGGAAGAACTTGGCTTATGGAAAGGGTTGAGACTGGATTTAGACAAAGGAATCACCCACTTATCATTTTTTGGTGACTCCCTTGTTACCATTCACAAATGTATTAAGTGGTCTAAGAACAAGGTTCATGATCTATGTCCAACCATGCAAATAATAATCTCATTGATGGATAAGTTTGAATTTGTAGAATTTTTTCACATAAAAAGGAAAATAACAAGTTTGTGGATGAGAAATACAATAGGGTCATCACCCTAGAGTAGGACAATATTATGCCAGATGAGGGTGTCCCAACCAAATGTCATGTCCCATAATTTAGATTAATTGTAGCTCCTCAAAATTCAAGAACAACTTGGAGAAGCGTGATATATTTGAAAGGTGGTTTAATTGCATACTTAACTCTTTAGCACATATGTTATGGGGTAGGAGGTTCAGATATAAGATGGGTACCTCACTCCCCAAGTGGAAAATTGTTGAGATTCAACAAGATGATTGTTACACTAAAAATTGTCATTGTGACATTCTGCTATGTGTATGAGCTCATTATTACTCATACTTCTCCCTTTGCAAGTCTAACATATCAATTCCTCATGTCAAGCCTTGAAAATCAGAGAAAAGTTCCTAAAAATCTCCTAAACTTTGGTGTCGCACTTTCTCCATATCTTGCATGCGGTCCCGCGCCTAATGTTCAGCTCTCTTGCGTACCTGAACGCACTTTATCTGTGTTAAAAGTGTAGACCCTTGTAATATCAAAAAGGCGCAAGTAAATTCCAAAATCTCAATAAAAGTGAATTCTAGAAGCTTCCAGAAAATATCTTGTGGTGATAGAACCACTCTTATGAGGTGCATGTATCCCTTACCTTATGGAGCTAACCCCTTGATGTGAGGAGCTTATCCCTTTGAAGGATGATTCTATCCCTTCATAGTTGGAACAAGAAACCTCCTCTTTTCCACTATAAAAAGAGGCATTGGGTAGCCTCAAGGGGAGTTCAAGCTTTAGAATATTTGAAGTTAAGTGTTGTTGATATTTAGACTCAGTTAACTAAGACTTTTGTGGGGAGAGATTACATACCTCTATTCGTCTTGGTTGGAGGAGTTCAGAGCTTATCAAAGTAGAGGAGACTCCTACTTCGGACCCCGGAAAGTCCTGTGCAACATCAAGGCTCAGGTTGTAAGGATTTTCTTCTTTTGAAATTAATACAAATATACTCATTTTTCTCAATAAGCTTTCAATCAATGGTTTATTTCATAGATTCCTTGATCACTATGATAAGCATGGTTTATGATGATTTCTATACAGGTGCTATGTAATATTTTGCTTGTTTGTGATTGCAGGTTTACAAGGAAAACTCCTTCAAGCGCGCGAGGGACAACAACGACTTCAAACAAGCGCTGGACATACGGTAAGTCCGTTACACCTTTATAGAGCTTTTCATAGATCATATATGCTTAGAGAAAGATTAATCTATTTGGTTTTTTGTTGCTAGATACTTTTAGTACTAGGGAGATTGGTCTTGTCCGCAAGACGGATTAATCCACACAACAAATTGGTGACTCCACTGGGGAAAGAACTTGTTGTTTTTTGTTCTCTTTTATTTTGATTTGAGGAAACGTTTTTCCTAGTTTTTTATTGATAGACATCTGCCTGGGTAGCTTAGGTTTTCTCTTTTTTTGAAAATTTTGAGATCTTTTATGTTTTTCTCTAATTTTTTTCTGGGACCGCACTCTGCCTTATTTTCATAGTGCGGGCAGTTTCGCATTTTTGCTTTAGTAAACAGTGCGATACCACACCTGTTACTTCTGCAAGCCTGCGGACCTTGTTAAAATTTTGGAAAAACTTTAGATTTATTTCTTTAATTTATCTTTATTTTTATTTAGATTTTTTGGTTTCTGCCCAGATTGATGATTGTTTCTGTCAAAAGCTTTCTGTGAATGAATTTTAGCAGTATTGGTGTTTTGATGATTTTCTAGAAGTTTTGCGTTTTGGATTGTCTTTCACTTGGTCTTTGTAGCAATTCAAAGCATTGACTGTTTGAAGTACCTAAGATTACATTGGTATTTTTTCTTTTTGTTGAATCTGACCTGATTGTGAAATCATCATTTATTGAGAAATAGAGCTACCTGTTTCTTTGCAAATCTTTGAAAAGAAACTTTGTTA
This sequence comes from Pinus albicaulis, assembly GCA_034641835.2. Classification (NCBI taxonomy): domain Eukaryota; kingdom Viridiplantae; phylum Streptophyta; class Pinopsida; order Pinales; family Pinaceae; genus Pinus; species Pinus albicaulis. The sequence goes on along the minus strand of CM076580.1, from coordinate 856,202,623 downwards.
TTGGTTTTTGAATTTCATTTTTTTTTTATAAAAACATATTTGAGTGTTTTTTATCTGTTTGTTATTCTGAATGAATAGATCCTTAGTTTGTTGAATAACTAAGTAAAACATTCTTCAACAAAAAATCTTAAAGCTTTTATTCAATTAGATTGTTAAAATTTGTAGATCTCAGAATTAGTTTTATAGTTTTGAGTGCTTTTAAAATTTTGTAGATCTCTTTTGAAGGAAATTTGTTTTGTAGCTTCAAGTTTTGAAAGTGAAAGGATTTTCTTATGAGCTTTGATAGTTTGTATCATTTTGAGTTACTGTTGAAAAGACAAAAATATTTTCTTTCAATTGTTCTTTATGTTTAAAGAAGGAATTGTTTATTAAAAGAATTGCATTCTCCAACTCTTTATTAATTAGAATTTCATTGAAAGAAAATGATCTGATTATCATTTTTAGGTGCATTTTTAGTGTTTTTTGGAAGTCGAGTCTTCACACCATCAGAGTTTCATTTCTGCACCCATTGACTTAAGAAACAACTCTTAAAAGTAACGCTTAATTAAAATTTATCTAGCAATCTTTTTATTTTCTAGGGCTCTTATCACCAACATAGCTTAGGCTAGTATCTTGGAGTAGAGAGTAATTAACTCTCCAAGGTAGTAAAAACAAACAAGTAGACAAATCTTGTGGTAGGAAATAAATCCAATTGTAATTTGTATAATCTAGGAAGCTTCTCTTAAAGAATTCAATCACGAGATCATGTCTGAACCTTTGAGACAATCAATTCTATTTCATTGGGGATGATAGAAGATTTTGCACGCATTACAAATGGTAAACCTCGGATTAACCATTGTCGAGGAGCCTGGGGTCACTTGTCGGTAAACCTTGGATTAACCATGTCGAGGAGCCTTCAAGGGGATTGAGCTTGTTACTCTACCCTTGCGTGTGGGATCAGATCGTAGACTGTTCCCCCAGTTATATTTGTTACTGTTGGTAACCTTAGTGTCCACAAACTTAAGATTATTTCCTAAGGTGACGATGAAGAAAAGATCTCACTGTACCTGGAGCAGACGTCGACTAGACTCACTTGGACTCTCTGGCAGGTTCACTTCACACGAGATGGTTTTGTGGGGAAACTTGTGCCAATCTGTTTCATTAAGCAGTTTATCGGGGTAACTGTTCCAACTGCCCTTTCTGTATTAAATTTCTACTAAGTTAGATTTCATCACCAACTAGTGTTTTTAGTATGGGAAGTTATTGTTTGTGTGTGGTTTGAACTCTTAGATTTTTTAAGCGTGTGATTTAACTGTTTGTTTCTTTAGAGACTTTAGGTGTTTTCATTGAGTTTTCTTTGTTTGCGTGTGATTAGTTAATATTTAATCGTGGTGGAATTACCGAGACAATCCCGGAGACTACAAGGGAAACCCCCTGAATATACACCAAGTCATCTTGAAGGGCTTCGTGCTCTGGTATCGTCTAGCAGCAGTAGGATTAAATCAACAGAAGTTGGAACTTCATCTATAGTTGTTCATCCTAATTATCAAACACCCATAACAGAACACATTCAAGAGCTGATTTCAATTTTTGAAGTTACTGGTAGTATTTCTCCTACCAGTGAACTAGCTGACGAACCTGAAATCTCTGAACCTGAAACTGAACCTTATGTTTTGGAAACATCTTCGGGATTTATTTCACCAACTTCTAGCGATCCTGGTTCACCTAGGGTAAGAAATATTGTCACTGACGATCTTCCATCTGGACTAATTTCTATTGAAGAACTCGCGAATCCAGACGAAGAGTTATCTCTTCCTGAATCTCCTGAGTCTTTAAATATTAGGGATCGTGAATCAATTTTCTATAGCCCTATTCGAACTACTGTTTGGTATCTATCCTTAACAATTTTTTTAGAGAATATGGGTCTTGCTTTTTCTCCACCTCGAGTTCCATTTCATCCAAAACCCAGAGGTTACTATTCGTCATCCATTATGGTAGGAGAGTCATCCATTTTTTCCCAGACACCGGAAGAATTTTTACACGGTGATCCTTCTGTTCCTGCAGGATATCAGGCTTTGTCTGGTACTTTCTCTGGAGCAGCTCCTCAACCAATTGACAACTTGTTATCATCTGGTCTAAGTGGAATTACAACTAAAACTTCGAACGCAGAGCAAATCTTTATGATGTCTGGTAATATTCTGAATCCTCAACCTCAAGGAAGTCAGTTACCGCCTGGAGGGAAATCTCAGGGAAATCAGTTACCGCCTGGGGGGAAACCTCAAGGTAGTCAGTTACTGCCTGGGGGGAAACATTCAGGAAGTCAGTTACCACCTGGGGGGCAACCTCAAGGTAGCTTTTTCCCAGGACAAACTGTGGAACCATATTATTTTGGGGGACAATCCCAAGGATAGTACATACCTCAAGGGTATCAACCTTCAGGACAGTACATACCCCAAGGTCAACCCCAAACTCAATATGCTCCTCAGGGTCCTTATCAACCCCATCTTCAGTACACACCTCAGGGTTATCAACCTCAAGGTCAGTACCCAATTCAAGGTTACCAACAGCCTTTTGGTCAATCATCTATTCAAGGAGCCAGAAATTTACCACTTACTTATCAACCCTACGTTCAACCAGGTTATGGTCCTTACGTTCAACCTTCTGCGGGACAATACCCCGGAACGAATATGGTGTGGGATCCATCCGAGTATCAATAGCCTATGCAGCCTAATGTGTAGTTGCCTTATCAACCTAGACAGCCTTTGGTTTCTAGTTTAACCCAGCAACCTGCCCAGCCAACTATTCAAACTTCTGCACCTAGTTCTGTTCAGCAGGCTGAGCCTAGTTCACCTAAGACTCCGCCTCAAACTGCTGCAACGTTTTTCCAACCTGTAACACCTATTTCTGGAGTATCTGTAACTCCGAGTTCGTCTATCCCTGCATCCGTGCAAATCCCTCAAGTATCTGTACCCCAGTCAGGACCTTCAGTTCATACTTCGGTTCATATTCCTGCAGGACAAGCCGGTACAAGTACAGTTGTCACAAGTCAACCTCAATTCACGTATCAACTGTACCAGGGATATCCTCAATTCGGTCCCGGTTCACAAAATCCAAGTTATCAGTATCAACTGTACCCTGGCTATACTTATCAGCAGCCTCAACAACCCCAGTTTGGTCTGGTTAATCCTGGTTTTCCAGGAGGTTACACAATTCCTAATGCAAATATGATTCCCAGTTATCCTGAGTATACACCTCCTAGAACTGCTTTGGATACTCAAGGTTTTTGTGACCCTAACCGTCAGTTACCATTTATTGCAACTTTGGATTTACCTGATTTGACACGCCTTACGAATGATCCAATTTTCTATTATCCGTACTGGCCGCCAATGCCACATAAGTTGCCCAGTGATATACCAAAATTCGAAGGTAAGTCAGGAGAGGATCCATCAAATCACGTCATAACTTATCACCTCTGGTTTGCGTCTAATTCAATCATTTATGATTCGATTCGCTTACATCTTTTCCAAAGAACTCTTATTGGTCTTGTAGCCAAATGGTACATTGAGTTACCACGAGGCTCGTTTAATAATTTCAGTCAGTTAGCAACTGCCTTCTTGACTCATTTTCAGTTGCATGTCAGATACGACAATGGCACGGAATTATTAACTTCACTAAAAAAATCCACGTCCACATATATTTCTGATCATATTCATGAATGGTGACGTAGAAGACGTTTGGTGAAAGTTTACATTTCGGATCAGATTTTGGCGGAATGGTTTGTTAAATCATTGTTGCCCAAGATCACTGAATATGTAGCTAAGGCTGGTGTTGTTACTAAAGAGAAAGTAATTGCTCAAGCTCAGTACCTTGACCTCGTTTATATGCAGTCAGGTACTTTACACGAAAAAATCCCTGACCTTCCAAAACAAGGTCAAATAGCTGCTGCTCCTTTAGGGTCTCATGCCGCTGATGGTATGATTGGTACAATCAATACCCAAAGTAAGAAGAAATCTTCAAAGAATTCTTCTCCTATTATAACTTTACCATATTCCCCAAAAGGAGAATCTTTCCTCGAATTTTCTACCGATATTCATGTCGTAGAGACATCTACGGCTAAATCTAAATCCGGCAGTAAAAAGAAGGGGAAGAACAAAAACAAAAAGAATTCAAAAGAGAAAACTGATAAAAATGAATCCAATGATGAAAAACGCAAACCTTGTTATCCTTGTTACATTTGTGACGAGGATCATTTTACTAAGGAATGCCCACATCGAGCAGAGGTTGAAAAATTCGTTAAAGGTTCACAACAACCTACTGTCTTGAACGATCCTTTTCCAACTCAAGATAGCAAGATGGTTGATTCCACCTCGACTGCTTCAGAAGAACCTATTTTGATGATGTCTCATGTAAGGATTGCGACACGATCGCAAGATTATGGTACTAAGAATCTTGTTAATGGTAAAGAATCAGGATCTTCTAGTGCAAATACATCAACTACACCTCCTCCTGTTTCTGGTCCACTACAAATCAAGAAACAAAATCCAGACTTAATAATCAAACCGCCTGCTAAAGGTGTTCTTCGTAAATAAGCTTTCAATCCACATGTGAGAGCTACTCAAAATTACAACATTGTTGATGATTTAGCTATTTCCCCTTCAGCAATGTCGGCTTTGGAAGTGTTGCAATCATGCCCAGCATAGCATAAATTTCTTTTGTCTGCTATAGGAGTTGTCGATATTCAGGATTCTAATCTTATAATCTTCAATTTAGAGAATAGTACGCCTCGCCTACCTCACCAAATGGCTTTCCAGATCCCAATGTTAGTAAAAAATAGACCGATCTATCGGACTGTGATCGATGAGGGAGCTTCAACGTGTATTATGTCGATTCAGTGTTGGAAATCGCTTGGTTCTCCTACACTTAACCAATCTCTGACGATTCTTAAGGCTTTTGATGGTCGAGGTTTCCACCCTTTTGGTATTTTTCAAGATTTACCCATAGGGGTCGAAGGTAAAATAGTAAATCTAGATGTGGAAGTGGTTGATGCCCCTCTAGATTACAACCTTCTTTTGGGTTGCAGTTGGTCTTATGCTATGACTACTATTGTTTCTTCGGTCTTTCGACTCATAAAATTTCCATATCAAGGAAAGATCGTTACAATAGATCAGTTAACTTATTTTTCTTCCGACCCAGTCTCTACAGAAACAATCCAGCACGTTGGTAAAGCGGCTATCCCTTATAAGGAAGTTGGAGTAGGTTTGATTAAAGATTCTGGTTTACTAGGAACTTTTTCCTTTCCTCCTCCTAACGTATCGCCTGCTGTTGCAACTATTCACATGATTTCGTCAGACACTGTTATGTTTGATGATCCTTGAATCGTACCTTCCGACTCTGAGTTAGATTCAATTGATGGCATGATGCCTTTGAGTCCATTTGAAATTGGATACCAGACTGTACAATCACTTTCCGACCCCTCTTCAAAAGAAATTGATCCAATGAATGGGATCCATGAGGAATCACTTTCTATATCCAGTTCAGCCACAACGACATTTCCTGATCTTGTTCATACTGATGAGTAGATTTGTGAATTTTTGTCCGTTGACGATTTACCATGGGAAGATCTACATCACCGATCTTCATTTTTACCTGAACTAGATCATTTTGAAGATGATTTCGCTTCAATTTTTACTGCTGAATATGTCAAAGAACCCCAGAATCCGTTGCAAATTCCTGATTCTAAGTTAAATTTGGAAAATATTTCTTGAACGGTTCCAATTGACATTTTAGTAAAACTAGGAATAATTGAAAACATTCATATAGGTGCTTGATGTACTGAAGATGAAATTCAAACTTATAAGGCCCTATTTCAAGAATTCTGTGATGTGTTTGCCTGGTCCTATGAAGAAATGCGAGGAATTGATCCGTCAATTTTCGTACATGAAATCAAGACTTACCCGGATGCCAAACCTATCTGTCAACGTTTACGTCAGATACAGCCTAGAAAAGTTGCTGCTATCAAAGAAGAAGTTGAAAAATTACTTCGTGCAGGTTTCATTTATCCAATTCCCTTAACGGATTGGGTATCAAATATTGTTCCTATGACTAAAAAACAAGGAACGATACGAGTATGTATCGATTATAGGGATATTAATCGAGCTTGTCCCAAAGACAATTATCCAACTCCCTATATCAATCAAATAATTGATGATTGTGCTGGCAGTGAAATGTTTTCCTTTATGGACATCTTTTCAGGGTATAATCAAATAAACATACTCCCTGCTGATCAACCAAAAACAGCTTTTATTTGTCCGTGGGGGACTTTTGCTTATTTCAAGCTACCTTTTGGATTGAAGAATGCTGGGGAAACTTTTCAAAGGGCAATGTCTTATGCATTTCATGACATTAAGCACACTGTACAATCGTATCTCGATGATTTACAAGGTCATTCATCGCGTAGGGCCAACCATATCACACATTTACGAGCTATCTTTATGAGATGTCGGCATTATCGAATTCGGCTGAATCCACACAAATGTGTTTTTTGTGTAGAGTCAGGTCGTTTACTGGGATTTGTTGTCTCGAAAGCAGGTATTCGCGTCGATCTGTCGAAGGTCGAAGCTATTGTTAAATTACCTTCTCCTTCGACTTTACGCCAACTCCAAATTTTGCAGGGGAAAGCAAACTTTTTATGTCAGTTCATTCCTAACTATGCCGAGCTTACAAAGGGTTCTACCCGGTTGCTGAAACAGAACATTCCATTCTTTTGGGATGAGATCGCTAATTGATCTTTTGATGCACTTAAACACGCGTTGACCCATGCACCGTTATCGCATCCTCCTAACTACAACCAGGATTACATTTTTTACCTCGATGCTTCTCATTCCACTATTGGGATGGTGTTAGTTGAAGAAGATGAATCTCACACTGAACATGTGATTTACTATCTTAGTCAGAATCTGCATCTGACTGAGATCAAATACACACATGTGGAGAAATTGGCATTGGCAGCTATCCAAGTTGTCCAAAGATTTAGACACTACATCTTGTTACGTAAAATCACGGTAGTTTCTGATTGCAATCCTACGATGTACATTTTGACCAAACAATTGCTAGGGGGCAAGTATTCCAAATGGATAGTGATCCTGCAGGAATTCGACTTGGAATTTGAAAAATCCAAGGCGAAGAAATCTTTGGTATTTGTGGAACTGATGTGTGATTTCCCCTCTACTGATACTAAAACTGTGGCAGAAGAGCACATTGCGGATGAATCTTTGTTTCTTATCAGTACTCTCAATCCATGGTATGGAGATATTATTGTTTATCTCCAAACCCAATCTTTTCGGCCTGAAATCTCACGATCTCAGCGACGGAAAATACGCTTACAATGCCAACAATATAATATTATTGGTGATACACTCTATCGTCGTGGGGCGGATTCGTTTTTTCGACGTTGTCTTGTTCATGAAGAAGCTGAAAAGGTTTTAAATAACTGCCATTCTGGAGCATGTGGCGGTCATATGTTTGGGTATGCCACAGGCCAAAATATATTGCGCGCTGGTTATTTTTGGCCATCGTTATTCAAAGATTGTATTTATGCAGTCTGGAAATGCCATAATTTTCAACTTTTTGATCGTAAAATGCGCGCGCCACCCGCTCCTCTTCATCCCATAATTTCTTTTGGTCCTTTCATGAAATGGGATATCGAATTTATTACATGTAACCCTCACTCGGCCGGGGGGCATGCGTATATTATCTTAGCAGTATATTATTTTACTAAGTGGGCCGAGGCGATGCCTACATTTTCAGCTGACGATAAGACTACTACAACTTTCGTATTTAATCACATAATTGCTAGGTTTGGTGTTCCTCAAGCCATTATTACAGATCATGGAAGTCATTTTCGGAACATCATGATGACAGAACTGACAGAACAACTTCGTTTGCACCACGATAGTTCCACCCGTATTATCCACAAGCCAATGGTCTGGTTGAAGCCATAAATAAAGTTTTAGTCACCATGATTAGATGAATTATTGGTATTCACAAAATGAATTGGCATTCCATGTTATTTTGAGCACTTTGGGCATATCAAACCTCAGTAAAAACATCAACTGGTTTCACTCCCTTTCAACTGGTTTGCAGTTTGGAAGTTGTGTTGCCGATTGAATGTGAAATTTCGTCACTAAAATTAGCCGTAGAATTACTCCCAGCTACGTCTGAGGAGGAGAAACGTTTCTTGTACTTGGCTCAGATAGATGAAAATCGACAAAATGCTGCAATAGCAAACGAGGCTCATGTTAAACGAATAAAATCTCAGTATGATAGAAGTGTTACCGCTCGAAATTTTTCAGAAGGAGACCTAGTCTTAGTTTATGATCAAGCCAACGATAAGCTAGGAGCTGGGAAATTCGTGCCCATGTGGCATGGTCCTTTCATTGTCAAGTGAAAGATGGCAAAAGGGGCCTATGAGCTGATAGATTTTGACGGTGTCCCTTTAGATAAACCCAGAAATGGACTTTATCTGAAGCGATACTATGCTTAAACTTGGTGTGGAGATTTTTATTAGAATTAGATTTCTTTACTGCTGGTGTGTCTTAGATTAGAGAAGCATGCCTAGTTTAGAAGTGTTTTTTTTATTACTATTCCTGCTTATCTGAGTTTTACTCCTGATATTGCAGATGTCGTCATCTCTTCAAACCTACATTGGTTTTGCTAATGGTGCTTGTCATAGTACATGGAACATTTCTTCCGCAGCTTGGGTTATCTATTCGCCCTCTAACGAGTTAGTATCCATGCATGGGGTAAGCCTTGGCCAAACAACGAATAACATTGCCGAGTATAGTGCAGTGATTGAGTTATTATCTGAATCCATATCATTTGGAATTCGGAGTTTGATTTTTATGTTGGATTTTGAACTTGTTGTATTACAGCTTAACAGGGTCTATACCATTAGAAATCCAGTGTTATTACGGTTCTTTTTAAGAGTTCGTCTCTTGGAACGTGAATTTGATTACATTGAATATCAACATATTCCAAGACATTTAAATACATTAGCAGACGCAGTTTCTTCTAGCATGATAAATCGACATTTGCAATGATAAAAACAGTAAAACAAACAACATCCATAATATGTACCCAGATAGCCGGTAAATAGTAATATATCATAGTATAGAAGTGTTTTCAAAAAATATACATCATCTTCGATCATAGGTTGGAAACACCTTATGATTGGAAAAATGGTAATACAAAAGGTCAAAAATATGAGTCTTCAACACAATCATCCCATCACTGATGGTGATTATGATAAGAAACCACTACCCGGGCCACCCTACATAAGAACCTCCTAAAAGGTCCTGGAACACCAATCATGTATCTTTGCAATCTGAGTGGAATCTCATCTATGTCCGTCTCTGGAATATCTAGAGTCAGACGCTCTAGGTGATGCTCTAAATCAGACAGGATTTCTGTTGATTGGCCTACTAGGGCTGGTGTGGCTGCAACTGGTTTTCTTCTGTCATAGGGCTGGAGATGGGCTAGTCGCCGTGGGCCCACATCTGCATTCAAAAAACTTTTGGTTATTAATTGTCAAGACGATCAAAAAATAAAAATTAGAACTTAGAATTTGTTGAAAATGATTTTTACTTGATTCATCCTACTATTCCCCTGCTGGGAGAGTCATCTCTCGGTCACCACATAAATCTATCCTGGCGTATGGAAAGTCCTCTATGACAAAAATTTGGCAGTCCAGCCAACGAAAATATGAAGGAGGAAATTAGACAATCTTAGCGCCCTCAATACCATGACGGGCCATCAATGCAACCCAACGAACCATCCTAGGTTCTCGAGGTCGGCTGGCATCGACAGGAATACTCTACCGAGCTAACATTGGGATCCTCTCTAGAGCAAAAGTGACCACGATGGATCCATATCCAAAGTTATTTAGTTTTCCATTTTTTTCTCTAGTTAGTTGGCCTTTTATATTGGCCAACACAACTTTGCACCAGTTGAAAATGGTGCCTTGAAAACAGTCCACAGCAATGTGCATCTGGGAACCAGTAGCCACATGCAGTGCAGCACTCCCACATAGTCTGGTAACAGTAAACACAATCACTTTCAGCTCGGGATAGATGATAGTTTTTATATCAATCCGTTTGTCTCTGGGGTCTGCCTCATCATTACAGAATTCTTGTCGAAGACTAGCGACAGTTTGGCCACCTGGTCTAGTCCCAAACAAGGAAAGTTGTTCGCCCCTCTTGGACAAAACAGTCAGAAAATAAATATCCTCCAGCTCAATTTCGAGCCGGTGGCCGCCAATAATGAAACACTAGTCTTGCACGTTCCACTTGTTTACCAGCCATGTCAGGAGATCTACCTGTGCCCTCATGCCCTGAATGGCCCATAATTTATACAAACTGCATGCTCTTAATGCCTGCATTGTGGGAAAATGGAGCATCGTGGCGTCATCCACATCCTCATGCTCACGTTCTCTCCAAATCAACATCTCGTTAATCCTACAATGCATAAAAATATATGTTAGAACAATCTAATTTGAAAATTTTTGAGCGCCAAATGAGAAATTTAATTTTAAAATTTAAATACGTGGGGACCGCACTTTGCCTTTGTACACAGTGCGTAGGAACGTATGCGCTCTATGGAATAAGTGCGGACCCATGACCTTTTTTCTATGTAGAAAAAGGTCGGGGTCCGCAGGTCCTGTGTGTTGTGCCTGCGGACCCCTGCGGGCGGTTTTTTAAACTATTTTTCTCCGTCAAAAATAAAAACTAAAGCCTAAAAATGAATTGTAAATGGATTAAATGCAAGATTAAGAGGTTGTGGATTACCTAGGACTGACGGTTCTCGATTTCGTCGGATGGATTTTTCATAATCTTCACAGGAACTTTTTTGACCCAAAAGCTTCTACTTTTCACTCTGAACTTGAACGGTAAAAATGAAGTTGAAAAAGTCCTTTTTATAAGTTTTTTCGAATAGATAAATTTTTAATTTGTTTATTTTTTACTTTAAAAAAAGTATTTTGAAAGAATTTTTACTTATCTTAAATAAGTATGTGTAATGTTTCAAGTTTTTGTGCAGAAATTGGATTTTTCAGGAGAATTGAACATTTTTCAACAAAGAGCATACTTTTATCACTTTTTCAGACTCTTTCAAAAATTCACGAAAAAGCGAAACATTGGAGTTCTCTTTTAAGCCCTTTTCAGACTCTCTAAATATGAAAAGATTGCCGAGTACTTGATTGTTCGAACTCGTTAAAGTAAATGAATAATCGTCCCTTCAGTATAAGTTTACCCCTTTTATGGACTGAAATGGACTATTTACGAAAAAGGTATACGTTGACTAATTACGGTCAATAGAGTTCTCTCCCGCATTATTTTATCCTTTTTCGGGCTCGAGAGACTAAATTTATGAAAAAGTACACCCATGGAGTTTTCTTAAGTTTTTTCTTCTGACTCCCTAAAATTGAAAAACACCGAGTTTCTCCTATACTGGACTCGTTAAAATTTAACAGTAAAGGACCTGTTCAATTTTTAACAGGAACGAACCACTCCTTCTTAGGGTTCGAATCTTAAACTAAGTTGACTCATCCGAAGGATGAGCTTATAAACAAGAAAATGTTATCCTCCTCAAGCTTGTCAAAAATAAAGAGGTACTTGCCAGAAATGGTGGGGGAAAAGAGAGAAAATGACTTGTTTGTTGTATTTTGAATTTTCGAAAATCCAGTTAACCACTCTTGAACACGACACTTTCATTCACCTGGGTTGGGAAATCCTTTGCCTAATAGTTAATCAAACCTCATTTGAAAGTCTTCATCCGGTTTTCGGGTATTAGCTTTGGGTCAATTGTCACCAAACCATCTGTAGTGTCGTTATGTGTTCAAGAGGACAGTTCAAATAAACCATTCATCTGCAAAATATCTGTCATCCATTTTGACCATCCCTGAGTCAGTCCTTGCCAATATATTTCTTCAAAACTTGATCTATGATTTTGTGTTGTGGGCTTGCCTACGACGGATCACTTTCTATCGACGACAATTCATTATCTAGGAAGTTGATCCAGAAATCATCAGTACCTTGAAATCTGCATGCCTCAATGGCAGGTTTCTCGCCTTCGACGACAGGTTGCATCATTGACCTTCGATCGAATGATTCTGTGACATGTTCGACTTCAGCTCATTCATTCACATTTCATGGATTGTATTGAGTACTTTGAGAGCCATTGACATTACTGGTGGTTTCTCTCACACTTGTTAACAGTTTACATCATTGACTGGTAATCAAGTGGTTTCTACCATGTTCGACTTCGACACATTTATTCACATGGATAGAATCATACTAGTTCGAGATGCGGAAATCAAGACCCTGGATCTAGTTTCTACCATCCAGGCTGTGAGGAATTTTGTTATCTTACAGTAGACTATTTACAAACAGATGGCTACGTCCATACTGTGTCTACACATGTCTATACTGTGATGTACTCAAAATCATTCCTGTATCAGAATAATTTGAATTATTTAGTTTTGATCTGAGTATGGGAATGCCTACCTCAGCGATGATATATATATATTTTGCATTGAATGTTTTTACAGGTTCCGACTGGGGTGACCACAGGATGATCCTTGAAATGATAAAGTACTGCACTCTTCATATATGACAGACTTCAGCATCATCTATTCCAGACTTTTCACTTTAGGGGGCAATCTGTTACACTGAAAATTGTCATCCTGACATTCTGCTATGTGTATGAGCTCATTATTACTCATACTTCTCCCTTTGCAAGTCTAACATATCATTTCCTCATGTCAAGCCTTGAAAATCAGAGAAATGTTCCTAAAAATCTCCTAAACTTTGGTGTCGCACTTTCTCTCTATCTTGCATGTGGTCCCGCACCTAATGTTCAGCTCTCTTGCGTACCTAAACGCACTTTATCTGTGTTAAAGGTGCAGACCCCTGTAAGATCAAAAAGGCGCAAGTAAATTCCAAAAAGCTCAATAAAAGTGAATTCTAGAAGCTTCCAGAAAATATCTTGCGGTGATAGAACCGCTCTTATGAGGTGCATGTATCCCTTACCTTGTGGAGCTAACCCCTTGATGTGAGGAGCCTATCCCTTTGAAGGAGGATTCTATCCCTTCATAGTTGGAACAAGAAACCTCCTCTTTTCCACTATAAAAAGAGGCATTGGGTAGCCTCAAGGGGAGTTCAAGCTTTAGAATATTTGAAGTTAAGTGTTGTTGAGATTCAGACTCAGTTAAATAAGACTTTTGTGGGGAGAGATTACATACCTCTATTCGTCTTGGTTGGAGGAGTGCAGAGCTTATAAAAGTAGAGGAGACTCCTGCTTCAGACCCCGGAAAGCCCTGTGCAACATCAAGGCTTAGGTTTTAAGGATTTTCTTCTTTTGAAATTAATACAAATATACTCATTTTTCTCAATAAGCTTTCAATCAATGGTTCATTTCATAGATTCCTTGATCACTATGATAAGCATGGTTTATGATGATTTATATATAGGTGCTATGTAATATTTTTCTTGTTTTTGAATGCAGGTTTACGAGGAAAACTCCTTCAAGCACGCGAGGGACAACAACGACTTCAAACAAGCGCTAGACATATGATAAGACTTTTACACCTTTATAGAGCTTTTCATAGATCATATATGCTTAGAGAAAGATTAGTCTATTTGGTTGTTTGTTGCTAGATACTTTTAGTACTAGGGAGATCGGTCTTGTCCGCAAGACGGATTAATCCACACAACAATGATGAGCTTAGTGAAAAGAGTCGCCTTTCACTAAGTGGGCCCGTAGGCTATTTTTGGCGCAAGTTTATTTTTAGGCTATGTCTATTTTTAGACATGATGATCATATTTCATAAGTTGCAGGATGTTATTTGTGGATGGTTGGTCAAGTTGGAAAAATAGATGAAATTCTATTTTTAGAATATTGGGTGAACTGTATTTATAGATCGCTGATCTAAAAATAGATGCATGTCGATTATTATTAGCTCTTAATAATAATCAGACTCTAAACATCAACTTATTCTCTTGGAGCACTTTGTTTCAGTGCACAGATGTGGCACATCAGTGGACTGAGGGAATTACGCAATTCCCAAGGGTTTACTAGAGCTAATGCATGGAGGACTCAGTTAGAACTCAAGTGGCAGAGTTATGACATAGTTGGAAGAGTAGTTTATGGAGTTGTATTTAGTTTAACTTAGTTAGACTCAGTTGAGCTAGTTGTATCTAGTCTAACCGAATGATACACTAGTGAGAGTGGAGTGAATCAATTAGTTAATTAATTCACAAATAATAAACTCATTAATCAACTGAAAAATACAACAGTTAACTACAGTGCATGGCAGTTTCAGTGGAGATCCAGTGGAGAGATAGGTGAAAGGGCAAGATAGACTATCTGTTGTGACTATAGTGATGCATTGATTGCATCACACACACATTGGAGTTTCCAATGAGGTTTGAGAAGTCAAGGCAAGTGTAATTCAAATTCATTCAGAGCTATTATTCAGCAGGGATTGCGCAGTGGAGGCAGGCTAGCAGGAGGGCAGAGATTGGTGCATGGATTTGCAAGATTGTTCCTGATTAGTGTATGACAATTGTACTGTACTGAGAGCTTGATAAGCTTTGTATGAGGATTTTCATATGATCTCCATGATACATAATATATATTTTTGGTTTTCAGCTTCAGGCTTTCCCAGTTAAAAACTGTGTTATGTGTGATTGTTTTTATTTATGATTTACATGTGTGTGCAATTAAATTATCCGCAAAAGATTAACAAGTGGAATTGATTCAGTGTTTTGCAAGAAGTTAAATATTGTGAGATCAGGTGAATCAAGGACATATGCATGTTTAGTGCATATAATTTATACATGGTATCCGAGCATTGTTAATTGAAGATTGCAATTTTGAAGTGAGTTTGTGCTGGTGGACAATTTGAATTTGCTGCAGAAGATTCTTGATGTAGAAGTTGAGTATACATTGAAATGGCTTTCAATGGGTTGCGTTTGGAGTATGCCCTTGATGGAAGCTCAAATTACATAGCCTAGAAGGACAGGATGGAGGCAGTGCTGGAGGATAATAGACTGAAGGAGTTCATCGATAGCGATGTTCCTAAGATGGGATCTAGCGATGCTGCATTACTTGACGCATGGAAAAAGAAGACAGCAAAGACAAGAAGAATTCTGTTGGAAGATGTGAAGGACCATATTGTGTCCAGCCTTCACGGGAAAGCCACTCCATTCTTAATGTGGAAGGCTTTGACAGATTTTTTCCAAAGAAGAAGTGACCAGAGGAATTTTGCACTTAAAGACAAGCTCAGAAAAATAAAAATGGAGAAGGGAAACAGTATTCCAAAATACCTCACGAAGTTTTCCACTGCAAGGATGAACTGGGTAGTGTGGGGGTTACTGTTGATGATGAATAATTGGTGAGCTTGGATCTCCTTGGGCTTCCGAAGAGTTGGCATAGCTACGAAGACTCTATCAATGGACGGAAGAAACTCCCAGGATGGGAGCGACTTTGGTCAGATCTTGTGCAGGAGGACATAAGGCGGGGTACCAGGGATGGATCTTCATCGAAGAATGAAGATGAAGAGAATTGCGCTTTGGCTGCCAAAGCAAGGAAAGGGAAGGGGAAGAAATTTCCTTCAAAATCCAAAGCTAAAGGCAAGAAGCAAGATTTGTCCAAAGTGAAGTGTTTTCACTATCACGAGCATGGACATTTCGCCACTAACTTTCCACAGAAGAAGAAGAACAAGAAGGCTGGTGGAGTTGCAGCTGGAGAGGCCTTAGTCTCACAATTTGAACTTTATTTCTCCTTGATCGCATGCTTGGTTTCAAGCTGTACGGGATCGGTGTGGTATCTTGATAGTGGTGCGTCTTTCCATTTGACGGGAGACAAAGAGTTGTTTAGTGACTTGGAGGAGAAGGACCTCCATATGCATATAGAGATGGGCGATGATGGTCGGTATAGTGTGACTAGCATTGGGACAATTACCTTTGAGAGGGAATCCGGTAATCCATTCTTGTTGAATAATGTTATGCATGTTCTAAGTCTGAAGAAGAACTTGGTCTCGGTCACAATGCTGGAAGACAAAGGTTATGATGTTGTTTTTAGTGAGGGAAAATCCTTCCTTCGACATAAAAAATGGGTCAAACCAAGAAGATAAGGGTTCGAATTAAAATATCTACAAGCTGGAGGTAGATGGCTGCACTGCAATGGTGGGCAAAGCAGAAGAAGTGGTGAGTCGGGATGAGGGCGAATTATGGCACAGGAGATTGGGCCATCTTCACCATGGCACTTTGAAGATTTTGTAGCAGATTTCTACTGGACTTCCCAAGGGTACTCTTGTGCAGTCAAATCAGTGCAAGGGATGTACTATGGGTAAGTTTTTGAAGACCACCTTTCATGAGAAGGAGAACAGTGCTTTGGTGATCCTGGAGAGAATTCACACAAACGTGTGTGGACCTTTCTCGATTGCTTCAACAAAAAAACACAAGTATTATGCTATATTTGTTGATGACTATTCTCGTAGATGATGGATATTCTTCATGCAGAAGAAGAGTGAAACGTTCTCAAAGTTCTGTGAGTTCAAGGCATTGGTGGAGAAGGAGTTGGGGAAGCAAGTGAAAGCTCTACGGAGCGATAATGGTGGTGAATACATCTCAGGAAAATTCAAATACTTCTGTAGCATAGAATGAATTTGAAGAGAACTCATAGCGCCTCATAACCCATAGCAGAATGGGGTCACTAAGAGGAAGAACAGAACGATCCTGGGTGATGCATGAGCAATGCTGCATGACCAGGGCCTACCGATGCACTTGTGGGCGGAAGCATGCAACACTAAGGTTTATGTGCAAAACTGTTGTCCTCATAGAGTACTTGGCATGAGTACACCTAAAGAAGCTTTTACTGGTAAGAAGCCTGATATTTCTCATTTGAAGATTTTTGGCTCATCTGTTTACACTCATGTGACAAAGGACGCCAGGAAGAAGCTGGAGCCAACTACAAAAGTTGGGATATTTGTGTGGTACACAGAAACACCCCATAATTATCATGTGTATTTTCCAGACAGTCGGATGACTGTTGTGCGACGGGATATAAAATTCAATGAGGTGAAAGCCATGAAGTTGTCGCTTGAGAGGGAGCTACACTTACATGCGGAAGAGGAACTTCTTGTTCCCAAAGATGAGCCTCTAGATGTGGATCAGCCATAGGAGGAGATTCATGGAGTGGAGGAGTCCACTCATGCAGAACCAAACATCAGACAAGGCAGAAAGTGTACCACAGAAGCTGAGAGACTTAAGGTGGATGCAGCATAGAATGTAGAAGTTCCTACATCACAGTGTAGACAGAGACAGTCACCTGACCATTATACTGGATACATGGCTCTTATGAGCAAGTGTATTGTGATAGAGCCATCTTCTTTAGAAGAAGCAGTGTAGGAGCCCACATCGGTAGATGCCATGGTGGAGGAGTATGACTCCATTGTCAGAAACAGTGCTTGGGAGATTGTTCCAAGGTCGGTGGGAAAATCAGTTGTACGATCAAGATGGATCTACAAGGTAAAGAAAGCTGCTTATGGGAGCATCGAGAAGTATAAGGTAAGATTTGTTGTCGGGGGCTTCTCACAGATTTAAGGGATTGACTATGAAGAAACCTTTGCACCTGTCGCATGGTATTCTTCCATACGGACCATCCTTGCTCTCTTAGCATAGATGGGTTGGCACATTCATTAGATGGATTTGAATACTACGTTCCTTAATGGGATCATTGAGGAAGAGGTGTACATTGAGCAACTTGAAGGATTTGAGATCTTCAGCAGCAAGTCGCATGTGTGCAGGCTCAAAAGAGCGTTGTATGGGCCGAAACAAGCACCCCATGCTTGGTACACTCGGATCAACAACTATTTCACCGGACTTGGTTTCACCAAGAGTGAGGCGGATGCAAACCTGTACCAGATTGTGGTGGAGGGTAAGCTTTTAATCATTGTAATTTATGTTGATGATTTAATACTAATAGGTGATGAGCAGTTGATACACTCATGCAAGGCAGATCTTGCAAAGGAGTTTTAGATGAAGGATTTGGGCCTCCTTCATTATTTCCATGGATTGGAAATATGGCAGCGGGAAGGTGAACTGTTTGTGTCTCAAGGAAAGTATGCCCAGGAGATACTGGAGAAGTTTCACATGCAAGGTTGCAAGCCTATCAACGCTCCTCTTCCAGGAAATTGGAGGAAAGAGGATGATACATCGGCAGAGGTAGTGGATGCCACTGTTTATCGACAGTTGGTGGGTTCGCTCATGTATTTAGTTAATAAAAGACCGGACATATGCTATGCGGTTAACCATCTTTCACAAGCGATGGTTAAGCCTACCAAGCTCTTTTGGAAGGCAGGCAAGCATGTTTTGAGATATATCAAGGGCACATTTGAGTATGGTTTATGGTACAGACAGACGAATGAGGTGAAGTTGCATGGCTTCACGGATGCAGATTGGGCAGGAAGCCCAATAGACAGAAAAAACACAGGGATTTTTAGTATCAGATCTACGAGAGTTTCTTGGTACAGCAGGAAACAAATATCTGTGGTACTCAGTTCAGCGGAAGCAGAATACATGGCAGCAATTCAAGCTGCATGTGAGGCTATCTGGATGAGGAAGATCCTGGTTGGTTTGTTCGGTTCACATTTAGATCCCATAGTGATACATTGTGATAATCAAAATTGCATTAAACTCTCGGTTAATCATGTGTTTCATGACAGATCTAAACATATTGTTATCTAGTATCATCATATCAGAGATTGTGTGCAACGGAAGATCATGTTGCTTCAGTGCATTCCTACGGAGGATCAGGATGAAAATATTCTGACGAAGGCGCTCACCAGGAGAAAATTAGAATACCATAGAGGCAGGATCGGGGTTAAGGATAATCCCTATCTTGTTGAGAGGGAGTGTTGAGATTCAAAAAGATGATGAGCTTAGTGAAAAGAGTCACCTTCACTAAGTGGGCCCACAGGATATTTTTGGCGCAAGTTTATGTTTAGGCTATTTCTTTTTTTAGACATGATGATCATATTTCAGAAGTTGCAGGATGCTATTTTTGGATGGTTGGCCAAGTTGGAAAAATAGATGAAATTCTATTTTTAGAATATTTGGAAAAGTTTATTTATAGATCGCTAATCTAAAAATAGATGCATGTCGATTATTATTAGCTCTTAATAATAATCAGACTCTAAACAACAACTTATTCTCTTAGAGCACTTTGTTTCAGTGCACAGATGTGGCACATCAGTGGAATGAGGGAATTATGCAATTCCCAAGGGTTTACTGGAGCTAATGCATGGAGGACTCAGTTAGAACTCAAGTGGCAGAGTTATGACACAGTTGGAAGAGTATTTTATGGAGTTGTATTTAGTTTAACTCAGTTAGACTCAGTTGAGCTAGTTGTATCTAGTCTAACTGAATGATACACTAGTGAGAGTGGAGTGAATTAATTAGTTAATTAATTCACAAATAATAAAATCATTAATCAACTGAAAAATACAGCAGTTAACTACAGTGCATGGTAGTTTCAGTGGAGATTAAATGGAGAGATAGGTGAAAGGGCAAGATAGACTATCTGTTGTGACTATAGTGATGCATTGATTGCATCACACACACATTAGAGTTTCCAATGAGGATTGCGCAGTCAAGGCAAGTGTAATTCAAATTCATTCAGAGTTATTCTTCAGCAGGGATTGCGCAGTGGAGGCAGGCTAGCAAGAGGGCAAAGATTGGTGCATGGATTTGCAAGATTGTTCCTTATTAGTTTATGAAGATTGTACTGTACTGAGAGCTTAATAAGCTTTGTATGAGGATTTTCATATGATCTCCATGATACATAATATATAGTTGGGGTTTTTAGCTTCAGGCTTTCCCGGTTACAAACTGTGATATGTGTGATTGTTTTTATTTATGCTTTACATGTGTGTGCAATTAAATTATCTGCAAAATATTAACAAGTGGAATTGATTCAGTACTTTGCAAGAAGTTAAATATTGTGAGATCAGGTGAATCAAGGACATATGCATGCTTAGTGCATATAATTTCTACAAAAATTATGGTCAAGCATGATAAGAACATGAATATTTGGGAGTCAGTCGACTGAGAATTAATGTGGATAGGTTGTGAAGGACCTATGCTTGTTGATTTCAAGGAGGAATGTCGTCGAACGATCATGTGGGAATTTTTCTTAGAGCAAGAAGAAATTGAAAGGAATTTGTTTGCAAGGAGAGAATTAACAAAGATCCTTGATTCTAAAGCAACCCTTAGTGTCTTCAACTTAGATTTGATCTCAGTTACAAGGAGATAGTTAGGAAGGGCTTTCGCATTGTGGATAGCATCACACCCCTCTAGTGATAAGGATATGGCTTCCCCTTCTATAAATGGAACTGGAGGCTCTCCTGAGAATTATTCTGGGGTGTTTGGACATGAAGTGGAGCAAATGATATCATGGATAGGAGGACAAACCATCTCCAAAGATAGGTCCAATTTCACACTCATGATGGGTCAACTGGAAAGTATGAGGAAGGACATGAAAATAGTGCAACAATATTCAAAAATTTTGATGACAAAGATTGGGAAACTCGATCATAGGGTAGGGAGCTTAGAAGAAAAGGTGGAAATTGCGATTATCTATGTTTTGAAGGAGGCATTTGGATTAGTGGAGGGAGGTGGCAACGAATAAGTCAAGGGTGTTCAGGGTGCTCCTGCTCTGGAGAAAATTTCTCACCTAGAATTCCAACAAATGGATACACAGCTGACACTAGAGGATGCATGCCTATCGGTAGTAACAGAAGCCAAGGCAATAGATATTTACGAAATTGGACAACATGTGCCAAATGATGTCTATTAGTTAGTTCCTTTACATAGTTTTTTTTATGTTATGAAAGTATGTAATATTTAATGGGGGTTTTTAGTGAATGTATAAGGATAATGTAGTAGAAAAAATGGGAAAGAAAACTCTAGAAACCTTTTGCTTATGGTCAGACCTATTTTGCAAGGATATGGATTTGATGTTTCTTTTGAATGTATTAGTTCTGGCTAGAATCCAGTTTAGTTAATGGAAATATAACCGTTTCTTTAAAAAATAAGAATAAATAAATCTAACCATATCAAAAAAAATTATATACTTTCATTAAATATCCCACACGTAGATCTAAGAAATTAAACAACACCTACACTTGAATCCAAAACCTTGTTACATTTTAAGGAAGCGACAAGGGAATCCAAAACCTTCTTACCTTTTAAATATGTGACAAGATTAACAACCTATTGGTTGCAACATATTGATAAATTGATGTGTAAGCCTTAAAAAACATAGGATAGCAATGATTAGGGGCTAAAATGAGCACACTTTCCTATACGAGGAGTAACAAGAAATATTTTGGAAAAAGCGATTTATTCCCTAGATGACCATTTGACTCACAAATTTCCCCACAATTTTTTTAAGGATTTGTCTAAGTAGGTGGTAAGTAGTGGAAATTTTGTGTGGATGGTTATTTTTTCATCGAAATCCAATGATTTTTTTTTCAAAAATCTGAAATTTGAGTATTTGAATTTTTTTTAATGATGGAAATGGATTCAATACCCTAAGAACCCCTAGAGCACCTAAATTATGAAACTCAACAACTATCACCTAGATTTCCAAAAAATTCCACCAAATTTGATAAAACACTATACTAAAAAAACCATTTTTTAAGACAAAATTGTCACCTAGACCACGTTATTTTTTTGTATGAAGTTGTCAGCATAAAATTTTCCCAAATGCTTTGTCAAGATTTGAAACATTTTGTAGTTCCCTAGAAGCATTACGCTCATGCCTATAATGATACCATTTACCAATCTATCAATTTTTGTTTCATTTTTTTATTTATCATTTCATACAAAGAGAGGTTTGGTTGCAGATCATGTGAAAGGAAGGTCCTCCCACATCAATTTAAGGGTTTGCAATTCAATATGTGTCTCCATAATACCTATATATTAAAAATGTTTTTTTTTTCCCTAAGTAAGATTGATTCTATTAAAAAATCATATAGTACAAAATGGAGTTACAATCAAGAGAGGCTAGATAGTGGGGAAGCCGGAAATGATAAACTATCAACCTCACTCCTGTTAAGTAACCAAGAGAGAAACATAGATGACAATGAAGAGAAAAAAGGGAACCATGAGAGACAGAAACAAGAATCTACCTAGAATGGGATGAATCCTCAATACAACATTTCTTTCCTTTTTTTTTTGTAACTTTAACCCAACCGTCATGGAGAAAGTGGGCTAAAACCACTTGAAGATTGTTGTTGACTAAAGGTAGAGTCTCCTTATCCGATTCAGAGGAGGAGGACTCATGTGTTTTCTTTTGAGCACCCGAAGAAACATAGGGCCCCTTAGGATCTGTCGAGGGCATATCCTTCTCCAGTTGTGTTTCATCCTCATCTGCTTCAATCTCATCCTCATCCGAACAGAAGGGCTCGATGTCATTCATGGGAGGCGGATCATAGGTTTTCCAACTTTTAGAGTTTGATTTGCGATTTCTTCTCTTCTTTTGGGTGAGGAACATAGTATAGGGGTTATGAAGATGCCCTATTTGATGGCAATGATGACATCGGAAAGTAGTATTCTCATTGTCCAGGGTCTGTGTCCAGAGGAAATCATCAACTTTGAGATTGATTTGATCGGGTAGACCTTTACTTATGTCAATTTCGGCACATATTCTACCATAGGTGTATATTCCCGTCTCCCCCCTAGAAGGATCCGTTGCTAGAAAGTGGCCCAAAGAGTTTCCAATACCTTGAAAGACAGAGAAGTGCCATAAGTGAGCAGGTAGATTTGGAAGCCTGACCCAAATAGGAAGCTTGGTAGTGACTGTCATAGAAGGGTCAAATTCTGGGAACTAGGGGGTGAGGAATAGCCCTGATTTTCCCCAAAACCATAGACCACCAGTTAAGGATTTTTGATAATCTTCATTGAAAGCAAACAAAACTATAAAGAAACCCTTCGAGAAAAAAATAACCTTGTTGTTATTGGTCCAAGTGGAATGAATCCATTGGTAGAGATCTGTCATGCAAGGCCATAATCCATTGAATTGACAAATAATGACATATTCTGCATACATTTGAAACTGGTTTTCAAGTGTCGGGTGGGAAAGTTCTACAGAGGGTATGTCCTCCAATTTATCAACCAAAAAAGGCTTGGGAGCCTCAAAGGGTTGAGCAAATTTCTTGGGAGGTTGTACATGGACAACATCCTTGTAAGAGAAAGCTTGAACGAAATACGGTTGATTTATTGCCCCTCCTCGTAGACAAAGGGTTAAAACCATAGTAGCATATTTTTCAATATTATAAAATGAGAGCGGTAAAGAGTCCTCTAGTTGCTTACCTCCATAGAGAAATAGTTGAAAGGCAGATGGAATCCCCAACCTGAGTTCAAGGGCATACGAAACTTTCTTCACCAAATCCGAAGAGCGAACCCTAATAAGCATGGTTTTGCTAGAGAGAAGGGTGATCTGTATCTGAAAAGAGGGGGTTATAAGATCAGGGGACCGCTGGCTACCAAAGATCATCCATGAAGCAAGATTATCAAGCCCTATTGGCCGAGGCTCGCTGCTAAATAAGGCTTCCTCTTCACATTCTTCCAAAGATCTCTGGATTTCGGAGAATGGTTGCCTTTTCACCATTGTCTTTTCGATCTCGCTAAATAACTCCAAGCCCTCTACAACTTGACCAAATACGACATGCTTGTCATCCAGCCATGAGGTCTGTGTGGTATAGATGAAGAACTGGGACCCATTAGTGTTAGGGTTAGCGTTTCCCATGGAGAAAAAGTCGGGCCCCATGTGCTTCTTTACAAATTTCTCATTGACAAATTTCTCGTCGTAGATCGACTCCCCACCAGTATTATTTCCCCTTGTGAAATCACTGCCCTAGCCTATAAACCCTGGGATTACGTAGTGGAACGATGAACCCTTGAAGTGCAGGGGCTTGCCAAAGTGGTCGGTGCCTTTCTCACCGGTAGATAGCATGCATAAGTTCTTGGCTATCTTCGGCACAATATCGACATAGAGCTCCATCATGATCCAGTCGGATGGGACACCGCCGACTTGCATATCAAAGAAAACCTTTGGGTTCGGCATCCCGAGTTCAAAGAAAAAGATCGGCTCGACAAAGTTCTTCAATATATAATTTTTAGTGTAATTAGTAGTTTATATATTAAAAATGTTGACCCATGAGAAGGCTTGGAATTTCCAAGTCTTAAGTGACATCATATTAATCCAAATCACATTTAAATATGATATAATTACATATGATGCCAATTTGTATTAAGCGAAAAATGTAGACCCACGAGAAGACTTGGATTTTTCAAATAGAAAATACAGAGTTTAACACAATGGAATACTTTTATTAATTCATGCCTAAGCTTTCTCACACTTTCTCACTACAAATACATTATAATTTGTCCCGTTATATAACTTTGGTATCACTAGACCTGTTTGACATAACAACATGGAAGATAGAGACTCTGACTCAGCTACAACTCACTTACATTGAAAAACACTAAATTCTAGAACTACATCTCGTAACTCACAAGGATCTAGAAAATTTCCTCACAACTAAGAAGACAACTCAACAAACCTATCACATTACTAGACACTTCCATTTCTACAGTATTCTAACATCCCCCCTTAATGGAGAAATGGATTTGCTACAATACATAAATAACAATGTCTGTAGGTCTAAGTCTCAGCTAGGCTTACAAATACGACTCAAACATTTCATTTTGACTTTCTTTGCTTCAACATATTGATGCAAATTCTTCTTGGACTTACTGCTCCATACTTTGATTCTTTCAACCTATTTATTATTCTTCCTACTCCAAATCATGAACTTTGGATATGCTTCCAAACACTATGTGAAAGGATTTAATTAAAAAAAAAAAAAAAATCCAAGTTTATAACATCATATTAAACCAAATCACATTTAAATATGATATAATTACATATGATTCCAATTTATATTAATCGTAGGTTAGACTTATGAACACAAAGTACCCTAAATAAAGGTTTATGAGTATTGATGACTCGTGTGATAGGATGATAAAGTAATTTTAATATTAATATTATTAATGGTAATTTTGTATTTTTTTATGTGATGTATGTTATTATAATGAATTTGATAACAAGTGTAATATGCAACGTTGTTTCTTAGTATCTGCCTATTATGCAAATAGTAATCGATAACAATTATTGAATGCTTGAACGAATTCATAAATTTAATAATGGAACACATTTGAATAGGACTAAGGGAAGTAGCAAAAGAAATAATAGACTAGATAACTTTGGAGCAAAATAGAGATAGATGCATAAATAATTTTGGATGAAACATTAGCCCCAACATCATCATTTGTTACAAAAGTTAAGAGTTTATTGAAATGTGTTTGTGCACATTTTATTCATCTTTAACTTATGGGACCAAATAAAGAGGAGAAATTACATGTACGGTATATTTATAGTAAGTAATGTATATATACATGATATAAATAATACAAATAAATTTTTTTAAACTAATTATAGTAACAAACTATTTATTTAGCTTTAAATTTATACTCATCCTAATTCAACGACAAATAAATAATATATGGTATAATTTCTATGTTGAAAAAATTAAATTAATATGAAGTATTTAATATCATCTTAATCATGTGGCAAAGAATTCATATGAATAAAATATCTAATATAAAAAAATGCAATGTTTAATATATTAAAATAAAAAATTTAATTACACAAAGGTTCAAGTGTGAGTGGAAAAGATTCCTAATAATTTTTGTATTTTATTTTATTTTTAAGTTAGTGAAAACAAAAGAGAATCTTATTTATTGTAGTGGTTGACTTAATTTGCATTTTCTATATTGCATAGTTATTTAAAATAAAATTGTGAAAATATATAATATAGGTAAGGTTTATTGAGAAACTTGATTGAACCAAGTCCATTCTATAATAAAAATCACATGAAAAAATCAATGTAATATGAAGTGTTGCTACTTTTATTTTTTAAAATAAAAAAATTTAATTACACAAAGGTTTAAGTGAGTGGAAAAGATTCCTAATAATTTTTGTATTTTATTTTATTTTATTTTTAAGTTAGTGAAAACAAAAGAGAATCTTATTTATTGTAGTGGTTCACTTAATTTGTATTTTCTATTTTGTATAATTATTTAAAATTAAATTGGGAAAATATATAATATAGGTAAGGTTTTTATTGAGGAACTTGATTGAACCAAGTCCATTCTAGAATAAAAATCACCAGGGAAAAAATCAATGTAATATGAAGTGTTGCTACTTTTGTTTTTTAAATTAGTCAGTTTCCATGTTTAATAAAAGCTTGAAACATAATAACAAATTTGTACAACTAATAATAATAATACCACTCATTTTTTATTTTATTTTTTATTTTTATTTTTATTTTCAGTGAAACTTTTTCTATTTAAACTGGGTCCTAGATCAGAGTTCTCATCTTGTCTTGATGATGAACCACACTTGCTAGTTTGAAATGTGTCAACAAAATCTACTTGAATGTGATTTTCACTAGATTTTATATAAATAATAACAATTTTTTTTTGAAAAAAAAATATTAATTATTGAAAAACTCAAAAATTTAAGAGAAAAAATCAATAATTAATTTATGAAAACACTTTTTTTAACAATTTTTAATTATGAAATTTTAATTTTAAACCACATAAAATTATTTATTCACCAATAAAAAATTTAAAATTCAGATTTTAAAAATTCAAAAAATAATTTTCAATTTCTTAAAAAATAAGTTTAATATTTAATTTTATTAAAATTTTAATCCACTTTGAAAATAATTCCTAAAAATTTAGAAAATTAATTAAAATTTAAAGTATTTTGGCAAAAATTGATTACAATAAACCATGCCTTTCACGAGGATAATAAAACCAGTTAAGTAGTAGCGGATACCTGTCGTTTTTAAGAGTTCATTTGAATTGAGAAAAAAAATCGTTTTGAAATAGAAAATAAATCGACTCTCTGCATGAGTCATGAAAATTGTTAAGGTTAAATGTAATAATTTATCTATTCACTATTTGCATGAATAAATTAATATTTTGTTGTTACTTTACAATGTTGATATATCAATCTAGATCCATTTTAACTCCGGATCTATCAAGTGCTGAGAGGGATCATTTCTCAAGGTGAAAAAAATTTCTCAAATTTTCCACTAAAAAAAGAGGCTGCACCTTGAGATATTTGATCTCTCTCGACACTTGATAGATCCAGAGTTAAGATGGATCTAGGTTGGTTTCATTCGTGTGCGGCCAAAGAAAATTTGATAGATCCGGAGTTTGATAGATCCGGAGTTAAGATGAATTTAGGCCAGTTTCATTCATGTGAGGCCAAGGAAAATCTATCGATAATATGAGGAACATATGATTAATTTTATCAATAATATGTAAATAAATCTAATATTAATATAACCATTTTAAATATGTTAAAAATGTTTGAGATTTATGGATTCATTTTAATTTTAAATTTTATTGGTTATTGTTGAGATGACAAATATTGTAAAATAACTTTAATGTTGAAAAGTGATGAAATAAAATTTTTGAATGCAAAGTGACAATGTAGTAATATTGAATGATAGAAAATGTGGGTAATAAGAATGTAGTAAACTATTTTCTTCTACTATTCTTATTGTTACTCTTGTTAGTTTTTTCATCTTTTCATATCAATTATATGAAAAAAACAATTGAAAGCATAAACCATTTAAATATTTAGCTAGAGATATTTAGCTACAGCTGTTGCAGTAAACATCATACCTTGTCTCTTTTGCTCTCCAATATTATTAGGTTTAATTACTATAACACAAAAATAAACCTACATTGTCAATAATTTTTTGTGCACATCACACCTTGTCTCTTTTGCTCTCCAATATTATTAGGTTTAATTACTATAACACAAAAATAAACCTACATTGTCAATAATTTTTTGTGCATACACTGAAATCAATGCACACTATTAATCCAACGACTTTAAAATTAATATACCATCATACATCCAATTACATCAAATTAGAAATCAACATATACACTAAAATCAATGCATATAATGCAAAAAATCAAATAAGATTAGAAAACAACATCTACATTGAAATCAATGCATCTAATTCAAGTAATCAAACATCTACACTCAAATCAACGCATCTAGTGCAAGTAAGAAAATATGATTAGAAACCAACATATACACTAAAATCAATGCATCTAGTGCAGACAATCAAATAGGGTTATAAACCACTATCTACACTAAAATCAATGCATTTAGTGCAAGAAATCAAATAGGATTAGAAATAATATATATTGAAATCAATGCATTTAGTGTAAGCAATCAAATATAATTAGAAATCAACATCTACATTGAAATTAATGCATCTAGTGCAAACAATCAAATAAGATTAGAAATCACCATCTACACTGAAATCAATGCACGTAGTGAAAAAAATCAAATACGATTAGAAATCATTTACATTAAAATCAATGCATCTAGTGCAAGTAATCAAATATCATTAGAAATCAAAATCTACACTAAAATCAATGCATCTAGTGTTGAAAATGCAACAAGATGATGGAGCTTAGTGAAATGAAGTCACCTTCACTAAGTGGGCCCGCAGGCTATTTTTGGCGCAAAGTCTATTTTTAGACTATGTCTATTTTAGACATATGGAGCATGGTCCAGGAGTGTATGTTATTCTTGGATGATTGGTCGAGTTGGTAAAAATAAATGGACCTCTATTTTTAGACATATAGGTCGAAGTCTATTTTTAGACTGCCTGTCTAAAAATAGGTCAGTCAAATATTATTAACCCTTAATAATATTTGGACTCTGGGTTTATTCTCTTGAGGCACTTAGGTTGGACTACGAGATGTGGCCCATAAATTGACAGAAGTGCAGTTTATTCCTAGGGGTTTGGTGAACTCATGCATGGTTGACTTCAGTTAGAACTCAAGTGGCGGAGTTTGGTGGAGTTGATGAGACAGTTGGTGGAGTTGTGTTCGGTTTAACTTAGTTGAACTAGTTGTGTTTAGTTTAACTAGCTAATACACTAGTGATGAGTTGAGTGAATTAAATATTATTTAATTAACTAATTATTAACTCACTATTCAACTCAAGAACACATCGGTTCACTACAGTGCATGGACAGTTCAATGGAGACCAGTGGAAGAGGTAGATGAAAGGGTTGAGATAGCTATCAGTTGTGACATCAGTTGTGCATGAGATTTGCACCACACTTGGAGGAATTTCCCATGAGGATTGCGTTGTCAATCCAATGAGATTAGAACCTTGGATCTCTCATTAGACCAGCCTTGATTGCACAATAGAGGCAGGCAATTAGTGGATGTGTTTTGAACCTGTGACTTGTTCAAAACCAAGCTAGTTTGTGTGTAACTTGATGAGATAGTACTGAGTGAGGAGTATTGTGCTATGTACTGTTACATGTTCTCTCCATTATAATATACACAATAGCTGAGGGGTTTTCAGCTATAAGCTTTCCCCATACATACTGTGTTTATGTGCGCATAAATTTGTTTCCATTTCCGCAAATTGATGATTGATTGTAGAAGAGATTATGTGTTGCATATGAACCGAATTAGTATGTGATCGAGATAATCTCGGTGGATAAATATTCATTATTCAGCAAATTTCTGCATGGTATCGGAAGCGAATCAATCATCGGGATCTATTTTAGTGATTACAATATTATTCGGTAGAAGAGTCTGTAACGGGCCGAGTAGCCTCTGGATCCATCCTTTCTCTGAAAGGTGATATATCCAGTAAATTCCCTTACATTCGATCTCTGTGCTAGAAATAATTTGTTCTCACAGATCCAGAACCAGTTGAGTTTTTGAGTTTGGAATTCGATTTTTGCAGCAGCTTGTTTTCTTGGTGCCGGAGTTGAAATGTCTTTCAACGGTTTGTGACTCGAATATGCTCTTGAAGGCAGTTCGAATTATGTTGCATGGAAAGATCGGATGGAGGCAATATTAGAAGATAATGGGCTGAAGGAGTTCATAGATATGGATGTCCAAAAGCCTACTGATCCTGTTGATGTTGAGGCTTGGCAAAAGAAGATGGCGAAATGTCGAAGGATTCTGTTGGAGGGCGTGAAGGATCACATTGTATCCAGCCTACATGGAAAAGCTTCTCCATATTTGATGTGGAAAGCGTTGACAGATCTATTCCAGAGTAAGAGCGACCAAAGGAAGTTGGCGCTCAAGGATAAGCTCAGAAACATTAAGATGGAGAAAGGCGATAGTATCGCCAAATACCTCACGAAGTTCACTCAAAGCAGAGATGAAATTTAGGAAGTGTGGGGTGGCTTGTCGAA
Organism: Pinus albicaulis; assembly: GCA_034641835.2. Classification (NCBI taxonomy): domain Eukaryota; kingdom Viridiplantae; phylum Streptophyta; class Pinopsida; order Pinales; family Pinaceae; genus Pinus; species Pinus albicaulis. The sequence continues at coordinate 856,172,196 of CM076580.1, read as the reverse complement.
GATGAGGACATGAAGTAAACGACTCTCCTTGGTCTTCCGAAGGCTTGGCATTCATATCAAGATAGTGTCAATGGTCGGAGAAGTTCTTAGGGATAGGACGCCTTTGGGCGGATCTCATGCGGGGAGGAGATAAGGAGGACTAAAGAGGAGACGGATCTTCGTAGAACTACGTAAAAGAAAAGAAGTGCGTTTTGGGCCCGCCCAGCGCAAAGAAGGGGAAGAGCAAGAAGGCTTCTCAGTCTGGTGCGAAAGGCAAGAAGCAAGACATGTCCAAGGTGAAGTGTTTTCACTGTCACCAGCACGGACACTATGCCGCAAATTGTCCGCAGAAGAAGAAAAATAAGAAGGATGCTGGATCTGCAGCGGGAGAGGCATTGGCTTCTCAATTCGAACTGGATTTTTCACTGATCGCATGCTTGGTTTCAAGTGTGGCGGGATCAGTTTGGTTCTTGGACAGTGGTGCGTCATTTCACATGACCGGAGATCGAGATCTATTTTCAGATCTGGAGGAAAAGGATCGTGGAGTGCACATCGAGATGGGCGATGATGGTAGATACAGTGCGACTGGTATCGGTACCATTTCCTTTGAGAGGGAGTCTGGTAAACCTTTCATATTGAAGGAAGTTTTGCATGTTCCAGGATTGATGAAGAACTTGATCTCTGTAGCGATGTTGGAAGACAATGGGTATGATGTGGTCTTCAGCGAAGGAAAAGCTTTCCTGCGCAGTAAGACTACTGGTGAGACCCGGAAGATAGGGGTTCGAGTCAAGAACCTCTATCAGTTGCAAGTAGATGGTTGCGCAGCTATGGCATGCAAAGTGGGAGAAGTGGTGAGCCGGGATGATGAGGGCGAACTGTGGCACAGGAGATTGGGCCACCTTCACCATGGAGCTTTGAAGATCCTGCAGCAGATTTCTACTGGGCTTCCTAAGGGCACTCTTGCACAGTCAGATCAGTGCAAGGGGTGTACTTTAGAGAAGTATGTGAAAGCCACCTTTCACGAGAAGGATAGTCGCGCCACGACGATCCTTGAGAGAGTTCACACAGACGTGTGTGGTCCTTTCTCTGTAGCTTCGACAGCAAAGCACAAGTACTATGTGATCTTTGTTGATGATTTCTCTTGGAAGTGCTGGATCTTCTTCATGCAGAAGAAGAGCGAGACATTTTCTAAGTTCTGTGAATTCAAGGCGCTAGTAGAGAAGGAATCGGGGAAGCATGTGAAAGCTCTTAGGAGCGACAATGGTGGTGAATTCATCTCGGCTGAATTCAAAGACTTTTGCAGCGCAGAAGGGATTCAGAGAGAGCTCATCACACCCCATAACCCACAGCAGAACGGGGTGGCTGAGCGGAAGAACAGAACGATCGTGGGTGCTGCACGGGCGATGTTGCATGATCAGGGCCTACCCCTTCACTTGTGGGCTGAGGCATGCAATACAACAGTGTATGTGCAGAACCGTTGTCCTCACAAGGTTATTGGCATGAGTACACCGAAGGAGGCTTATTCTGGCAAGAGGCCTGATATTTCCCATTTGCGGATTTTTGGTTCTCCTGTCTACATGCATGTGACGAAGGATGCGAGAAGGAAGCTGGATCCAACTGCTGAGGTTGGAATATTTGTGAGGTACACTGATACACCTCACAACTATCGGGTGTATGTGCCAGACAGTCGCAAGACTGTTGTGCGACGGGATATAAAATTCCAGGAGGAGAAAGCCATGCAGTGTTCGCTTGAGAGGGAGCTACACTTGCATGCAGATGAGGAGCTGTTAGTTCCTAAGGAGGAGCTTCCGGATGTGGATCAGCCACAAGAAGAGGTTCAGGAGGTGGAAGAAACCACCCAGGCAGCGCCAACCATCAGAGGGCGCATGCGCACTACAGAAGCTGAGCGACTGGCTCGGGATGCAGAGAAGGTTGTAGGACCACTTACAGCACAGCGCAGACAGAGACAGTCACCGGATCGGTACACTGGATACATGGCTCTTGTGAGTCAATGTGTTGTGACGGAGCCATCCTCTTTTGAGGAAGCTGTGGAGGAACCCGCATGGGTTGATGCCATGATCGAAGAATATGATTCGATCATCAGGAACGGTGCATGGGAGATTGTCCCAAGACCGGTTGGGAAATCAGTTGTAGGTTCGCGATGGATCTACAAGGTGAAGCAGGCGGCTGACGGGAGTGTGGAGAAGTAAAAGGCGAGATTTGTCGCCCGTGGCTTCTCACAGATCGAGGGGATTGACTATGAGGAGACTTTTGCACCTGTCGCAAGGTACTCTTCCATACGGACGGTCCTTGCTCTCTCAGCGCAGATGGGGTGGCACATTCATCAGATGGATGTGAAGACTGCGTTCCTCAATGGAGTTATTGAGGAAGAGGTGTACATAGAGCAGCCTGAAGGTTTTGAGATCTTCAGCAGTGAGTCGCATGTGTGCCGACTCAAGAGAGCCCTGTACGGGCTGAAGCAAGCACCTCGTGCTTGGTACACTCGGATAGACAGCTACTTCACCGGGCTTGGATTCTCCAAGAGTGAGGCGGATCCAAACCTGTACGAGATTGTGGTGGAGGGGAAGCTGTTGATCATCGTACTGTATGTAGATGATCTGATTTTGACTGGCGACGAGCAGTTGATACTTTCATGCAAGGATGATCTTGCACGAGAGTTTGAGATGAAGGACCTGGGCATCCTTCATTATTTCCTGGGATTGGAGATTTGGCAGCGCAGTGGAGGACTGTTTGTTTCTCGGGGCAAGTATGCCCGGGAGATTCTGGAGAGGTTCAACATGCAAGGCTGCAAGCCTGTTGACACTCCTCTTCCTGGTGGTTGGAGGAAGGAGGATGCTACTTTGGCGGAGGTAGTGGATGCCACTGTTTATCGACAGTTGGTGGGGTCGCTTATGTATCTGGTCAATACACGACCCGATATATGCTATGCTGTTAACCAGCTTTCGCAAGCTATGGTTAAGCCTACCAAGATCTTCTGGAAGGCAGGAAAGCATGTATTGCGTTATCTTAGTGGCACATCGGGATATGGTCTATGGTACAGACAGGAGGATGGAGCGAAGCTTTCCGGCTTCACTGATGCAGATTGGGCAGGGAGCCCAACGGACCGAAAGAGCACATCTGGAGGAATTTTTAGCATTGGGTCGACATCAGTTTCCTGGTACAGCAGGAAGCAGATATCCGTGGCACTCAGTTCAGCAGAGGCCGAGTACATGGCAGCAAGCTTGGCTGCATGCGAGGCTATTTGGATGAGGAAGATCCTCATTGGATTGTTTGGGTTGCATTTGGAGCCTACAATGATTTATTGTGATAACCAGAGTTGCATTAAACTCTTGGCTAATCCATTATTTCATGATAGATCCAAACACATCGACATCAGGTACCATCATATCAGATATTGTGTTCAGCAGAGAATCATGATGCTTTCATATGTTCCCATGGAGGATCAGGATGCTGACATCTTGATGAAGGCGCTCACCAGGAGCGAGTTTGAATTCCACAGAGGTAGGATAGGGGTTGCAGATAATCCATATCTTGTTGAGAGGGAGTGTTGAAAATGCAACAAGATGATGGAGCTTAGTGAAATGAAGTCGCCTTCACTAAGTGGCCCGCAGGCTATTTTTGGCGCAAAGTCTATTTTTAGACATATGGAGCATGGTCCAGGAGTGTATGTTATTCTTGGATGATTGGTCGAGTTGGTAAAAATAGATGGACCTCTATTTTTAGACATATAGGTCGAAGTCTATTTTTAGATTTCCTGTCTAAAAATAGGTCAATCAAATATTATTAACCCTTAATAATATTTGGACTCTAAACTTCAGTTTATTCTCTTGGAGCACTTCAGTTGGAGCTACATATGTGGCCCATGCAGCTGACAGAAGTAATTACACTATTCCTTGGGGTTTGGTGAGCTCATGCATGGTTGACTTCAGTTAGGACTTCAGTGGCAAAATTTTGGTGGAGTTGATGAGACAGTTGGTGGAGTTGTGTTCGGTTTAACTTAGTTGAACTAGTTGAGATTAGTTTAACTAGCTAATCAACTAGTAATGAGTGGAGTGAATTAAATATTATTTAATTCACTAATTATTAACTCATTATTCAACTCAAGAACACATCTGTTCACTACAGTGCATGGATAGTTCAGTGGAGACCAGTGAAAGAGGTAGATGAAAGGGTTGAGATAGCTATCAGTTGTGACATTAGTTGTGCATGAGATTTGCACCACACTTGGAGGAATTTCCCATGAGGATTGCGCTGTCAAGCCAAGGAGATTCGAACCTTGGATCTCTCATTAGACCAACCTTGATTGCGCAATAGAGGCAGGCAATTAGTGGATGAGTTTTGAACCTGTGACTTGTTCAAAACTGAGCTAGTTTGTGTGTAACTTTATGAGATAGTACTGAGTACTTGTGAGGAGTATTGTGCTATGTACTGTTACATGTTCTCTCCATTATAGTATACAGAATAACTGAGGGTTTTTCAGCTATAAGCTTTCCCCATTACATATTGTTTTTATGTGCGCATGCGTCTATTTCCATTTCCGCAAATTGATGATTGATTGTAGAAGAGATTATGTGTTGCATATGAATTCGAATTAGTATGTGATCAGGATAACCTCGGTGGATAAATCTTCATTATTCAGCAAATTTCTACATCTAGTTCAAGAAATCAAATAGGATTAGAAATCACCATCTACACTTAAATCAATGCATCTATTGCAATAAATATTCCTCCCTATCTTCTCCCTCATCTATATATATATATATATATATATATATATATATATATATATATATATATATATATATATATATATATCATTCTTTGTCTCTTTATCTCACTCCCAAAAACACACACTCTCTCTCACTCCATATTTATCAATCTCTTTGTCCCTCCCTTCCTCTCTCCATCTCTCCCTTGTCACTCCCTCTCTCTCTCTCCACTTGTCACTCTCTATGTATTTCTTCTTCCCTCCCTCTCTCCTCCTATCTCCCTCCCTCTCTCCTCCTTTCTCTCAAGTCCCATATCTTTTCCTTCATCTCTCTCCCTTTCTCTCCTACATCTATCTCTCTTCCCCCATCTCTCTCTCTCTCTCTCTCTCTCTCTCTCTCTCTCTCGCTTGTTTCCCTACAATCCTCTCACTTCCCCCTCACTCTCTTCCTCTCTCTCGTCCTTCATCGCTCTCCCTTTCTCACTTGTCTCCCTCTCTCTCTCTCTCACTCAAATCCTCTCTCTTCCCCCATCACTCTATCTCTCTCTTCAACTATGTTACTATACCCCTCCATTTCTTCTTCTCTCTCCTTCTCTCCCCCCTTGTCTCCACCACTCCTTCTATGTCTCTTTATCTCACCCCTAAACATACATACTCTCTCTCCATCTCTCCTGTGATATTCCTGTTTAAGTATATTAGTAAAACACAGCAAATGCTACAATAGTGGAATGACTCTATGAGCACACATTCAATAACATGTAAAAAAAAATAGGAACCGTGTACGCAACAGATATACGTTAAATTGAGAAATTGCTAAGCCATTATATTATGCGGGGAATTACAGTGATTACAAAGATGTCCAGATGATAGTGCTCAACAGGCGCGGGCAAGATAAAAGATATGCTCAAGAAACAAGGTACAGTGGTCCTCCTGTGGGTGGGAATGGCTGGAAACACTATCGCGTGCTGCTAATAAAGTTGCGAGAATTTGGAAAATAGACACAATTGTCTACCTTGAAATCCTAATAAAACCTCCAAATATTAAACACGGAAATCCTTGAATAGTCTGCGGTCTTCCCACATAGACTGTGTCGCCACTCCTGAACGCTGCTCTGTAACAAGCTCCAAACCAGATCCTCTGACAAAACAATGATAGAACGGCCTCACCCGAGCAGGCACTCGAAGTCCCCCAGGGCTGAGGTTGAGATCTCCGCTCGGAGATACTCGGCGCACTGAACAGTGCTGCAGACCTGCTAAACAGCCGACGTGCTCAAGTCTTAGCGACTAGTTTCAATATCATAAATATTCATCAATAGTCCAAAACATGGTGGCTCCCTTCCTTTTGTATGCGGCCTTCGTCACGAGCCCTTGACTTCCACTTTCTCGCGCAGCCCCTCTCGGCCCAACGCTGCCAACTCAGCCGCGTACTTACCTTCCTGCGCTTGGATGAGTCACAGCCCGCTCACTGTTATTTCCCTTTAATTGTAGGCGGCAAAATCTGTCTGAATTAATATTACAGTCTCCCCCGGCAAAATGTTGCTTGACCCCAAGCAACTGTAGTGATGGATGCTGCCAGATCTTTTCATTTTCCCACGTCGCAACCTCATCCGAAAAAAACAATTTCTTGTCCTCAAACAATGCCTGAACAAGCCTCCCCTCTAACTGACGTTCCTCACTAACACTGCAAAATGTGCCTGGGTCTCATATTCACTTACTGAAACCTCTCTGACCTCTGCATCACCCTGACATGAAGGGACCTCTCAACGCCAGGATCCCGAACCGATCTCTCATCAACCAACAGTCCTCTCGGATCCCATCGCCACCATGGCCCATCATCACCCAAGTCCCACGGCTCAGGCTGCGCACTATCTCTGGCTACAGCTGATGCTCTCAGGGGTGAAGACCACCAACAAGCATCAATGCTCCCGGGCTCTTGCTGTGCTGCACCTGTAACTGCATATGCTGCCCCTCCAACTGCATACCAGCTCATCACCTCTATCCTATCCAAGTCCTGACTCAATCCCATGCTGATCTTGCTCTCCTGAAATCGGGAAGGGGTCCTGAAGTAACAACAATCGGTGCCCTCCCGCCAACTGGGATCTGTAACATCTACTATGTCCAAGGGCCCCTGCTCTACTGTGCTCCCTACGAAGAACACTGTATCATCAAGAGGGTACCAACTCATGAGCTCCCGCCAGTCCAAACTGGGAGAAGAATCCGATGTAGCAACAACGGCATGTGGAACATGCCTGGGATGTTGCCGCCAACCCGTAATCAACTCCCACTGCTCTGCCCTATCTACCAATGAAAGCTGCCTATAGAAGGAAGCCTTTCTCTCTATCATGGGCCAAAGTGGGCAAGGTATGTTGCAAACTCCATCGATGTACTCCTGGAGAGTACTACTCACCGAAAGTACTGCAGCTCGGCCAACTTTATGTATATCTATCTTCATCTCATCCATGTGTTGGCCCAAAGATGGATGTTCCACCATCTCCAACAACTCATCCCTCTCATCGGGAATGTAAAACTCCTGTTGTCTACTAGCCCCCTGCATAACAATCCCATCAACCTCCAACACATCCAAAGGATATGGATCTGCAACAGCTGTCACCATACTCGATGTCAATGCAGCTCACTGCTCCTCCTTAATAGCTGACCCCGCGGTTAGCTGCATATCCACCACAGGCTCGATGTGAGTGCCCATATGGCTCTCTCTCAAAGGAATATCATGCCTGATGTGAGTAGTGTCCTCCTCTAACGACTCAGGCTCCATCACCTGCTGCTTTAGCTGAATTGTCACAAGTGACTCTTCACCCAGAGTATCTCTCGCAGAGTCCCATGACTGCTCACCCTGGACACTAGAATATAGCTTCGGTCTACTGTCACCATCCATGCATGACTGCCCTCGCTCCCCAGAAGCGACCTCAACTGATCCTATGGACTCATGTGAAAAGGAGTCCTCACCCTGGCATACAGAAGGAATGCCCTCCTGTTCTACCTCCGCCATCTCATCTGCATCGAACATGCCATCCACCCTCTCGACAAAGTGTCGATACAGTGTCTGGAGCCCAGACACATACTGGGATACTACCTCTGTTGTACCCTGTATCCTCTTCTCATGCATGATCTCGACATGCCCTGAGGGAAAAATGATGCATGTCTCCCTCATGACCTGCTCCCCAAGCGCAGGCTCAGCGGTGACTAATGGGCCACCCCTGCAGAGGATCATCTCATCCCCTAACCTATGGCTATCAACTAGCACACTAACCCAGTGCCACTGCTGAGAAGTCTCTCGCCTAGTGTGCTGAGGGCCATCCAAACATATTGGTTGTGCCTCGCATACCCTGCTGCTCATGCCCAAAGTGCCGAAGGACAACAACAAAATCGATTGTGCCCGTGAGTGATGTAGAAGAGGGTCAGGTGTGTGAGTCCCCACAGATACCGTCAAGTATCGCTCATCTGTCTCCCCATCGATCCTGGGTGAACTACTCCAAAAGGTAAGCCCAATGTCCCTGTCCGTGAGTCTCCCTGGAAGCAATGCTCTAAGACCCTGCTGTGCAGCACCGTATGCCCTCGCATACCACTGATCATCCATATACTCCTCAACATGCCACTGCACACTGAGGCATACCTTGGTATACTGCTGGATACCATGTGCTACTGCTGTAGCACCCTGTACCATCTCGTGCCTTGACTGTGTCCAGGCATCGGTCACTCTCCGCATGCTCTCAATGTGATGTAGGATACTCCTACTCCACAATGCAGTCCCACACACTATGGTACACCACCATGCTACTCCATGTCCACCGGCAATCCATCGCTCAATGCTAGAGGCTCCCACACATCCCTGGATGTGATGACCTAGAGCTGTGCCCCTACATGTCGGACTACCACCAATCGGTAACATCGTCTCCACCGTCGTATCACTATACCTGCCGACGAAAGGATCATCACTCCAAATCCTCCTCAAGGGGTCCAAGAAGTGAATCTCCCTGTGTGTCAGTAGTGTTATCACCACTGCTCGGCTCCGCTGCGTCCTCTATGCCCCACACAAAGGTGAAGAATCCTTGGCCCCATACAAGGTGCCATCTGGTGGCCTGCCAATGCCACCTCCTCCGACAAGTTCCTGCCAAGGTGTGCTGACCACCTCGTGATCCCGTGTATGAATGTCATGCCAAGACAACCTAGGGAGTCTGCCCATAAACTGGTTGGCCACTGGAGCTGACCGAAACTGCACATGCTCTACTACTAGGCCAACTGTACTCTCCAAGGCATAGTCAGCCGACCTGCCTGGGAAACGGTAGGTGATCCCACCTGGATCCCAATGCCAATCTAGGGTTCCTGTATTCCCCATGCATAGAAAATCCTGCTGAGCTACACTCGGATCCATCACTATCTCCATAGCCCGCTCCACCGAGTACCAACTCAAAATCTCTCGCCATCCAACCTCAACATGTGGATGATGTACCCTGTGCAACTTTGATCGTCTCATACCGCTATCCAAGTCAACATATGAGAATTGAATAGGTGGCTCTGCCTCTCTCTCTCCAACGGGAAGAGATGACCCAACAACACTGCTAGTCCCATCCATGCATGCCTGAAGGGGAATGATCTAATGCTCCAACGTGCCCTCTGATTGTACCATCAGGGAATCCAGTCATTCCCCAATGCGGACCAACTTGGCCGCTGACTTGGCACAAGTCACTCTCATACCCTCCAGCTCCTGGTCCTGCAAAAAAATGGCCTCCCGTACTGACGTGGCCTTCCCTCTCAAAACTCAAAGGTCCGTCCGAAGTTGATGATACCGCTGTCTGCGACCATCATCCAATACCCCTGTACCTGCTAGTGCCTCATCGAAGGTGGATATATCTCCTAACGCCTCACCCATCTGTCGTGTGCTGCTACCACCTGAAGACTCGGACACGACTCCGGTCATCACCTAAATGGATGGCTCTACTGAGGTAGGCTCTACCTTCTCCACTACCACATCAACCGACATGGCCAAGGAGGTCTCCAATGAGGGTGAATCCTGTGTCACACTAGGTGTAACCTCAGACTCCCTGCAATCCTGTGTGCCCTCATCCTCCAAGTGCAATGTACAATCCAACAATGGCTCATGAGAATGATGGTTCGATTCCTCCTTGAGTGTGACATCGTTATCACAAGCCTCCTCATGAGGTGATGTGATCCCTTCTTGATGAGAATCGGAAGCGCATGGTACTTCCTCTTCTTTCTCTTCAATCTTCTTGACTTCCTCTACGGTGGATGAATTTCCTCTGAATCCGAAAAGGGATGAGAATGAAATCTTCCTTTTCACTGTTCCGATCTTTTTGGGCTTTAACTCACAGGGACTAGTGGATCCCTCATGCATGGGAAGAGGTGATCTCCCAATGGTACGCTGCAAATCTGAACTCTGCATGGTAGAAAACCCACTGTTCCTTTCACTGTACCTTCCTCCTTCATCCTGCCTGAGCCAACAGTAATCTTTGAAGGGCAAAGCTGCTTTGAAGTCTTCCCCCTTGGACTGCCATTCTCTGAAATAATCTCCCAAGGGTAAATGATCCTACTGCCTCTCTTTCTCACTCAACACTAGAGGTAAGAGTGTAGGCATTGTGATAATGTCCACAGGCTGAGCCAGAACCATGCTCTGATACCACTGTAATATTCCTGTTTAAGGATATTAGTAAAACACAACAAATGCTACAATAGTGGAATGACTCTATGAGCACACATTCAATAACATGTAAAAAAAAATAGGAACCGTGTACGCAACAGATATACATTAAATTGAGAAATCGCTAAGCCATTATATTATGCGGGGAATTACAGTGATTACAAAGATGTCCAGATGATAGCGCTCAACAGGCGCAGGCAAGATAAAAGATATGCTCAAGAAACAAGGTACAACGGTCCTCCTGTGGGTGCGAATGGCTGGAAACACTATCGCGTGCTGCTAATAAGCTGCAGCTGGAAAATGGGCACGACTGTCTCTGCTTCAAACTCCTAACCCGAAACCTCCAAATGATACAACACAGAGCTCCCACTGGACAGTCTGCGGTCTTCCCACATAGACTGCGTCGCCACTCCTGAACGCTGCTCTGTAACAAGCTCCAAACCCGATCCTCTGACAAAACAATGATAGAACGGCCTCACCCGAGCAGGCACTCGAAGTCCCCCGGGGATGAGGTTGAGATCTCCGCTCGGAGACACTTAGCGCACTGAACAGTGCTGCAGACCTGCTAAACAGCCGGCGTGCTCAAGTCTTAGCGACTAGTTTCAATATCATAAATATTCAACAATAATCCAAAACATGGTGGCTCCCTTCCTTTTGTATGCGGCCTTCGTCACGAGCCCTTGACTTCCACTTTCCCACGCAGCCCCTCTCGGCCCAACACTGCCAACTCAGCCGCGTACTTACCTTCCCGCGCTTGGATGAGTCACAGCCCGCTCACTGTTATTTCCCTTTAACCATAGGCGGCAAAATATGTCTGAATTAATATTCCAATTAGCTATTGCTAATTGGGAATATTACATCTCCCTTGTCACTCCCTCTCTCTCCACTTCTCACTCTCTATATATTTCTTCCTCTCTTCCTCTCTCCTCCTCTCGTCCTTTCTCTCTCTCCATTTATCTCTTACCTCTCTCTCTCTCTCTCTCTCTACCCTCCAATCCCCTCTCCTTCTACCTCCCTCTCTC